>CM072824.1:28377422-28934885 GCA_036937905.1 Salvia rosmarinus | reverse complement strand
AGATATAATGATTCAAATAATGGATAGAACCTTAGGCGATCCTAGGTTCAATTCTAAGCTTGAGCAACACCGCGACGGCCATATTTCTCAAATAGGTGAAGATATCTTCATTTCTTGATTCGTTTATCCCGAATTGGGTTCTATCGTGTCTGCACATACTTGTGCGATGTTAGAACATGAAGCACCTATATCGAACAAACTATTATAGGTAAAGAAAATATTATAGGTATTCCGAGAATTCTTTCTCATACCTATCAGGCTTCTTGGTTTTGTTCGATCAGTTTTCGGTGTGAAGTAAAGGCTTTGGTCTACGGTGTTCCCATCTATTCAGGTAAACATCTATTTCATATGTCATTGTCCTTTCCATTGGGACATTATGTTCCCTTGCTATAGTCTCTTATCACCTCGCCACCGTATCCTTTTCGGTATCGCATGCCGTTATGCTTTTACCAATAGCATTTTGTGGTTAGGTCTACATCAACCTATCTTTTGATATTGATATATCGATAATTAAATCTTATCGTAGAGATCGTGATGTCTCTATCACTATCATTCATTCCTAATCCAGTATGAATGATTCAATTTCTTTTTCTTCTTTTTTTCTTTTATCTATCTTAGGAATATATTTCTCATATATCCTTACTTTAACTCTTTTCAAGGGAAATCCTTATTTATCGAAGTCATATTTCTCTGAAGCTTATATTATGTAATGGGCTATCTTATAATTGTATAGCTCACGCTTTCTTCACTATTTCGACTTTTGTCATTTTTCTTGAACATGGTCTCGAAAGTAATATTACTTTCGTTACTTCGGTTCTCACATTCGTGATTAGAACCGTCATTATTGTCGTATGGCTTGGTAAGGTAGTACATTCGAGACCATAACTTAAATTCCAAGCATCTTATTACCATGTCTCGCTTTGGAGATATTTTCTCCATACTTGATTTACATACTAGGGCTATCCTAGTCGTTCACACAATCTCAAGGATTATGATTCCTCAATCTCATTATCGCTTGTTTAACCAAGTTTCAATTATTGGAATCGATTATGCTCAAGCATAATCTCATTGATTGAGGTATAAGGCGAGAGATTTATTTTCCGAGATGCTATCATTCATTTATATATATATTCTTTGAAAAGAATATCTTGCATGCATCTTTATTCTTTTAAACATGTCCAACCTACTAACGAGGTTTAGGGACAAACAACTATCTTAAAGATAAGTTGTAATCTCTCTCGTTATGACATGGTGAGGGGAAATTATATCCCACGGATATCATATACTTTTCTTTACTTCTACTCTGCATTCAATGCTAAAGAGTATCTTATTCATAACTTTATTATCATAATACCATATGAAGGTATAACTTCATCGTTATCAATCTTTGTAAAGCCCATCATGGTCATCACATCCATGTGTATCATAGGAAAATATCTCGCCTCATCGAGATTTTCTTTACATCATAATTTCTTGATGTCTATCACTTAATTGATCGAAACTTTTAGGTGACCAAAATAAGTCAACCTATATCATGCCCGATGTTTATCGCTTACTAATTCGCACTTAGATGACAAGGTAAGTCAACATTCATCACACTTGATGATTTCAAGAATCGAGGAGAATTTATCACGACTACTTACAAGAGTTCTTGCCTCACTCAAAATAACATCTTTTAATGATTGAATCGATATCCTCTTCGATGAATAATTGGGATCTAGGGTCCCAAGACCGAATGACGACTCTCGAGATTTCTTTGGTCATATGGGTGGCGGCACCATCACAATTATTTTCTCATCACACAAGGCTTGGTTTCAAAAGACATTTTATAAGGTTTCGGGTTGTAAATTTCCTTCAAAAAAAGTGAGAACTCAAATGATTTCTCAATTGGGACTAGGTCATGAGTTAAACTCAATGACGTAAATTGGGTAATGAATAAAATTTGAAACCTTATATACTCGTAATAGGTCGTCAACAAAGGTTCTTATGTAGGTCATGGCTCTACTTGCACATCGAAAATCTTACTTTCTTAGTAACATTCTAAAATTCTTATCATACTATAAGGTTTTTTTTTTGGTTCTATATAAATCAAAGAACTAACTTCAACTGATTCTCTTAAATTCTAGAGTAGGAATCAGGATTTGGTCCTTCATAACAAATAAATTTCAGTGTGTTAGAGCACGCAGGCGAAAACCGTGCGTAAATCGGAGTTCACACGAAGGAGAACGGGTTAAGACAAAATCACCGCGCAGTGAAGAAAAATTCGCGCTCGCTCGCGCCGAGATCGTAGGCGATGCCGACGCCGAGGTCGTGCATGCCATTGCCGATGCCGAGGTAGTACGGGCTACTAATACCAAGGTCGACATCAAAGTCGATGTTATAAAGTCAAAGTCGACGGTTAAAGTCTCGAGATCGCACATGCCGAGGTTGAAGTCGAGTCGCACATGCCGAGGTCGTGTCGAGTCGCACATGCCGAAGTCGAAGACAGTCGCATGTGGAAGTCGAGTCGAGTCGCACATGAGGTCAAGAAGTCGCACATGCCAGTCGTCGAGTCGCACATGCGAAGATGCCGAGTCAAGTCATGCCGAAGTCGAAGTCGAGTCGAAGTCGCACATGCCGAGGTCGGTCGAGGTCGCACATGCCGAGGTCAGTCGAGTCGCACATGCCGAGGTCGAGGTCGATCATTTTCACATTCAGTTTAACTCGAGTCTACTTTCGTTGTTCATGTCATTCTTTTGTTCTTGTAAGGGAAGGAAGTTCGTACTTCTATGTTCTTTCGTAAAAAGTGATCATGCTTCTTATATCATCTATGTTCTTCTTGAGATGACATATCATTTGTCATAATAAATCTTGAGATTTGAAACTAAAGTTTCAAATAATGAAAACATAGTTCATTTATACATGCACATTTCTTTGAATTTCAAAGAATTCATCATTCAACTTTGGCCATTCAAGTTCATTTCAAGCATATTCATTCATTATACATAATCTTGAAATTTGAACGAATTTGGTTATGAAAACTTGAAAATTTTGTTCAATTTCATAACATACTTATTGAATGCATGTATTACTTGAATTTTGCAAATTCAACATTTCATTCTTGGCACATTTTGCCCATTATCAATCATAAGCATTCATTTCTAACTTGATCACTTTGCATAACTTTCATTCTCAACATTATTCATAATTTCCATTTCATATCATTCATCTTTCATATCTTTCATTCCTTTTTCAAAAAACCATCTCGATTCTTTTTCTCTTTCAACTTTTCATTTCAAAATTTTGAAAAGGAATCATTTACCTCATTCGGTTGAGCTTGATGTGATGGAGTGTTGAGCATTGTCACCGATCTTTAGAAGTCTAGTGACTCAATCTAGACTTAACCTTAAAGGAAATTTTGGGTTCAAAGAGCGAACCGCTGCTCGATACCACTCAGAATGACCCCTAAATCCTAAGTACGATTTAGCGAGGATTATTACTCTAAACAGGAATAAATAAACATAAAGACTATTTATCAATAAACTGTAATACATAAATCAAGCATGTTTTTGGACTTTACTACATAACTTATGTTCTTGCAGCGGAAAACATGTGATATGTACATATGACGATGTACTATCAAGGTATAACTTTCAGCGACAACCTTCCTATTGCTCAACACTGCTCCATCGCATCACCAGCTCAATCTGCACATTTAAAAACAAATATGCAGGGCTGAGTACAAATAATGCACTCAGTGGACTTATGCCAAAAACATTTTATCATCTTTTAATTACTCTGCCCCATCATGGTAAGACACAAGGGTTTTGATTAAAAAGGCCTTGAGCTTACTAAACTTTTTCATCATTTTCATAAACATTAAATGCGCAGGACATTTTCCTTGTATGTATGATCCATATCCTTTCATTTCATCATAACATTAACATTTACGCCGTAGAAGGAGGCCTCCCTCTACGTCGCTGTGAGCGGCCGAGAAGTGTCCTTACAGCACACAGTCACCATTAGGTGTACACGTTAATCCTAGCTGTATAAGCCTTGGGCATAGATCCGAATTCGATTTCATTCATAAGTTGGGAGCGACCCAACAACATTCATCATTCATTCATTCATGGATAGGATACATACATAAAACATAAACATTTTGGGGTGTAATTTCATCAATCATTTCATAATCATTTCTCAAAAGAGAGCATCATAAATAATTACTTTTCATTTCAAGAAAGCATCATAAATAGAGCATTTTATCCTTGAGGATAAGAAAAAAAGCCCACCTGGTACGTAAGCTTTCTTAATTCGTTTTTCTTTTACGCCAACGATCGCCTCCGCGTCTCACCTTTACGTAAAACGATTTCAAGACGCTGTCACGTTTTGAGATTTTCAAAGTTTAAAATAAACTTTGATAACTTATACTAATATAATTTGAATTCCTTAACTAATTCAATACTGCTCAATCGTGTATCTTAAACTAAACATTTCGTGCTTGATAGAGACGAGATATGTTCAACTATTTCATTTTAACCTTTTAGGTTAAACGCTCAACGATATCTACACGCTTTTTTTCGATACAAAGATTTCAATTATGAAATCTTTTCTCACCAAAGAGATTTCCTTATATAATTAATACGCTTTTCACGTATTAGCGATTTATCGAACGTATTTCATACGTTAATTTCAAAAGTCAACAATTTTGACTTTTCTTTATTAATTTCTTTAATAATTCATATATTTAATATCTAATTTCAATATAAATCGATTTTCAATCGATTTCTTTTCATAAACCCCTAATTCTCGATTTTCACGCAAATCGATAAACTTTATTAATATTTTCTTAAATATTAATTAACTTATTCATTAAACATTATTTTTTCATTTCTAACGTTATTTAATATAACGTTTCGCCATAAACATAGTATTCTATGTTTATAAAATTCCATAAATTCTTAATATGTCTAAAATAATTTCTAGGCATATAATGTATTATTTTTCTTGATATTAAGGATTTAAAATCCTTAATTTATTTAAAGAAGCTCACGGCGTCTTGAGCTTATAAATTTCAATCTTCTTCCAAAATTCTTCTAAATTCATATAGTGTACTATTTTATCATATTATCACTAATATGTATTAACATTAACTATAGAAAATTGGACATCACCTATATTATTTCTATAGGTCTCAAATTTTCTCAAAATTATCAAATAATTTCCTAAAATTCTAATTAAATTATACAAGGCCCCAACATTAATCTATAACATGATTATAACATATAGTCCAATATTTTCAATTTCTACATCAATGATTCATTGTTCAAGTCTCGGTTTCTACCTCAATAAATACTAAACATTTTATAAAATTCTAATTAAATTACACAATGCTAATACACTATAGTATAACAACATTTCATCATAATATTCACCAAAATCATCTAGTCATTCATGTATCAAACTTTCATTCATGTATATTGAGAAATTTGAAACTTTGAAAATCACGTCCATAATTTCCTATATTGATAAATACTTAAATTGGAGCAATTAATATCCCAAAAGCTAATTTAACATAGTAAAATTTTCATTTTGGTAATATGTACCATATTTTAACATGCTTAACCTCAATTTAAAATACATATATGCTTATATTTCATCATTATTAATACACAACATATCATGCTAGCATAATTATTTTCATAAGAACACATACTTATACATAAGATCGAACCATTGAAAATTTAAAATCTTAATGTATAATCGAAGGTCGCTCGATTTCTAACCTTTTAACTGTATCGATTTAGTGTGCAAAGATTTTAGATCAAGCTTTTGGCTAAGGAATAAGATGAACTCTCAAGGTTTTCTTCTCACTTTTGCTCTTGGTTCTATTTTGTTTGAGAGAGGAAATGAGTGTTCTAAAGTAAATACTCTACTTAAGCACAATGAATTAAAGCCTTAACAATTTCCTACACATTCTTACATCTCTCTCTCACTCTCTCACCTCACCCTCTCACAAGTTGGAAGCCTTTTCAATTATACTTTATGACTCACCATGTATACATCACAATAGTTAATGCATGCTAAAAGTTTTGAACCAAACAATTTATTCCTTCGCTTTGGACCCAAGAGTATATCTCTCATCACACACACAAAAATCTGGTGATGACTCACTATGTATTATGTCACGGGAGTAAGTATGTCTTACACAAATTCTTGAACAATTCAATTTGAATCCTCTTTGTTGAACAAGTGCCATCGGCACCCTTGTGTTTCAAGAGGAGTAATTTAATTGTTTTGTCTTCGATTCATGCATGTATATAAATATCCTACACTCTATCCCAAATGTAAGAATACATCATGAATTAAGAGGAATCAAAGCTTCTTTCTTCAATTGGGAGTCAAAATACGGTTGTAACCAACCCATGTATCCACTTGATTCAACTTGGTTAATGTATACACTATATATCATTTGCATGATTTAATCACAACATAGCAAATGCAAGCACCAAATTTGACGTGAACTTGATGCTTCACAAATAGCTCACTTACTATTTCAAATTCTTAAGTGCTAAAATTTGATTTTACATGCTAATTATAGATATATATCATAATATATGTTTTAGATGATAAATTATATCATAGGAAAAATTATTGGTATCATTTCATGAGAAAACCCTAATTTTGAATTAGGGTTTCGAAAATTCCAAATTTGTTCAATAACTAATCCTTAATGTTCTAGCATTATCTTAATGCTAAATAATACTCTAATTACATATAATAATCATAGGAATTTAAATATTATAATTCCTTGATCATTAAACTCATTTTTCTATTCATCTCTAAACGTTAACGTTTGAAACGTCTCAAAACGTTAATTATCGACTCATCTCAAAATGGTCGTAATAAAGTCGTAATCACTTTATTAAATTATTCCATTAATAATGGAATTTAATTCTAAGCTTCGTTGCTTAGAAAATTTTACGAAATTTTAACTATCGATACTCAATCGACGTTAAAATACTACTGCCGAAACACTTTATATATTTATATTCCTTAATTCACAATCCTTAGTGAATATAAAATAGGAATTCATTACTTCATAATTAATCGAAATCATTATTCGATAATTTACTAATTCAATTATTTCGGCGAAACCCTAATTTACGAAATTTAAATAACGTAATTAGGCTTTAAATCTTCGGGATATTACATTGAGCGTATTTTCGGTGATGGTATCGACTTAAGATCAATTTTAGAATACACTGCTCACTGCAATTGATCAACAGGTCATCAATGCAGGTAAAGGTATTTGTTCTTTAGTGTCATCTTATTTAGTTCTCTATAATCGATGCACGTCCTCAAAGAACCGTCCTTTTCTTGACGAATAAAGCAGCTCCCGAGGTGAAACACTAGGTGCAATGAATCACAGATCCAGCTCTTGGATTAGGATTTTGATTCTTCTAATTCCTTTGGGGCCATTCTATAGGGGCGCCGACTTTTGGGGGCTGATCCTGGCTCCAGTCGATGGTAAACTCTAGTTGTCTATCAGGAGGCGGTCTGGTAGATTTTGAGGCTGCGTTCGAAAATTCTTGGACAACTATGTCTTCTACCAGCCTTTGGGTTTATCCTCTTGTTCGAATAAACAAGGAATGCATGGCATCCTTTACGGTTCATCATCCTCCTGCTTTGTAGTCTTGTCTGATCGGATTCTTCTTCCCCATGCGATCCGGTGGAAATCGTAGCTTCTTGTCGAGAGTGAAGCGAAATTTTCCTTTCCTTCATAGAATCGTGGAATGATTCTTAGCTAACGATCCATTCCTAGGATTAAGTCTACATCGTCCATAGGTATTATGTTTAGATTGTTAGCAGAACCATAAGTGATCTAATGTCGACTCTAGGTTCGAGCAAAAGTGTGTAACAATCATAATCCCTCCTATAAGCGATGAGATTCTCATATCACGGCTTGACTTTTCAGACTAGGCCCAGCATTTCTCGCATGATTTTTGCAATAAAGAATCACGAAGCACCGTGTCGAACAATACTATAACGGTATGTTGAAGAACTCCCATACTGCCGGGTTTCCTGGTTTTGTTAGATTCTGCCTCCTATCTGGCGTAGGCTCTAGCTGAGCGGTGGTGACAGTCTTGGTCCTTATTAGTTCGGCGGTTATGCAGAAATTCATTGCTCGTTGCTTAGTGATGGTTGATACCTTTGTTGTTGTTAGGCGGTTGTTGCCACTTCTTGTTGAGGGTTGTTATTGCGGCTCTTTGCCATTGTGGTTCTTGCACCACTTGTTGGGGTTATTGCCCTTTGGAGTTCTTGAGGTTGAAATTTGGGCTATTGCGGTAGGTGGGTTGTTGTATAGCCATAATGGTGAACATTGCGAGTTGGTTGACCTTATTTCGAGCGTGACCTTTAGGCGATTATTGGCGTAATGCCCTTTTCCCCCTTGTAACACCTCACTATATTTGCCGTGCACACTCCTTTGTGCGCTCTATGGCATCTAGGGCATGGAGGTGCCCTTATCACATTCTGCGGTCCCTTGCGGTGGGCATAAACGCTCTCTTCGGCTACCATTACAGGCTTGCGCCGCGTTTCCTTGCCACAGGCGCTTGTACTCGCGTCCCCATAGCTCCGGTTATTCCAGCGGTTGGGTTCCCATTCCCTTTTCCTCGGTCCAAGTATTGTGTATGCGAGCCGACGGCTTATCTTGGACATTGCATATAATATCTAAGCTCGTGCGAAGCTTGATGTATGAATTAGGTCTCCATGGTGGCAAGAGACATCCGTATCTCCATCCTCGGTCCGACCTAAACTTCTCCGACATTTCAAGTCGGTGCCCGCTTTGTTACAGTGCGTATCTCGACATCTCATGACGCGATCATAGTCGGTCGTAGACAATCTTTCTTGCTTTAGCGGAAAAATTCTGCTCCTTTTTCCTCTTATAGCTTTTGGGATGTATTTCTCATACAGGTTCCTCTTGAAGTCCTCCATGAGAACTCCTCAAGGCATTCGTGAGGAAGGTCTTCTTCGGCCTCCACCATGTCACGACCCGCTCAAGAGACCAACCGGGTTGGAGGCGACTAATCTAGGAGTAGTATTTAGGGGTTACATGGTATAATAGAGATGCATAACAAAGATAAACTAGCATGCTTGAACATAATAGAGATAATGTCATGCGGTTTGAAAAGGTTTGAGCCATGGGACCCCAAAACTTGGCTTTGATCCGATAGACCTCAATAGTTTATAAACATAAGCATAAATAAAGGAGTTGAGTGTAGCAGCGGAAAGTGTGAATACATATATGGCGATATGCATTGAGGTATAAACCACAATTTCAAGATAAATCGGTCGAGGACCTTGGACTCCTCAACACATTCCCATCATCACCATCGAGGCTCAATCGCATTTAAAAACAAACATGCGGGCTAAGTACAAGAAATTGCACTCGGTGGACTTATACAAAACATTTGATAACATTTGAATTATCTTGCGAATATCGAGTAAGTCGCGAGGGTTTTAGTAAAAATGCCTTGTGCTTACCAAATAATTTTAGTTAAGTAAACATAGCTCGTGAGCATTTTCTTGGTGTGTATGATCCGTATCTCATAGTAACAATTCATGATGTGTTTAAAATTAAGCGTCGAGGAGGCCTCCCGTCTGCCGTGTGCCGACCGTAATCCCGTCGGCGCGATCACTCTCTGAGCATATGTTAACTAGCGTATAGTTCAACCTTCACGCCAATCTAGCGGGCATTTATCATCCGGCCGGGACCCGACATTTAAAAGGTTGGCGCGACCCGAATGACATAACACATGTCATAATAAAGTTCGACCATCTCCACATACCTACAGGGCAAGCAGATAGGATCCGTACAAAACCGAATATTTTGGCGGTAATGCGATAAAACATTTGTTATGATTGTAGAATAAATGCGTAAATAAACTCATTTGGAATAACGATAAAGTCACATTTTAGTGGGGTGAAAAGGCCCGCATTTTAAAGATAAAGCCCTTTGGACTATGGTTGGTTGTAAAAAGTCCCAGGTTCGATCGTTCGTCAAAATCCGGTCGTAGCGTTTGCGTCCACGCCTTCTGGCGAGGCTTTAATGCGTCGCTCAAGTCTCGAGACTTCAAAAGCTAAGATAAACTTGATATTTCATATCGATGTGGTAATTCCATAGTGAATTGATCGTCTTCAACATGTATCTGATTGAATTGTTCTAGTTCGCCGAGATCGTTCGGCGTATAAGTACATTTTTCGATATATGGTTTCATTTGTGAAATCTTTTCTTACTAATGATGTATCATACTCGGTTAGTATATCTTACAGCGTCTTGGCGTGTTAAAGGTCGATCGTGTAAGCGTCGTTTGAGCTTAAAAAGTCAGTTGAAGTGACAACTGGTCGACAAAGTCGACAATTTTGACTTTCGAATAGTAATTCTTACTATTTCGTTTTATAAATCGAATTTGATCGATCCGGAAGCGTAAAGGCCTATTTTGGATTTATCCGTAAATCGAGGACTTATAAATAATTTAGCATTAATAAACCTTTTTATAAATAAAGCGTATTTTCGGTTTAAAGCGTTATAAAATAAGCGTTTGTCTCGAAACATAACAATCTATGTTTATAAAATTTTGTAAATTTAATTATGTCCAGAATATTAATTAAACATATATTTTATAAATAAACGATTTAAAAGTTTAAAATCCTTATTAATTATCATAAATCTCGATAATTCATTTAAAAATATCAAATGACTTTTGAAAAATTTTCTAAATTAATATAGTGCATTATTATACACTATGGTCCAGAATATGAATTTATAAAATCCATATGATATTGTTTGCTATTTATTAATATATGTACATATATATATACGGTAATTTCAATAATTGGGAATAATTATCGAAAATTCCCAAAATTGATATATACCTAGTATAATATCCCAACATCAATATACATCACCAATATAACCTATAGTTCACCATAACCATTCATTTAATAATATATAGCATTATTCACGGTAATTACAAGATAATTACCAAATAATTAATAAACAATTTCTAAAATTCCAAATAAATTCCAGCATGATTAAACATTATACTATAACATTGTAACATCATAACATCAACCAAAAACATTTGAATCATCACCATATGGACTCAATAGCTCTCGGTTTTTGATTGAAATGGTATTTGATTTCAAAAATTCGACAATTATATACTATGTTTATACACTATAGTATAGTAATATAACATCATAATATTTATCAAAACTAATTAAATCATCACCTTGAGCTCAAGCTCACGACATTTGATTTAAATTAGTATTTGATTTCAAAATTCTAATTAATTCACGCGATACATAAACAATATACTAAAGCATTAATACACCATTGCGTGTTCAAAATAAAATCATACACCAACTATATAATTATAATGCTCACGGTATTTTCAAAATTATAGCATATGGTTTTCAAAATTCTAATTAAATCATAGAACATATACTCGAGGTTCTAAAGCATTAATATGTCATAACAAGCTTGAAATAAAATTATACATCAAGGTACATACATATGTAGCTCACGGTATTAACAAGATTTAAGCTAGGGTTTTCCAAAATTGTTAAATCAATACCATAGTCTTAAATCATAACATAGATCGATAATACATGCTTAGAACATACTAAGAAGCATTCGGTCATCATCCGACATTTTGTACCATTTTGAAAATTATAACAATATACATACTATGGTTGAAAATCATCATAGGCTAGATACATTCATACATTTCATATATAACAACCTATGTTCATTTACATGTATACTCACATCTTTGTAAATAAAAATCATCAAGAACATAGATAACCATAGCTCATGCTTAAGAACATTTAAACACATACATATACATACACAAAACTTTCAAAACTATACATATATATATCTAGAGCAGTTTTCGATTTTTTTTGGAATAAATGGAGGATGAAATCGGTGCTAATGACCATGTATTACCTTGAGAATGATATAGTATCCAAGAACAATGCAAGGTGCTAAGATTTTCGAATGGAGAAGAAGAAATGGAAGAAGGAAAATCTTAAAATGGGGAGGCTGCTCTCGGTTCTTGGCGAGAAAAATGGGAGAAAATGTGTTTTGAGTGTTGAGTGTGTTGGTGAGAATGGGGTATGAAATGGGAGAAAATTCCTATATCTCTCTCCCTCTCTCTGGCCTCTCTCTCTCTCACAAATAATGCAGCCCTTGGGAAGGAAAGATGATGATTATGGAGTGTTTAAAGAGCTCTCCATGTATTGGGCAAAATTTAAAAGTGCAATCATGTTTAATGGGGAAGGTGTGAAATCGGGCGCATGGGGGAGGTTAAAGGCTGATTTTATTTTAATTTACACATAATACATTATATATATCATACATGATTCATAGATATATATCTGACCACAAAATAATTAAATCAACACATAGACACAATTTGAAAATCTGAGATAATAAAATTGGAAAATAGGATTAAAATATAAATTACACCTATTATTGATACTCATGTAATTTTCGATCATATATATCATAATATATGATTTAGATATTAAATAATAGCATAGGATAAAATTATTACACATTTCATGCAATAAAAACCTAAGTTTCGAAATTAGGGTTTTGAAATTTATAAAAACTGAAACTATCGAGTTTTATGGTTCAAAAACTGATTTTAATGCTTAATAATATCCATATATATCATATGATAATTTAATGGTATCATTTCATGTGATTAAACCATAATTTATAAGTTTAGGGTTTTGAAAATTAATATTCAAAATTATCGAGTTTAAGTGCTAAAATTCGATTTTAATAATTATTAATACTGTAATTATATAAAATAATAATAGAAATTAATTATTATAATTTCCGAGCATTAAACTCATTTTTAAAGCGTCTCTAGGCGTTGGCGTTCAACGATCTCAAAATGTTCAAAATCGACTCGTCTCGAAATGGTGTGATGAGTTCATACTTACTAAATAAATATATTCCATTTAATAAAGGAATGAGATGGAAATTAATTTCAAGCTTCTTTGCTCAGAAAATTTCATGAAATCTTTGACGTTCGATCTGCGTTTGGCGTTAAAATATATTGTGAATCATTTCGTAGTATTTCAATCCTTGATTCACAATCCTTAGTGAATTATGAAAAATTCGTTATAACGATATCGTATCGAAATCACAAGATTCGATGTTGTGAAACAAAATATCTGGCAAAACCCTAATTACGGGTTTAGAATACAGTAATCGTATGTTCGTTTCTTTGGAATATTACACACGGGAAGTCGACTGGTCCATTCGGTGGAAAGCAACGCATGATGACCGTTCTGGGTTGTGCATCTTAAGAAATTGAAAATCCGCTCAATGGTTCTAACCCGTTGCTAAACCTTACAGGCTTCACTTTCGTTAAAGACGGTGGGTTTTGCCTCGAGAATAGTTCATCGATCCGCCGTTCGAGGTTGAGGTGGGGTGGTTGGGAATATCTTCTTCCTCTTGCTCGAGATTCTACCCCTCCTCTAGGTCTTCCTCGACCTATGGGTTCTCGTTCTGGTTTACTCTCGGAGGCGTTCTATTATATAAAACATATCATCGTCGATCACTCGTAGCTTCCATAGCTTAACATACATAATATTTTCATAGCCTCCTCATAAAGCGATATCAAATAAAACAACTCATCCTTAACATAGACAATTAATGTAAAAGCCCCATCAGGTCTTGGATATATATATAACCAAAAATTTACGCCATAGGCGGGATGTTTCGCACCAAAAGTTATAGCGAAAACATAAATCCGGCCCTTGCGGCCTTCAAAATCGAGGTTTCTGGTCCTCAAATCAATCATAGAAAAAGGAAAAACAACGGAGCTTAAACATAACTAAAATCTACTTAATCTTCATCAGGTGCACCGTATCACGCATCCTCCCCTGCTCGTCCTCCTCGGGATCTTCCCTAACTTCCTCGGGTCGTCCTCATTGTCGAAATGTCATGCGGGTAGTCCACTGGATGGTCTGCTCCATCGCCTTCCACCATCGGTATGTCACGCATGGGGTTGGCGTTAAATCGCGTTCGTCCGCGTTGTCGGTCGGTAATGCTCTCTGGCGGCTGGGAACTCCCATGGGTGGTAGGGTGGCGGCAGACGTCTTGGATGTCAACCGGTAATGGAGGAACACGGGTTCTCGGCGCTCTGGGCGTCTTGCCTGTCCACGAGTATAGTCTACCTCGTCAATCCGGTATAGAGGTATCACCGGATCGACTGCCTCGGGACTTCCGTGTATAGCCGTTCGGCGACTCGTCCCGCGGTGTACTCTCGGGAGGAGGTAGGGTCCTCGGTCTTGCCCGTAGATACTATAGGCGTAAGTCGGATGACTTCAAATCTGGGCGGATCTCCGATCGGTCGAGCTGCCCGCGCCCGTGAGACATAATCTCCGATATTTCGGGCGTAACCTTCCGTGTGCAAGGGAGTATCGGCGGGGGCTGGATGCCATCATAATCGGTCGCGCCGTGGGCACAGGCGTCTCTCAAAGGCGGTAATCGCGAGGAACTATTAAATCCTCCGTATACGTCCAGTGATGCAGTGTATACTCAACACCTCCTCCGAGGGTCGGGTGTGGTCGATCCTCCTCGGCGATATATCTCATCCCTCCATACATCGCGATCAAAACTAACGTGAAGTCGACTATAAATCGTCTCAAAAGCGAGAAGGATAACTTATCGATAAGCATCTAGGTTAAGGTAAGCGATCATAAGGTGCGTAAATATGTATATACTATAAGGCATCGCACAAACATGTAATATTCGAAGAAGCGAATATCGATTACGGTATTCTAAACCCGTAATTAGGGTTTTGCCGTATATTATCTTTTACGACATCGAATCTTGTGATTTCGATCGATATCGTTATAACGAATTCCTTTTATAATTCACTAAGGTTGTGAATTTAAGGATTGAAATATTCGAAATGATTAATCGATATATTTTAACGTCGAGCAGCGTATCGGTAATCGACTTTTCATGAAATTTTCCGAGCGGTGAAGCTTGGAATTAATTTCCATCTTAATTCCTTTATTAAAGGAATATATTTATTTAGTAGTATGAACTTCTGCGACCATTTTGAGATGAGTCGATTTTGAGCGTTTTGAGCGTTAGCGTGCAGAGGCGTTTTGAAAAATGAGTTTAATGCTGGGAAATTATAATAATTAATTTCCTATTATTATTTTATATAATTACAGCATTAATGATTATTAAAATCAATAATTGAGTTATAAAACTTCGATAATTCCAACTAATGGAATTGAAAACCTAGTTTTCTAAACTATGGTTTTTGGCATGAAATGATACCATTAAATTATCCTATGGTTATGTCTATGTTCTTGTTGATTTCTTTTTCAAAATATGAGCATAAACATGAAATGTTGTATATGAAATGGTTGTAATGATTTAGCTTGTATACATATAATTTTCGAAACCATAGGATGTATTGGAAATAATTTTCGAAAATGGTACAAAATTGTTGGAGAAGGACCGAACACTTATTAGTATGTTCTAAGCATGTATTATTGATCTATGTTATGATTTAAGACTATAGTATGTTATTTAAAATTTTAGGAAAAACACTAGCCAAATTTTTATGAAACCAAGGCATGTATGAACATACCTTAGTGTATAAATTTTATCTCAAGCTTGTAATAACATATTAGTGCTTGAGAACCTTGATTATATATTCTATGATTTAACTAAATTTTGAAAATCAATTGCTATTCTTTTAAAAGAGCAAGAGCATTATAATTCATATATTGGTGTATGATTTTATTTTTGAACATCTGATGGTTTTTAATGCTTTAGTATATTATTTATACATTGTGTGAATTAATTAGAATTTTGGAAATCAAATACTATTTTAAATTAAATAAGCCGTGAGCTTGTTTCTCTTGAAGGTGATGATTTAATTAGTATTGATAAATATTATGATGTTAAATTAGTATAATAGAGTGTATGAACATAGTATATAATTGTTAAATTTTTGAAAATCAAATAACATTTTGAATCAAAAAACCGAGAAACTATTGAGATCCATATGGTGATGATTCAAATGTTTTTGGTTGATATTATGATGTTACAATGTTATAATATAATGTTTAATGATGTTGGAATTTATTTAAATTTTAAATTTATTTGCTAATTATTAAGTAATTATCAAGTATTCTAGTGAACAATTGCTATATATTATTAAATGAATGGTTATGATGAACTATAGGTTATATTGGTGATGTATATTGATGTTGGGATATTATAATAAGTATATATCAATTTTGGGAAATTTTGGATAATTATTCCCTATTTATTGGAATTCTAGTAAATGTATATATGTATATATATAAATAAATAGCAAATAATATCATATGAATTTTATAAATTCATATTCTGGACCATAGTGTATAATAATGCACTATATTAATTTAGAAAAAATTTTCAAAGGTCATTTGACATTTTAAATTAATTATCGAGTTTTTGATAATTAATAAGGATTTTAAATCCTTTTAAAGCAGTTTATTAATGAAATATTTACTAAATTAATATTCTGGACGAATTTAATTTTACAAAATTTTATAAACATAGATTGCTATGTTTGAGGCGAGCGTTCATTTTATAACGTTTTAAAAACCAAATCGATTTTATTTATAAAAGGGTTATTAAAATGCGAAAATATGTATAAGTCCTCGATTTCGAGATAAATCGAAAAATAGGACTTTATGTTTTCAAATCGATCAAATTGATTTATAAAACAAAATAGTAAATTCTTATTTTAAAAGTCGAAAATCGTTGACTTTGTTGACGATGTTGACCGTTGACTTTTGAGTCAAGCGTGCGATTATCACGTTTATAAATCGTCGGTGCAGCGTAAGATATACTAATTGAGTATGATACCTCATTAGTAAGAAAAGATTTCCCAATGAAATCCATATATCGAAAAATGTGCTTATCGTTGAGCGTATCTCGAGAGCGAGAACAAGTCGATCGTGTCGTGTTGAGGCGTATTGAATTCACTAAGGAATTCAGTCTACATCGATAAGAAATATCGAAGTTTATCATAGCTTTTGAAAGTCTCGAGACTTGGCGACGTACTAAAGCACCATTTTTCGTAAAGGTGTGGGCCATGAAAGCGTGACGGGATTTTGATGAGCGAGCGAACTGGGACTTTTACAGCGAACCATAGTCGGTGGGCTTCCTATCTTTTAAATGTGGGCTTCTATCTTTTAAATGTGGGCCTTTTCTTACCCACTAAAACATAACTTTACTATTATTTGAATGAATTTACTTACAACTTATCTATTTGTTTAAATGTTTCTTGCATTACTGCGAAAACTATTTCGTTTTGTGTATGGATCCTATCTGTTATGCGGGTAGGGCTATGGAATAGTTGGAACTATTATATCAATTGTTGTGGTAGCATGACCTTTTAATGTCGGGTCTGTCTTGGGATGATAAATGCACAGCTAGGATTGGCGTGAAGGTTGGAACTATCTGTTGTGTTAACATATGCTTGCGGTATTGTGTCTTTGTGCGGGATTACGGACGATCACGGCGTCGTAGATGGGAGGCCTCTCTCGGCGTTTATTGTTATTATGTATTGTGACTATGAGATCGGACCATACACACGAAAATGCGGCGGCTATGTTCTGACGAAAATGATTTGGTAAGCCTGAGGCATTTAACTAAAACCACATGACTTACTCGATATTGGCGTAATCCAAATATCATCAAATGTTTTCGGCATGAGTCCGCGAGTGCAATTTCTTGTACTTAGCCACTGCATGTTTGTTTTTAAATGTGCGGTTGAGCTACGATGATGATGATGGGGATGTGTTGAGGAGTCCGGTGTCCTTGACGATTTACTTGAATTTGTGGGTTATACCTTGAATGCATATCGTCGTATATGTATTCGCACACTTTCATTGCTATACTACGAACTCCTTTATTTATGCTTTATGTTTACAAACTATCGAGGTCCGTCGGATCGAGCCGAGTTTGAGGTCGATGGCTAAACCTTTTCAAAAACATTATGACATCACCTCATATACGCTCAAGCATGTTAGTTTATTTTATTCATCTTTATTTTACCCATGTAACCCTAAAATACTACTCCTAGTATTAGTCGCTCGGTCCGGGTTGGTGGGAGTGGGGTCGTAACAGTGAAATATCAGGCGCTTTTGCTCTTTGTAAACCCAAACCTTTTATTCTAAGTCTAGATCGAATCATGGACTTCTAGAAACCTCTTGACTCTCTCAACACTCCATCACGCCGAGCTCAACCAGGAATAAGGTAGCGCATTTCTTTCTCAAACTCGTGAAATGGAAAATTTACGCATGATGAGCAAGTTAGAAGAACTTTTGAAATTTTATGATTATGGAAATTTTTGAAGTTGAGCGAGAAAATTTTTCAAAATTTTTGAATTGAACTAATACAATTTCTCAAGTATTGAGATGGAAGTGTATGGTAGTATCGAGTTGAATGATCAACACGGAGCGAATGGATCCATTTTCGATATGTATATGAGTTGATCATGATGGTCTTTTGAAATCATATTTCCCAAAATTTTCAAATAAGACTTTCTTTCCAACTTTCAAAATTTTGTTTATGATGAGCGATATGTTATCATAAGGCGAACTTAGACTCTAAGGAGCATGTTCACATATCGTGAAAGAACATAGAAATCTGAACTTCTTTTCCTTACGATAACAAGAGCGATGGGAAGAGCGAAAGTAATGATGGCCTCGAACTCAAGCGGCGAAGGCGGCGAGAAGGATGAGCAAGGGTGACCTCGACCTTAAAGATGAACAACGTCGACGCCGTCACTACTTGACATGGTGAGCATCGACACAAATCACGACATGGGCGTCACTTACGGCAGAATGTTCAGCCTCAACAAAAACCCGAAGATGGTAGGCGTATTAAATGCGACATACGTCTCGATTAGCAATTTGCACGATCGCGCAAATTTCCTGCACTGTGCAGTAATTTTGTTTTAGCTAGATCTCTCGTTAGGACTTGATTTACGCATGGTTTTCACCTGCGTACTCCTAACACTGATCTTCATTGTTATGAAGAACAGAATCCCTAATTCTGCCTCAGAATACGATAGAGTCCGTTGAACTCTAGTTCGAGTGTTTGGTATAGAATAAGGATCTCGTAGCTTATATTAAGATGTTGTTGGCTTATGTATCGTTTGGGTAAGACTAAGAAGGTAAGTTGTGGTAAGTATTGTGCAGTATGATGTTGCCTACCTTATAGACTTGCTTGACCTTATCTAGTTGCTTCACGTTACGCTTAAGATATCCTTGCACTGCTTTTGAGATGGCGATAGTTGACTTATGTTAGTTTGCTCGTGACGGATGGAGGATGAGATATCGCGAGGAGGAGGATTGGACCACACCCACGGAGGAGGAGGTGGTATTTATCGCTCGGTGGATGTCTGTTGGGAAGACTTGGGTGAGTTCTTGGCATATTATCTCCGTCTTTGGAGGCGCGCCGAGCCCGGCATGGCGGATTATGATGGCATCAGCGCCTACTAGCGATACTCCCTGCACACAGGATGGGTATGCCAGAGATATCGGAGATTACATCTACAGGCGATGGGCGCTACGACTTGGTGGGAGATTTGCAGTTCGTGAGTCACGACTTACGTGTACGGCATTCTGATGCGGCACGAGAGGACCCTACCTCACCAGAGTATACGGTGGGATGAGTCGCGAGTGGCTTTACAGAGGTTCGAGGCGGTTGACCCGATCGTGCCTCCTTTCCTTTTGAGGAAGGCACGCTGGCTTAGAAGGCGTACGCCCGGAGCCTTGGGAGGCAGTATTTCCACCGCCAGCCGGACACCCGTCGTCACAGTACCACCTCCACCACCTATGGTCGGTAGTACCACCGGTCGAGCACTTGGTCGGACGGCACGGATGAGGGTATGAGATGTCACGGTGGCTGGCCCGATCCGCCCGACTACGAGCATCGGGTGAATGCAGCGACGCTCTTAACCCCTGCGAGACATACCAATGGTGAAGCGATGGGCCGGTCCATCGAGGGCGCCCGCATGGACATTTCGGCGGCGGGGCGACTCAGGAGGAGGAAGATCCGAAGAGGGCGGACGGTGGGAGGGCGCGTGATGTAGACCACGAGGAAGGCGCGGGTAGGGAGGAAACTTCGTGAAGGCGTTAGGCGATGTTTTAATTAGGATACATTTTGTTATGACTAGCATGTGTGCTAGCTTTCCCTTTATTCGATACCATGATCTAGGACTTGGATTTTCTTTTTGGCCATATGGGCCGAAACCTTGCTATTTCTATTTTCTATGATTCTCGATGTTGGACATCTTGTTTTGACAAACCTTGGTTATCTATCTACATATATTTTTGACCCAGTGGGGCCTTTTGGTAACAATTGTCTATGTTATGGATGAGTTGTTTTATTTTTATATCGCTTTAAGAAGAAGCTATGAAAAACTTATCTTTGTTAAGTGGTAGCGTTTAGTAATTAACGATGGTATGTTTTATATAGCAGAATGCCTCAGAAGAAAACCGGAAAGAGAACCCGGAGGTCGGGAAGACTGAGGAAGGGTAGAATCCACGAGCAGAACAGAAGATAATCCCTGACCACCGCCTCACCTCACCCGATCGCGGGATCGAAGAACTATTTTGAGGCAAAACCCTCCTGTTTTTAACGGAAGGGGCCGGAAGAAGCGAACAATGGGTTAGGGCCATCGAGCAGTTTTACCTTTTAAGATGCAGCACAGGAAAGGGCATCGTGTGTTACCTTCGGTGATCGGACGGTGACACGGTGGGAGGCGGAAGAAGACTTTCTGACGAGCAGTGGAAGAATTCTCGTGGGAGGATTTCAAGATTGTATGAAAAGTATATCCCAAAAGCTATAGGGAAAAAGAGGCGGGAGTTTTCTGCTAAAACAAGAAAAATTATCATAACCGACTATGATCGCACTTCTGCGAGATGTCGAGATATTCGCTAGATCTGGTGGACACCGACTTGAAAATGTCGAAAAGTTCGGTCGGGGCTAAGAATGGAATCGCATGTCTCTTGCCGACCACGGAGACCTATCTTACGAAGCTCTCGCGCGAGCTTTGGATATTGAAGCGACCATGGCGAGAATAAGTCGGTGTAAATCTCGGACACAGTAATTTGGACGAGGAAAAGGGCGGGACCCTGACAGCGGGAATAACAACCACGGAAACTATGGAGAAGCAAGTCCTGGCGCGTGGGCGAAACTGGTGTGGCGAGGACGGAAGAGAGGCGACTTATGCTCCACGGCAAGGGACCGAGGAGCAGTCGAGGCACCTCAATGCCCTAGATGCCATAGAGCACACAAGGGTGTGCAGGAAAGCGTGGTAGGCTGTTACAGAGTGCGGGGCAAGCGGGCATTCGCCGACAATTGCCCGGTGTCACGTTCGGATATAAGCCGAACCAGCAGGCGATGCTCAGCCACTAAGGCTATCTGACTTGACCCGGCCGCGCGGCGGTTCCAGTACCTAACCCGGCAACTCGGTGGCAACCCGGCCTCAACAACAACTCCAGCGGCCGCAACAATGGCGTGACCGCGGCAACAAATCCGCAACGCGATGGCCACCGCCCCAACGGCGGGCGGCAACCACGCGCCAGCGCCGGCGGCGGCGGCGACGGGCCGAACGGCCGCGAATCGGCCGGACCAATGCCCGTCGGCCTCGGCCGGCTCGGTGAGGGCCTCGCCTGCGTAGGAGGCGAGCGAACAAAACCGAAACTTGGCGGTATGGGAGTTCTACTCAACCTACATTATAGTATTATTCGATCACGGGTGCTTAGCATTCTTTTATTGAAAAATCATGCGTGAAATCTGGGCCTTAGGTGCGAAAAGTCGAGCCGGATATGAGAATCTCGCCGCTATAGGAGGGATTATGGTGTTACACTTTTGCTCGAACCTAGAGTTGACATTAGGATCACTTAAGGTTACGGCGGCGATCTAAACATAATACCCATGGATGATGTAGACATAATCCTAGGAATGGTGGTTAGCTAAGAATCATTCCACGATTCTCTGTAAGGAAAGGAAAATTCGTTTCACTTCACTGGACGAAGCTACGCATTTTCACGGGATCGGCATGGGAAGAAGAGTCGATAGTATCGGCACTACGAGCTAGGAGGATGATGAGCGGAAGGGATGCCATGCATTCCTTGTTTATTTGAGCGAAGAGGATAAACCCGAGCGGGTGAAGACATTGAAGTCGTCGAGAATTTTCGGCGTATTTCCGAGAATCTACGGGACCGCCTCACGATGAACAATTAGAGTTTACCATCGACTTGGGCCGAGGATCAGCCCGGTGTCGAGCGCCCTATAGGATGGCCCCAAAGGAGCTAGAAGAGCTGAAAATCCAAATCGAGCTTTTGGATCTAGGATTCATTAGGCAGTGTTTCACCTTGGGGCCTTTGTTTTGTTTGTTAAGAAAAGGATGGTTCTTTGAGGATGTGCATCGATTATAGAGAGCTAAATAAGATGACACTAAAGAACAAATACCCTTTACCGAATTGATGACTGTTTGATCAATTGCGAAGGCGGGGTATTCTCGAAAATTGATCTTAAGTCGGGATACCACCGGCTGAAAATCGGCGAAGATATACCAAAGCGCATTCGAACGAGATATGGCCACTATGAGTTCATAGTTATGCCATTCGGATTAACCAATGCACCGGCCGTATTCATGGACCTCATGAGCAGTATTTCATCCATTTTGGATAAATTTTTTGGTCTACATAGATGACATCCTCATTTATTCAAAGAATGAAGAGGAGCATAAGGAACATCTAAAACGGTTTGCAAACCTTGAGGAATGAAAGACTCTTTGCTAAGTTTAGCAAATGTGAGTTTTGGTGAAGGAAGTTATGTTCCTTGGACACATCGTGTCTGCTGAAGGTATAAAAGTAGATCCGACCAAAGTAGAGGCCGTGCGAGAATGGAAATCACCAAAGACTCGGCCGCAATCGAAGTTTCCTAGGATTAGCTGGTTACTATAGGAGATTCATGAAGGATTCTCCAAAATTGCAAGGCCAATAACTTGACTACCGGAAGGAATCAAGTTCAATTGGACGGATGAGTGCGAGATGAGTTTCCAAATACTCGAGGAAAAATTGACGGATGCACAGTTCTAGCGGTCGAAGCGGACAAGGGGTATGTGGTCTATCTGAGACGCATCTAAAGCTGGGTGGGTTGTGTTTTGATGCAAGAAGGAAAAGTGATAGCTTATGCATCCGACAACTCGGACCCACAGTGAACTACTGACCCACGATTTGGAATTAGCGGTTGTAGTTCATACCTAAAAATTTGGAGACACCATCTACATGGTGTGAGATGTGAGATCTTCACGGACCACAAAAGTTTGAAGTACTTCTTGAACAACGAGATTTGAATATGAGGCAGAGAAGATGGCTAGAATTAGTAAAGATTACGGTGTGGTATTAACTATCACCGGCAAAGCGAATGTAGTAGGCGGCCTTGAGTCGTAAGAGCCATACCGAGTTAGGATGTCTCTTTATCTGAGAGGAAAAACTTCGTTGAAGAGTTTGGTAGAATGAAGATTGAGCTGGTTGAACCACCCCGGGACAATTGTGGTATGTCGCTACACTCACGCGACATCGATCTAAGAAAAGAATTGTCGAGAGACGAAGGATGGAGGAAAAGTTGGAAAGATCGAGAAAGACTAAGGTGCGAAGGATTGAGAATTTCAGAGGCGCGGATAACGCCTTGTTGTTTGAAGGTAGGATATGCGTTCTGACGGCTTGAGCTTGAGCGAAATCATGAGTGAGGCTCACGATCGCCTACACCGCCCACCCAGGCGGTACTAAGATGTGCAAGACACGAAGGAAAAATTTTGGTGGGAAGGCGTGAAGCGAGACATAGCTTCTTTAGTAGAAACAGCTGTCTTGTTTGTCAAAAGTGAAGGCTCTACACCAAGCGTCCTTACGGGAAGTTACAACCGTTGGAAATCCCGAATGGAAGTGGGACGATATAACGATGGATTCGTTACAAGCTTACCCAAATCGAGAAGAGAAACACCGCCATAGGGGTAATTGTGGATAGACTTACCAAAAGTGCTCACTTTCTACCTATTCAAAGCACTTATGGATCCGATAAGTTGGCCCGGTATGCGTTAAGGAAATTATGCGACTACATGGAGTGCAAAATCTATTACCTCGATCGAGACTCCAAGTTCACATCAGTTTTGGATTAGCTTGCGAGAGAGGCTGAGTGCAGATTAAACTTGATCGACATTCCACCCACAAACCGATGGGCGATCGGAGAGAACGATCAACGCTAGAAGATATGCTTAGGCGTAATTTTGGATCGAGGTGCAAAATGGGAAGATATTTTACCTCGATTGAATTTGCTTACAACAACGGTTATCAAGCGACGATCGGCATGGCCCCATCGAAGCCTTGTATGGCGAAGTGTAGATCACCACTTTATTGGGATGAAGTCGGTGAGAGAAAAGTCATAGGGCACGATGCGGTGAGCGAAATGATCGAGATCGTTCGGCAAATTAGGATGAGAATAAAGAGGCTCGGGACGGGGCAATCTTCTGCGTCTGCGTAGATCAGAACTACTGATTTGAGGATGGAGACAAAGTATTTCTTAAGGTCTCTCCATCGAGAGGATTGTCGGGTTTGGCACGAAGGAAAGCTTAGACCCGTTTTATAGGACCTTATGAGATCTAGAAAGGATAGGTCGATAGCATATAGGTTGGCTCTTCCGTGAAACTAGGAAATGTCCATAATGTTTTCACGTCTCACAATTACAAAATCGTTCACGACCCAAAGCACGTGATTCACCGAGGCGGCGTGATCCTCGGGCGGACATGAGCTATAAGGAAGAACCCGCGGCCATACTTGACCACAAAGTTCGGCAACTACGGACAAGTCGATCCGTTAGTCAAAGTCTTGTGGAGACACCACCGGACGAAGGCGCCACGTGGGAGCTTGAAGAAGCGATGATGGAAAAATACCCGATCTATTTTTCTAGGGTATACAAATTTGGGACGAAATTTTTCGTGAGGGTGGAATGTAATATTCGAAGAAAGCGAATATCACGATTACGGTATTCTAAACCCGTAATTAGGGTTTTGCCGTATATTATCTTTTACGACATCGAATCTTGTGATTTCGATACGATATCGTTATAACAATTCCTTTTATAATTCACTAGGATTGTGAATTTAAGGTTGAAATATTACGAAATGATTCGTCGATATATTTTAACGTCGACAGCGTATCGAGCGTCGACTTTTCATGAAATTTTCCGGCGGTGAAGCTTGGAATTAATTTCCATCTTAATTCCTTTATTAAAAGGAATATATTTATTTAGTAAGTATGAACTTCTGCGACCATTTTGAGATGAGTCGATTTTGAGCGTTTGAGGCGTTTTGAGCGTTAACGTCTAGAGGCGTTTTGAAAAATGAGTTTAATGCTGGGAAATTATAATAATTAATTTCCTATTATTATTTATATAATTACAACATTAATGATTATTAAAATCAATAATTGAGTTATAAAACTCGATAATTCAACTAATGGAATTGAAAACCTAGTTTTCTAAACTATGGTTTTGGCATGAAATGATACCATTAAATTATCTATGGTATCTAAACTTTATAATATGATATATATGGATATTATTAAGCATTAAAATAAGTTTTGAACCATAAAACTCGATAGTTTGAGTTTTATAAAATTGAAACCTATTTTTAAATTAGGGTTTTATTGCATAAAATGTGTAATAATTTTATCCTATGATATTATTTAATATTTAAATCATATATTTTGATATATATGATCAAAATTACATGAGTATCAATAATAGGTGTAATTTATATTTTAATCCTATTTTTCCCAATTATTGTCGGTAATTTGAAATTATGCATAAGTGATGATTTAATTATTTTATTGGCTTGTATTATATATCTATAAACTATACTATGATTAATATATAGTATTAACATGTAACAAAATAAAATCAGCCCTAAACCTACCCCATGCGCGATCATCACCCGAACAAGCATGCACTCCTTTTTTCTACCCAATGCATGGCTTACCTTTTATCTAGCCTAATCATCACACTAATACTCATCAATGAGCTGCAGATTTTGTGCCAATTCTTGGCCAAAATCGAGAGTGAAGAGATAGGTATAGGAGGGACTCTTCCCATTCACCCCTCTCATTATACTCTCCCAACAATTTTGAACACCAAATCCTCTCCATCTCTCTATTTCACCTCGAAAATTTGAACAGCCCCTCCCATTTTCGGAAAAATCGAGAGCCTTGCTTCTTCCCTTCTTCTCATTCCTTCATCAAGTCTAATACCATATCATATCCTTGTGATATTATACCATCCTCAAGGTAATACATGGTCTTTAGCTTCGATTTTATCTCCATTTAATCGAAAAATCAGTTGTTTTGATGTGTATGTGGGTTTGAAAGTTTTATATATGTATACATATTTGTTTAAGTGTTCTTGAGCATGAGCTATGGTTATGTCTATGTTCTTGTTGATTTCTTTTTCAAAATATGAGCATAAACATGAAATGTTGTATATGAAATGGTTGTAATGATTTAGCTTGTATACATATAATTTTCGAAACCATAGGATGTATTGGAAATAATTTTCGAAAATGGTACAAAATTGTTGGAGAAGGACCGAACACTTATTAGTATGTTCTAAGCATGTATTATTGATCTATGTTATGATTTAAGACTATAGTATGTTATTTAAAATTTTAGGAAAAACCCTAGCCAAATTTTTATGAAAACCGAGAGCATGTATGAACATACCTTAGTGTATAAATTTTATCTCAAGCTTGTAATAACATATTAGTGCTTGAGAACCTTGATTATATATTCTATGATTTAACTAGAATTTTTGAAAATCAATTGCCATTCTTTTTAAAAGAACCGAGAGCATTATAATTCATATATTGGTGTATGATTTTATTTTTGAACATGCAATGGTGTTTTAATGCTTTAGTATATTATTTATACATTGTGTGAATTAATTAGAATTTTTGGAAATCAAATACTATTTTAAATCAAATAAGCCGTGAGCTTGTTGCTCTTGAAGGTGATGATTTAATTAGTATTGATAAATATTATGATGTTATATTAGTATAATATAGTGTATGAACATAGTATATAATTGTCAGAATTTTTGAAAATCAAATAACATTTTGAATCAAAAAAACCGAGAGCTATTGAGCTCCATATGGTGATGATTCAAATGTTTTTGGTTGATGTTATGATGTTACAATGTTATAATATAATGTTTAATGATGTTGGAATTTATTTAGAATTTTTAGAATTTATTTGCTAATTATTGGTAATTATCAAGTATTCAAGTGAACAATTGCTATATATTATTAAATGAATGGTTATGATGAACTATAGGTTATATTGGTGATGTATATTGATGTTGGGATATTATACTAAGTATATATCAATTTTGGGAAATTTTGGATAATTATTCCCTATTTATTGGAATTACCGTAAATGTATATATGTATATATATAAATAAATAGCAAATAATATCATATGAATTTTATAAATTCATATTCTGGACCATAGTGTATAATAATGCACTACATTAATTTAGAAAAAATTTCAAAGGTCATTTGACATTTTAAATTAATTATCGAGTTTTCGATAATTAATAAGGATTTTAAATCCTTTTAAAAGCATTTATTAATGAAATATTTACTAAATTAATATTCTGGACGAATTTAATTTTACAAAATTTATAAACATAGATTGCTATGTTTGAGGCGACGTTCATTTATAACGTTTAAAAACCAAAATCTGCTTTTTATTTATAAAAGGGTTATTAAAATCGAAATATGTATAAGTCCTCGATTTACGAGATAAATCGAAAAATAGGACTTTATGTTTTCAAATCGATCAAATTCGATTTATAAAACAAAATCAAAATCGTTGACTTTGTTGACGGTGTTGACTTCGTTGACTTTTCAAGTTGACGTCGATTATCGTTTATAAATCGTCGATCGCGTAAGATATACTAATTGAGTATGATACCTCATTAGTAAGAAAAGATTTCCCAAATGAAATCCATATATCGAAAAACTTACTTATCGTTGAGCGTATCTCGAGAGCGAGAACAAGTCGATCGTATCGTGTTGAGGCGTATTGAATTCACTAAGGAATTCGATCTACATCGATAAGAAATATCGAAGTTTATCATAGCTTTTGAAAGTCTCGAGAGACTTGAGCGTTACTAAAGCCTCGCTTTTCGTAAAGGTGTGGGCCTTAAGCGTGACGGGATTTTGTGACGAGCGAACTGGGACTTTTACAACGAACCATAGTCGGTGGGCTTCCTATCTTTTAAATGTGGGCTTCCTATCTTTTAAATGTGGGCTTCCTATCTTTTAAATGTGGGCCTTTTCTTACCCACTAAAACATAACTTTCTTGTTATTTGAATGAATTTACTTACGGCACTTATCCTACTGTTGTTTAAATGTTTCTTTGCATTACACCAAAAATATTTCGTTTTGTGTATGGATCCTATCTGTTATGCCGGGTAGGGCTATGGAATGGTTGGAACTATTATATCAATTGTTGTGGTAGCATGACCTTTTAATGTCGGGTCTGTCTTGGGATGATAAATGCACAGCTAGGATTGGCGTGAAGGTTGGAACTCTCTGTTGTGTTAACATATGCTTGAAGAGTGATTGTGTCTTTGCGGGATTACGGCGGTCACGGCGTCGTAGATGGGAGGCCTCACTCTCGGCGTTTATTTATTTATTATTATGTATTGTGACTATGAGATACGGACCATACACACGAAAATGCTGGCGGGCTATGTTTCTGAACGAAAATGATTTGGTAAGCCTGAGGCATTTTAACTAAAACCACTGTGACTTACTCTATATTGGCGTAATCAGTATCATCAAATGTTTTCGGCATGAGTCAGCAGAGTGCAATTTCTTGTACTTAGCCTGCGTGTTTGTTTTTAAATGTGCGAGGTTGAGCTCGATGATGATGATGGGGGATGTGTTGAGGAGTCAGTGTCCTTGACCGATTTACTTGAATTTGTGGGTTATACCTTGAATGCATATCGTCGTATATGTATTCACACACTTTCATTGCTATACTACGAACTCCTTTATTTATGCTTTATGTTTACAAACTATCGAGGTCCATCGGATCAGGCGAGTTTTGGGGTCCGATGGCTAAACCTTTTCAAAAACATTATGACATCACCTCGTATTACGCTCGAGCATGTTGGTTTATTTTATGCATCTTTATTTTACCCATGTAACCCTAAAATCTGCTCCTAGTATTAGTCGCCTCCGATCCGGGTTGGTCGGAGTGGGGTCGTGACAAAACATATTTCACGGTCATACCCTTACTCGGGACGCACAAAACTAAAAGCGTCCCGATGTATAAACTATCTTTATGAGATCCACGTCTTATACCAAACACTTGAACTAACGTTCAGCAGACTCTATCATATTACGGAGGCAGAACTAGGGATTACGTTCTTCATAATAAATGAATATCAGTGCGTTAGAGATGCGGTGAAAACCATGCGTAAATCGAGTCCTAACGAAGAGATCTATCTAAAACAAATTTTGCATAGCGCGGAAATTTGCGCGATCGTCAAAAATAAAATTGAGGCGTATGTCGATGTAATCGTCTACCATGTTTATGTCTTTAGGTTGAGGCTGAACATTCTGAAGTCGTAAGTGACGTCCATGTCATGATTCGTGTCGACGGTCACTCATGTCGAAGTGTGATGAAATGTCGACGTCGTTCTTCTTCAAGGTTGAGATTATCCTCGTTCATCCTTCTCGCTCGTCTTTCGTCGTTTGAGCTCGAGGCTATCGTCACTATCATTCTTCCTATCGTTCTTTTGCTCTCGTAAGGGAGAGAAGTTCATACTTCTATGTTCTTTCACGATACGTGAGCATGCTCCTTAGTGTCTAGGTTCTCTTCGTGATAACATATCATTCATCGAAAACATGATTTGAAGCTTGGAAACAGTGTCTCATTCGAGAATTCAAAAGTAAAGTTTTAAAATGACAGTCATAGTCAACTCATACAGGTATATCAAAAATGAATTCATCCTTCCCGATGATCATTCAATTCAACTCAAACTTGCATATCAATGCGAGTTCATCCTTCCTGATGATCATTCAATTAGTACCACCATATACTTTCATCTCAAAATTTGAGTATTCGCATCAATACTTATTGGTTTCAAACCAAAGTTTTTGGAAAACTTTCTTGCTCAAACTTCCATTTCCATCATCAAAATTTTCATAATAACATAATCTTTCAAAATTCTTCCACTTGCTCATCATGTAAAATTTTTCGTTTCAAGAGTTTGAAAAGAAATGCGATTACCTTTTCGGTTGAGCTCGATGTGATGGAGTGTTGAGAGAGTCGATGAATTTCTAGAAGTCCGGTGACTCGATCTAGACTTAGAATAAAAAATTTGGGTTTACAAAGAGCAAAAGCGCTCGATACCATACATCACGACCCGCTCCGGACGACCGGATGGAGGCGTAATACTAGGAGTAGTATTTTAGGGGTTATCGACTAAGATAAAGATGCATAATAACAATAAACTAGCATGCTCGAACATGGTATAACGATATAATAAGAATAATCTAGCATGCTTGATCATAATATAAGATAATGTCATACGGTTCAAAGGGTTGGGTGTATGACCCTAAATCCTAAATGCGATTTAGCGAGGATTATTACTCTAGCGAGAATAAATAAACATAAAGACTATTTATCAATAAAGCATGTCGTAAATCGAGCATGTTTTGGACTTTACTACATAACTTATGTTCTTGCGCGGAAAACATGTGATATGTACATATGACGATGTACTATCAAGGTATAACTTTCGGCGACAACCTTCACTATTGCTCAACAACGCTCCATCGCATCACTAGCTCAATCGCACATTTAAAACAAATATGCGGTGAGTACAAATAATGCACTCGGTGGACTTATGCGAAAACATTTTATCATCTTTTAATTACTCGCCCCGTCATGGTAAGACCTGAGGGTTTTGATTAAAAGGCGCGAGCTTACTAAACTTTTCATCATTTTCATAAACATTAAATGCTGTGAGACATTTTCCTTGTATGTATGATCCATATCCTTCATTTCATCATAACATTAACATTTCGCCGTAGAAGGCCTCACTCTGCGTCGTTGTGACCGACCGTGGTGTCCTTACGGCCACGATCACCATTAGGTGTACACGTTAATCTGGCGGTATAAGCGCTTGGCATAGGATCGGTCGACTTCATTCATAAGTTGGGAGATACCCGACAACATTCATCATTCATTCATTCATGGATAGGATACATCATAAAACATAAACATTTTGGGCGGTAATTTCATAAACATTTCATAATCATTTCTCAAAAGAGCATCATAAATAATTACTTTTCTTTTCGAAGAAAGCATCATAAATAGAGCATTTTATCCTTGAGGATAAGAAAAAAGCCCACTGGATCGTAAGCTTTCTTAATTCGTTTTCCTTCATGACGATCGCATCCGCGTCTCGCTACGTAAGCGATTTCGGTATGTCGACCGTTTTTGAGATTTTCAAAGTTTAAAATAAACTTTGATAACTTATACTATATTAATGAATTCTTAGCAATTGATAATGGATTCAATCGCGTATCTTAAACTAAGCATTTCTCGTGCTTGATGAAGCGAGATATGTTCGACTATTTCATTTAACCGCTTTGGGTTAAGCGTTGGCGTATTCTAACGTTTTTCGATATAAAGATTTCAATTATGAAATCTTTTCACCAATGAGTTTTCTTATAAACTTAATCGTTTTACGTATTAGCGTGTTATCGAGCGTATTTAATGCGTTAATTTCAAAGTCAACAATTTTGACTTTTCTTATAAATTCTTCAATAATTCATAATTTAATATCTAAATTGATATAAATCGATTTTCAATCGATTTCTTTTCATAAAGGCTTAATTCTCGATTTTTCACGTAAATCGATAAACTTCATTAATATTTTTCTTAAATATTAATTAACTTATTCTTTAAACATTATTTTTCATTTCTAATGTTATTTAATATAACGTTTCATCGTAAACATAGTATACTATGTTTATAAAATTTCATAAATTCTTAATATGTCAAAATAATTTCTAGTCATATAATGTATTATTTTCTTGATATTAAGGAATTAAGATCCTTAATATTCTTATTGAACTCACGACCCTTAAGCTTTAATTTTCAATCTTAACGAAAATTCTTCTAAATTCATATAGTGTACTATTTTATCATAGTATCACTAATATGTATTAACATTAACTATAGAAAATTTGGGCATCACCTATTTAATTTCATAGGTCACGATTTTTCTTAGAAAATTGTCGATAAATTTTCTTAAATTCTAATTAATTTATCTGAGGCCCCAACATTGATTTATAACATGATTATAACATATATATCAACATATTTCATTTTTTCATCAAGGATTCCTTGTCCGAAGGTTTGGTTCCTCAATATTAATACCAACATTTTATAAAATTCAATTAAATTACACTATGCTTATACACTATAGTGTAGCAACATTTCATCATTACATTAATCTAAAACAACCAAATCATGTCTAAATCAAACATGAAGCTCTCGGCCATTTTGAGCAAATTGAGCAATCAATCTTCAAAATTTCTAGCAAATTCATATAATACATAATTAATGTCATAGATCATCAATATGCTATAACATTTCTTAAATTAAAATTGTACATTAACTTAGCATTTCTTCATCATTTTCGATCGCTCCGAACATATAGTATAGGATTTTAAAATTCCCAATAAATCATAATGGGTTCGCTGCTATTATTTAACATAAATCCATCATTAAAAATTAATCCTAGGATTTTGGTAATCACCATAGAATTTACAACATAATTAATTTGTAAATAAATCACTAATATAAAGCATATACATTATGCTAAACATTATTTACAAACAACAAATCATGCTAGCATAATTTATCCTATTTTCTCATTTATAACATAAGCATATATATTAAAATCGAGCGGATGGATATCAAAAATTTTAACGTATAAATAAAGGTCGTTCGATTTCTAACCTTTTAACCGTTATCGATTTTTGATCGAAGGATTTTATATAAAGGTTTTGGGAATAAAATGAATAACACTCACTTTCTTTATTCTCTAACAAGCTCACGGTGATGGGAAAAAAATGGAATAAGAGAAGTGTTGCTTTTAATTGCTATTAATTTATACACTTAAAGGAATAAACAAATGTCATACTTAATTCCTCACACTCTCGGTCACTTCTCAAAAATTGCAAGACAAATTTAAAAACTTTATGACTTAAAAGATTACATCATGACAATTAATATCTCTTACACATAGTAAATGAAAGAATCAAGATCCCTTTCTCTTTTGATTCTAGGCGTCGGTCACTACTTTGCACAAAGGAATGAATTTTATTTTATTCCTTCTTTTCTTTATTAAGTCAACAAAATCATGCTACAATTAATTCATGCAAGACTAAATTGATGACATAGCCATAGTAAATACACCTCATTTCACTCAATTGAAAACAAAATCCTTTGAATTGAGTCACCAAGTGCCATCGGCACTTTCATTACATAAAGGAAGAGTTTTATTATTTCTTGTTTTATTAACATGTGTATGTCTACACAATCAAAAGCAAGACTTATTAATTCATGAATCACTTTTAATACATCATCACGAGGTTGTAGTAAATGTTCTTACACCATTTGAAATAAACAAAATACATCCCACTTGGAAGCAACAAGAGCCATCGGCTCTCTCACCTAACACTGATATTTTCAAGATTTTTAGTTGATGACTCATTCATACACTATGTCATCATCTTACACAAAATTAATGCATTAACTCGACATTGAACAAAACAAAACAATTTTCTTTACTTGTGGATCAAGAGCCGTGGTTACCTTTTGATTTTCTTGGTTTATGAGTGTAATATATATATATATATGTATTCCCTACTTCATTATTCCACACATTCACGTACATGAGAAAAAAATCAAACATTGGACCTCATCAAAATAGCTCACGGCAATTCCATAGTTAATTGCCAAAATTTGATTTTCTTGCTATTTTTAGATATATATCATAATATATATCTTAGATGATAAATTATATCATAGGAAAATTTATTAGTATCATTTCATGTGTGAAAATCCTAATTTTGAATTAGGGTTTCGAAAATTCAAATTTGTTCAATAACTAATCCTTAATGTTCTAGCATTATCTTAATGCTAAATAATACTCTAATTACATATAATAATCATAGGAATTTAAATATTATAATTCCTTGATCATTAAACTCATTTTCTATTCATCTCTAGCGTTAACGTTTGAAGCGTCTCAAAGCGTTAATTATCGACTCATCTCAAAATGGTGGTAATAAAGTCATAATCACTTTATTAATTTATTCCATTTATAATGGAATTTAATTCTAAGCCGTTGCTTAGAAAATTTTCAAATTTTAACTATCGATACTCGATCGACGTTAAAATACTACTTAAAACACTTTATATATTTATATTCCTTAATTCACAATCCTTAGTGAATATAAAATAGAATTCATTACCGTAATTAATCGAAATCATTATTCGATAAATTACTAATTCAATTATTTCGTGAAACCACAATTACAATTTTAAATATAAGTAATTAGGCCTTTAATTCTTCGGGATATTACATTAGGCCATGGGACCCCAAAATCATGGTCGATGGACCTCAATAGTTCATAACGAGAAAGCATAAATAAATGAGTTCAGAGTTTAGCAGCGGAAAGTGTGAATACATATATGACGATATGCATTCAAGGTGAAAACCACAAATTCTAGATAAATTGCTCGAGGACACGGACTCCTCAACACATTCCCATCATCATCATCGAAGCTCAACACGCACGTTTAAAAACAAACATGCGGGGCTAAGTACAAGAAATTGCACTCGGTGGACTTGTGCGAAAACATTTGATAATTTAATTACTTTGCGATATCGGGGTGAGACACGAGGTTTTAGTCAAAAGGCCATGTCTTACTAAAACATTTTCGGTTCGTAAACATCGCTTTGGCCGGGCATTTTCTTAGCGTGTATGATCCGTATCTCATAGTCACAATTCATATGATATTAAAAATCAAGCGTTGAGAGGAGGCCTCCCGTCTGACGCCGTGACCGGCCGTAATCTCGTCTGACACGGTCGCTCTCAAGCATATGTTAACATAGCGATAGTTCCAACCTTCACGCCAATCCTAGCGGGCATTTATCATCCGCACAAGACCCGACATTAAAAGGTTGGCGCGACCCAAATGACATAACACATGTCATAATATAGTTCCAACCATCGCCCAGCCTACAGGGCATAACGAGATAGGATCCATACAAAGCAGAACATTTTTGGCGGGTAATGTAATAAACATTTATCAACAGTTGCAAAATAAGCATAATAAATAAATTCATTTGTAAAGAGTAGCAAAGTCGCTTTTGTTTGAAAAGAGCCCATATTTTGAAGATAAAAAGCCCACTGGACTATGGTTCGTTGTAAATTGAGTCTAGGTTTGTTAAATGCGTCGATATCCGATCGCCGTGTTTGCGTCCACGCTTTCTACGAGCGAGGCTTTAGTCGTCGCTCAAGTCTCTGAGACTTTCCAAATCTAAGATAAACTTGATATCTTATATCGAGGTGGTGAATTCATAATGAATTGATCGTTTCCAATTCGTATATAATTGAATTGTTCTCGATTCATAGAGATCGTTCAGCGTATATACGTTTTTCGATATCTGAATTTCATTTGTGAAATCTTTTCTTACTAATGAGGTATCATACTCAATTAGTATATCATACAGCGTCTTGACGTGTTTATCAATCGTATAATCGTATGTTTGACTCAAGCGATCAGCGAAGTCGACAGCTTTGTCGACAAAGTCGATAATTTTGACTTTCAAATAGTAATTTGTTTTATAAATCGAATTTGATCGATTTGAAATCGTAAAGTCCTATTTCTCGATTTATCACGTAAATCGAAGGACTTATAAATAATTTTCGCAATTATTAATCCTTTTAATAATTAAAAGCGTATTTCGATTTAAAAGCGTTATTAAATAAGCGTTTGTCTTAAACATAGCAATCTATGTTTATAAAATTTTAATAAAATTCAAATATGTTCAAAATATTAATTAGACATATATTTTATTAATAAACTGAATTAAAAGGATTTAAAAGCCTTATTAATTTATCGAAAATTTTCGATAATTAATCTAAAAATATCAAATGACTTTCAAAAATTCTCCTAAATTAGTATAGTGTATTATTATACACTATGGTCCAGAATATGAATTTGTAATATCCATATGATATTGCTTGTCAATTACTGATATATATATATATACCTATAGCTACGGTAATTTTCGAAAATATGGAATAATCATCCAAAAATTCCCAAAATTGATATACACATAGTATAATGTCTCAACAAATAATATATGTCACAATTATAACCTATAGTTCATCATAACCGTTCAATCATAAATAAATCATAATATTCACGGTAATTTCAAGATAATTACCCAATAATTATCTAATAATTTCTAAAAATTCTAAATAATTTACTACATGCTTAAACATTATAGTATAACAATAATACATCATAACATTAACCAAAAACATTTGAAATCATCACCCTATGGAGCAATAGCTCTCGAACTGCTTTGATTTCAATTAGGGTTTGGTTTCAAAAATTCAACAATTGTATACTATGCTTATATACTATATTATACTAATATAACATCATGATATTAATCAAAACCAATTAAATCATTACCATATGAGCTCATTGCTCTCGGTTTATTTGATTAAATTAGGTAAATGATTTCCAAAATTCCAATAATTTCATACAATATACAAATAATATACTAAAGCATCAATACACCATTGGATGTTCAAAATAAAAATCATACACCATCCTATATATTCATAAGCTCACGGTATTAATTCAAAAATCAAACATATGGTTTTCAAAAATTCTAAATAAATCATAGAACATGTAATCAAGGTTCTAAAACATTAATATGTCATTGCATGTTCAAAAATAAAATCATACACCAAGGTATGTTTATGTAGAAGCTCACGGTATTGATTGAATAAATAGCTAGGTTTTTCCAAAAATTGTTAAATAAATACCATGGTCTTAAATCATATCATAGATCAATAATCCATCAATAAAATAATTAAAAAGCATTCTGTCATCATCCCATCATTTTATACTATTTTCAAAAATTATATAAATGTACACCATGGTTCGAAAATCATGTAAACATCTTGAGTCCATTTCAAGAGTTTAATATACAACTCCTATGCTCATCTAACATATATTCACATGTATTTGTAAATAAAATCCTCAAGAACATGTAAATAAACAATAGCTCATGCTCAAGAACATTTAAACACACATATATATATATATATATATATAAATGTTTAAAACACACACACATATATGAACAAGCTTGATTTTTTGTACAAATGGAGATGTAAATTGGTACTATGGCCTTGTTTACCTTGAGAATGGTATAGAATCACTAGAGCAATGGAGATACCAAGCTTGGGTGGAGGAGAAATGGAGAAGAAAGAAAGATGAAAGCTTTCGAAAATGGGGAGAGTGGCTCGGTTCTTGGAGCAGAAAATGGGAGAGGATGGAGAGTAATGTGGGTTCTAAGAGTGTTGTAATGGAGTGTATTGGAGAGGTGAAGAATAGGAAGGATCTCCTATGTTATCTCTCTCTCCTCTCGATTTTAGCCCAAAATGGGGCAAAATCTGCAGATGATTAGGCTAGGTTTAAAGGTAAGCCATGCGTTGGTCGAAAAAAAGGTAGAGTGCATGCTTGTTCTCAAGGTGTAGCCGGCGCATGGGGGGGGGGGGGGTTTAAGGGCTGCTTTTAATTCATTTTTGTATAATAATACATAATATATATCACACATGATCATAGATATAAAATACAAGTCATAAAAATAATTAAATCATACCTTAAGTAAAATTCAAAATTACCGATCGATAATTAGGAGAAATAGGATTAAAAATATAAATTACTCCTATTATTGATACTCATGAAATTTTCGATCATATATATCATAATATATGGTTTAGATACCATATGATAATTTAATGGTATCATTTCATGTGAAAAACTATAGTTTATAAACTTAGGGTTTTCGAATTCCATAATTTTGAATTATCGAGTTTTTATGGCATATAAATTGATTTTAATAATTATTAATACTGAAATTACATAAAATAATAATAGGAATTTAATTACTACAATTTCCTGAGCATTAAACTCATTTTTTAAAACGTCTCTAGACGTTGACGTTCAAAACGTCTCAAAACGTTCAAAATCGACTCATCTCAAAATGGTCGCAGTAAGTTCATACTTACTAAATAAATAATATTCCATTATCATAGGAATTAATATGGAAATCAATTCCAAGCTTCACTGCTCAGAAAATTTCCATAAAACACAGACGTTCGATACGCGATCGTCGTTAAAATATATTGACGAATCATTTCGTAATATCTCAATTCCTCAATTCACAATCCTTAGTGAATATAAGAAGGAATTCATTAATATAATACTGAATCGAAATACAATTCGATGTCATACAGATGAGAATATTCGGGAAAAACCCTAATTACGGGTTTAGAATACCGTAATCGTATGTTCGTTTCTTTGGAATATTACAATCGATATTGGATCCTATGCCGGAAGGCTTATACCTGGCTAGGATTAACGTGTACACTAAGGTGACTGTGTGCTGTAAGGACAATTCACGGCCGGTCACGGCGTCGTAGAAGGAGGCCTCCTTCACGATGTTCGACTATGATGTTTTGATGGTATAATGATAAGGGATATGGATCATACACACCAAGAAAAATGTTTGGCCAAGCGACTTTTATGAACTGATGAAAATGTTTTAGTAAGGACTATGCATTTTCAACTAAAACCCTTGTGTCTTACCATGAGTTGGCAGTGTAATTCAAATCTAATAAAATGTTTTCGGCATAAGTCTACTGAGTGTATTCTTGTACTCAGCCCTGCATGTTTGTTTTTAAATGTGCAGGTTGAGCTCAGATGTTGATGATCGGAGGAGTGTTGAGGAAGTCCAGTGTCTTTGATGTTTTGTTAAGATTTGGTAACCTTGAATACATATCGTCAAATATGTATTCACACACTTTCCGCTGCAATTCTGAAATTATTTTATGTTATGTCTGATGATGAGACAATATGAACTGTGAAGCCCTTCAGATCGCAATATCCTTTGGAATCTGTTGGTCTAAACCTTTTGGTCCGATATGTTATAAATGTATGTTTTGTCTCAAGTATTATATCTCACATGTGATAAGCCTTACTGTAATAGTCTTTCTTTATCCCTAAATGCTATTCCTAGTGCTAGTCCGCTCCAGTCCGGGTTATCCGGAGTGGGGTCGTGACAAAAATGCAATATGGAGAAGGAGAAGAGAACGCTGTGAGAATACATAAATTTCGAGGACAAAATTTCTTTAGGGGGGGTAGAATGTAATACCCCGAATTTCTGGGTTTAAAATTTTTGAAAATAAAGAAGGAGCGAGCGATAGAAGCGAGAATGAAAGTGAGCGTCGGTAATTGTCGATTTTGAGTAAACCGATTTTTTCTCAAAATTGAATGAAATTATTTTAATAGTAAATAAATATGTTTTAAGTATATTTGGGATATTATTTACACTAAGGAAGAAAGAGAAATATTTTTCCTATTATTTGGTGATTTTCGAAATTATAGGAATAAAGAGGGTAATTTGTGATTTAATATGTGATCACTTGATTTTATGTGATGAGTTGTCATGTTTATCTTATTGTATATGATAAGATAATTATCTTGTACATCATGCATGAATTTCGAAAATATGAGGTGGATGAGATAAGGCTTGAAAATGACATTTTTAAGATAAGTATGTTATGATATTTTTATAAAATAATAAAATAAGGTCATAATTAATTAAGAGATAATGTTTATCTCTTAAAAATGTGTGATAATGTGATAAGTATCATAGGAGATAATATTTTGGATAATTGAATGCATAGTTTTCGAAAATCTTGTATGATTTTATGTAATTTTCGAAAATCATCAATTTTTATGTGATAATTATATTAAATAATTTATTTAATTATATACTTGATAAATATCATGATTCTAGATCAATATTATCTCCTAGGAATTATAAAAATTTCGAAATTAAGGAAATAGGGTAAGAATGGAATATTGAGAAAATTAAATCCTAGAAACCCTAGTTTTCGAAAAAATTGGGGAAATTGCTTAGAAATATTCCAAAAATTTATTTTATGATATAATATCATTATATTTATGTAATTACTAATGAAAATAATATTGGTTATGAAAATAATAATAGTTTGATAATTTATCCTTAGTTTCGAATTATTTGCCGATAACTTTACATTAGTATAAAGAAATGATCTTAATTAATTTTCCTATGATTTATTTTATCATCTAAGATTATTATTGTGTCATATAGCTATTAATTGGAGAAAAATAAAATATTTGGTATATTATTATTATAAGTGCCGAAAATATTAAATTTTAGGTGTGAAATGAATATAAATATCATACTTTAATTAATGAGGGTCATAATTATAAAGATAAGATATATTAGGTGTAAAGTAAAGATGGTTATCAAATTAAACAAGTAACCTATGGTTTTGGATCATTATAGCCGAAAATTTTGACTTGAAATAAGGTTGGAAATATTTTTAAAACTCTTTGAAAATGATATCTTATCCTAAGTTGAAAACTTTGACTTTTCAAAAATGATATTATCATATGATAATATTAAAATATATGATATAGAAAAAATAAAAATCTACCCTAAGGATGAAAGTAGCGAACACACACATACACACTATATAAAGTAATAAATTATTTATTCTATGATAAGTATAAGATATATTAATTAAATAATAAAATAACATAATAAACTATAGGATAAAATAAAATAAATGTTTCTTATGAAAGAGGGGTGATAGAAAATTGTAAGAAAAAGGTATGAGTTGTAATTTTAAATTTACACCTAGATATGTTATAATTTCAAAAAGATAAGATATGAATAATAATTAAAATATAAGATAAGATCAAAATTTTTCTCATGTATGGTTCGAAAATTAAGGAGATGAGAATGAGTTGTAATTTTGACTTTATATTAAGATATTTTATAAAGTAATGATTAAATACACTTTATAACATCTATAAATAGGAGACCCCTCTTATACCATCATTACGAAAATACTAAGAAAATAGGGAGAAAAGAAGAGAGAAAATAGAGAGTATTCCCAAAGGTTCTTTTCGAGTAGATAGAAAACGTCATGACGTCGATCGAAACCACATAGAAGGTTAGAAACTCTACACTTCTTATTATTTTATGTAAAAATATTAGAAATTCATATGTGATATGTTTTGTTACATGCTTTCGAAAATTATGTGAAATACGTGAAAGTTATGCTATATGTCGAAGTTATGAATTAAATATGTTTATGTGATGTTTATAAGCATGTATTATGATTTTAATACGAAGTTAAGCATGTAGTAAAAACACTATGATATGACCGAAAATAAGTATGAATCATATGTTAATGTACATGAATTTTAATTGTTGTTTTGAGCATGAAATAATGATAGTTGTTCATGTTCAAAATTGTATGATTTATGTGGAATTCTTTGGAAAAATATGGAATATTATGAAATGGTAATTTGAAAATTACAAAAGCATGAAATATTGATGTATAAGTTGTAGATGATGAATATTATGTCATATTATTAATATATATGATAATAGTATATATTATGTAAAAATTTGAAAATATATATATATATATATATATGGAATTTTGAAAATTATGAAAATAAAGAATATGACATCTCGTGATACGTAATATGTAGATCATATGATAGGATCGTGAAAAGTTGAGGCGTGGGAAAATAAATGCGTGAATACATAGAATTTGAGTATATATATGGCGAGAAGTAAAGTCGATGCGTGGCGACGTTAGATATGAAATTAAGATTCGACGTTACGCAGAATGATATGAATTAAGGAAGGAATGAAAGAATAAGATGTTATATCTATTCGAGACACGACAAGTATAATAGTGATTAAAGTATGAAAATAGGATCCTTGACGTTAAAAGGATTGATGTAGTAAGTCCGTTGTTTGGATCAATGATTATCGAAAAAGTATAGCGATGTACTAAACCTCGTTTCTCACGTTGAAAAGGGTTCTGCTCAGAGGAGAAAGAAGACGACAATTAAGTACTAGTGACGTAAGAACTTTAAGTTCTTGAGGTGGGCTTTCTTATCAAAACCATTTACGAGTTTTTGGAAAATCATTTACTGTTATTACTTTCTTGTTTTTCCGAAAATGATAAAGTACGATATTATACGCCAAAAATGTTTTATGTTTTGTATATGTCCATTCGGGTTGCACTGGGCAACAGAAAAAATATTACAATTCGGATCTAATTTGAAGGTGAAGGGAATACTAGCTTAGGGTTGTGTACACTTGACTTCGAACGAGTGCAGTCGGTTGTATTGACCTACGAACCGTTCGCGGTTAGTCGTGCATCCGGGTGAAGGAGGCCTCCTCCGCGCGTTTTCCATAGCCGACTTGGAATATCGTTGAAAGAAAATGTCTCACAAGACACGACTTTGAGAAAGTAATGAAAATGTATTTTGTAATCACAAGGCCTTTTCAAAAACCTTGTGTCTTCTTGTGAAGTAAGCGGTCTGATATTTCGTAAAGTAAAATGTTTTCGGCAATGTGTCCACCGAGTGCATCTTTGTACTCGACCGCATATTGTTTTAAATGTGCGAGTTGGTGATGATGGAGCAGGCGGGAGTTGAGCGGAATCTTTTGTCGAAGAAGTATGAAGTATTTTGGTTCTCCTTGAGAATGCATCTTCACATGCATATCTCACATGCTTTATTCATTGTCAAACTCTTGAGACTCTGTTATATTTTGTTACTATGTTAAGCTTTGAAAAGTTACTGTTTGTCGGAACCTTGGAACCATCTCATATATATAAGCTGTGTTGATCCATCATGATTCTCGTTTCTATTGAAACATCTATATTTCTTCATAGATGAAAAAAAAAGTTGAAACCCTTATTCTTTTCATATTCACTGAATCCAAACCCCAAGTCACGGTCTGGTAAGGTTTAGCCAAACCGGGCTGTGATAGAGTGGTATCAGAGTAGTTCGTTTGCTTTGAACCAAAAATATTCTTTCTATCCAAAAGTCTAGTTTGAATCACTTGACTCTTTATGAAGCATTCATCATCGCTCAACGCCCCTGTTCATCACGCTCAACCAGCAAGAGAAAGTGAGTTCTGATAAAAAGGTATGTTTTAAAAGCTTTTGAAAAGTTATGTTACAGTTTTGAGAAAGCATTAGTGAAAAATGTTTTTTTTAAAGTGGACATGCCGTTGAAAGAGAAAGTGAATAGCTTTGAATTTTGATAATTCATTGATAAGACAACAAAGTGGTTTGTCTAAAGAAGTTTAAGCTTATACCCGATTGGTATGTGATCATTTTGTTATAATGAAAAGCTTATACCCAGGGGGTATATGAGTATTGATGATAGACATATATAGCGTTATATGTCAGTAAGGTATATTTATGAAACGAAGATGAATTGTGAAAATGTTTTGATTTTCAAAAAGAACGTAGATGAGCTCTAAGTTTCACGAAGAACTTAGATTGAACGAGAGCATAAGAAATTCTCTCCCATGTATAACGTAGTGTTTGATGAAACACGAGAACTTGAGAACCTAGAACGCTTTTAGGTTCGATTGACGAACATAAATTGGAAAGCTACGAAGGAATAGGGCTTGACGAGCGAATGTCACTGCAACGTAGGGCACGCAGTTCCTTCACTGAGATTCTGCGATGTAATCAACTGTTGTTTATGCAAATTAATCTAGAGTGATAGATGAACTTGGAAATTAGAATGATAAGTGATAAGTATTTACAAGCTTATGCTAAAGGATGTGCATAAACCTTGTGTTCTAAGAAGTATAGTTCCTTTAGAAATCCTGATGATTTAAATTTCCCCCCCTATTGTTTTTAAGTTAAAGACAGACTTACTTAGAACTATCTGTATTCAGATGGCAGGAAATGGGAAAGATAAGGGTAAGAGTACGGACACGTACGTTTCGGATTTAGAACTCACAAGAGAATATCGACTCTTCTATTACAAAATAGGCACCGATCTAGGGCAATTCTTGGACAAATTCCTACAACTGTGGATGGAGGCTCACAACCATGGAGTAACGGACTTGGACGGTATCCAGCGACTCATCCGCCGTTTGCCGACAGATTGGCAAAGGTATGCGAGAGAAATAGCAAGGGAGTACATTTTCTACAAAGAAAACGGAGTCTTGGCGGTTACGAGTTTATCACCACTCGATACACATACAACGTGTATGGAGAAGCACCTATGGGAACTGGCCTTTTTCCTGTGTTGGATGAACAGCATGAGAAGATAAAGGAATGGTTGTATCAGGATGTTCCATACACCGGGCCACGTTATGTTCCTTCGGTTGTGCAAGAAATAGATGAAAATGGGCAATGGACAGGATCCTATCGCCCGAGGGGATTGGGAGAGCGACTAGTGGAGACAAGAGCCACCACATGGAGAAATAAACAAACCAACACTATAAAGGACTTCGATCGTTCTTTGAAGGATTTGGATCGTCTCATAAAAGAGCCAAAGACATGTCTGGAGACGGGAAAATTTCCAGAAAAGAAGAACGATTCTGACGAGGGACCCTCCGGGGCATAGAACACTTAGATAAAGTAAGACTTATGAAGTCAGTTATGACATAGATAGTATGGTTAGCATGTATATAGAGAAAATGTAGTTGACGACATTTTGTAGTAAGTATGTTAGTGGTGTCAAAATTTTGGTGTAAATATGACATCACGTTATGTACTAAGTTAAAGAGACTAGTCGTTGTAAAACTAATATATAGAAAAGTCCTCATGGAAGCATTTTGATGATACATGATGTTACATGGCTTGTTGTGGAAAAGTATCTAGCATATGATATGTTTGTTGTTCCATGATCCATAATAAGATTATGTGCTAAGTATCAATTTAGAAATTGACATTTGTTTTATTTAAAACATTAAGAATGCCTCCTAGAAGAGAATTGAGGCGGAGAGGAGAAGAGACTCCGAACCGTAATTCCAACAACCACCACGCGTAGTAGGTAGAGGAATTGTTCCTCAAACAAAACCCGCCCACATTTAATGGGATGGAACCCACGAACGGTGAACTCGGTTAAGGGCAATTGAGCGAATCTTCAATTTCACGCATTGTGCGAATCAGGAAAGACTCTCCTGTGTTACCTTTCAATTAACGGGTTCAGCAGACTTCTAGTGGGAAACTAGAAGGAAAATTATGAGTGAAGAACTGATGGAAGAATTTACTTGGGAGGATTTCAAAACGGTATTATATGATAAGTATATTCCCAAGAGTTATAGGAAGAAACAAGAAAACGAATTCTTCAGTCTCAAACAAGGAAATAAGTCGGTAATGAATACGATCGGATATTCTGTGATATGTCAAGATTTGCCCAGAATTTGGTGGATACCGATGAAAAGATGGCTGACAAGTTTAGATCTGGACTAAGGCCTGAGATTAGGATATCTCTTGCCATCCATGGAGCAATGACCTATACCGAGGCCTTAAGAAGGGCTTTGGATATAGATAAGCATTGCCGGAGAACAAACCGGTTGTAGTCCAAACGACAAAGGAAAGAAAATGGGAGGATAACCCTAGAGGCGATTACTAAAACCAAGCCGAAAAGTGGCCTTGGTCGTAATCAAAGCAAAGAATGGGCCCTGTGTAATGACCCTAAATCCTAAGTATGATTTAGCGAGGGCTAATACTGGAATAATAATCACAAGCTTTAACCAATATATATATATACAAGAACTCATATGTTACGGATGTATTCAACTAATCAACATCATAAGATAAATTAATTCAATTGCAGCTGAAAACGTGTGAATACACATATGACGATGTGTATTCAAGTTTCTAATATATCGTATTCAAAAGGGGTTCCACCGCTCCGACACATCTCCATCCATCATCGCTCAACCGCACATTTAAAAATAAACATGCGGTGAGTACAAGATTGCACTCGATGGCTCATGCCAAAATAATTTATCAAGTTTAAATTACTCGCTTCATCCCAAGAACACACGAGGTTTTAATTTGAAATACTCGTGCTTACTAAATAATTTCTTTCATTTTCCATAAAGATTCGTCGGCGGACATTTTTCATGTATGTATGATCCATATCCACCACAATAATTCATCGACAATAATTCCTTGGAGAGGAGGCTCCTCACAGACGCCGCGATCGCCGAGCACCTTTCAAAGACACACACAAATAATCGGTGCACAAAATCCAGCCATCTCAAAGATGGGATCTGAATTCTCCATCATCCTTGGGGGTACTTCCAAGAATACGAATTCAAGCATGTCATAAAGTGGGAGCTACCCAACATTATGCATCAACAATCATGGATAGGATACATACATAAAACATAAACATTTTGGGCAGGTAATTAAATAAATCATTTCATAAATATTTGCTTGCAATAAAGCATCATAAATAAATCATTTGGTAAATTCTACCAGTTTGAGTATAGTAAAGCCCACCTTTACTTTTGAACTTGAATTTCGACACGCGTGTTCTCCTCCAGTTTGCGTGTGAGCCTTCACGTCCCACCTTACGCAAAAATTTACGTTTAGCACGTTGCACGCTTTTCGAGATTTTCAAAGTTCATTCAACTTTGATAAATAATAATAATTCGAAGTTTTAATAAACTTTAATACGTCGTTTCAATGCGTATTTCAATAAAAATAATTCTCGTATTTCGAGAGAGACGTAATATGATCTATAATCTCATTTTAAACTTTTAGGTTAAATAATTAACGTATAATAACGTTATTCAATAAAATGATTTCAATTATGAAATCTTTTCTCACAATTGAGATATTCAAATAAAAGTAATACGTTTTTCACGTATTAGCGTATTTAACGAACGTATTTCGTACGTTAATTTCGAAAGTCAACCATTTTGACTTTTCGTTATAATATTTCAATAAAATACATTTTTAATGTATAAAATTAATATAAATCTTTTCAATTCTCGATTTTTCACGCAAATCGATAAACTTGATTAATATTTTCTTTCAATATTAATCTTTTAATACTTTAAGCATTATTTTATGCTTTTAACGTTATTTGATATAACGTTTCATCGTAAACATAATATTCTATGTTTAATAAATCTCGAAAATTCAATTATGTCTAATATAATTTTTAGACATATAATAATTTATTATTCTTGATTAAAAAGGAATTAAAATTCCTTATTTAACAACATATAGCTCACGACTATATGGTAAATTTTCAAAACTTGTTCCAAAAATTCTTCTAAATTCATATAGTGTATTATTTTACACTATGATCATTAATATGTATTAATATCACTATAGAAAAATTTGGAACACACCTATATACATTATATAGGTCACGGTTTTACCAAAATTAATCCAATAAATTCTAATAATTATACACAAGTCTCCAATATCAATATATAACATAATTATAACCTAAGGTTTAATAAAATCAAACTATACTCCAAAAATTCAAACCATGTAGCTCACGGCTATTTAGGTATATCAAACTAAACAATTTTTATAAAATCCTATAAAATTACACTATGCTTATATGCTATCATATAGCACTAATACATCATAATATCATGTAATAACACAATATAAACCATTAATTCCTACACTATAGGTTTCGCCCTTTGATTATAAATAGGTATATATGTCCAAAATTCTAATAAATTCCTACATCACCTAATTAATACCTAGATCAACAATATGCTATTATATCAAGCATATAAAATTATACAACAAGGTACCAATGTAACAGCCCTAAATCCTAAGTACGATTTAGCAGGATTATTACTCTAACAGAGATGAATAAACAATGAGACCATTTAACATTAAGCGTAATACATAATCAATTATGTTTTGGACTTTACTACATAACTTATGTTCTTTGCAATGAAAACATGTGATATGTACATATGACGATGTACTATCAAGGTATAACTTTCATGACAACCTTCCTATTGCTCAACACCGCTCCATCATCACCACTCAATCGCACATTTAAAACAAATATGCGGTGAGTAGAAATAATGTACTCGGTGGACTTATGCCAAAACATTTTATCATCTTTTAATTACTCGCCCCATCATGGTAAGACAAGTGGACTTATGCCAAAACATTTTATCATCTTTTAATTACTCGCTTCATCATGGTAAGCCACAAGGGTTTTGATTAAAAGGCCTTGAGCTTACTAAACTTTTTCATCATTTTCATAAACATTCGTCACTTGAGACATTTTCCTTGTATGTATGATCCATATCCCTTCATTTCATCATAACATTAACTTTACGCCAAGAAGGAGGCCTCACGTCACGTCATTGTGACCGCCGTGAATTGTCCTTCAAGACACAATCACCATTAGGTGTACACGTTAATCCTAGCCAGGTATAAGCCTTCCGGCATAGGATCCGATATCGATTTCATTCATAAGTTGGGGGCGACCCAACAACATTATCATCATTCATCAACATTCATGGATAGGATACATACATAAAACATAAATATTTTGGGCGTGTAATTTCATAAACATTTCTCAAAAGAGACCATCATAAATAGATACTTTTCACTTCAAGAAAGCATCGAATAAAGCATTTTATCCTCGAGGATAAGAAAAGAAGCCCACCAGCACGTAAGCTTTCTTAATTCGTTTTTCTTTACGCCAACGATCGCCTTGCGTCTCACCTTTACGTAAAAACGATTTCAAAGACATCTCGTCACGTTTTCGAGATTTTCAAAGTTTAGAATAAACTTTGATAATTTATACTAATATAATTTGAATTCCTTAACTAATTCAATATGCCGCTCAATCACAGTATCTAAACTAAACATTTCGTACTTGATAGAGGCGAGATATGTTCAACTATTTCATTTTAACCTTTTAGGTTAAACGCTCAACGATCTACACGCTTTTCGATACAAGGATTTCAATTATGAAATCTTTTCTCACCAATGAGATTTCTTATATAATTAATACGTTTCACACGTATTAGCGTATTTATCGAACGTATTTCATACGTTAATTTCAAAAGTCAACAATTTTGACTTTTCTTTATTAATTTCTTTAATAATTCATATTTTAATATCTAAATTAATATAAATCGATTTTCAATCGATTTCTTTCATAAAGCCCTAATTTCGATTTTTCACGTAAATCGCTAAACTTTATTAATATTTTTCTTAAATATTAATTAACTTATTCATTAAACATTATTTTTCATTTCTAACGTTATTTAATATAACGTTTCGCCATAAACATAGTATTCTATGTTTATAAAATTTCATAATTTCTTGATATGTCTAAAATAATTTCTAGACATATAATTTATTAATATTTTTCTTGATATTAAGGAATTAAAACCCTTAATATATATATATATATATCCAAGCTCACGGCTTCTTGAGCTTATAATTTCTAAACATCTTCCAAAAATTCTTCTAAATTCATTTAGTGTACTATATTATCATAGTATCACTAATATGTATTAACATTAGCTATAGGAAAATTGAACATCAAATTCCTATAGCTTATAGCTCTCGTTCTTAGCAATTTTATACCAAACATTTTATAAAATTTCTACAAAATCACACTATGCTCAAATACCATCATGTAACACTAATACATCATAATATTAATCAAAATCAACTAAATCATCAATGTTTCAAGCCATGAAGCTCACGGTCCTCTTGAAAAATTTTGAGCAATTAATTTCAAAAATTTAGTAAAATCACATAGTCCATAATTAGGGTCCTAGATCAAACTATACTATAACATTTCTTAAATCAAATTTGTACCTCAACATATATTTCTCCATTATTTTCGGCAATATCAACATAGTTCCATACAAATTTCAAAAATTTCCAATAATTCACAAAGTGTTCTTTGCTATAACATAACATTAATCCACCAACAAATCTCACTTAACAATTTTCGATCAAACCCTAAAATTTATAACATAATTAGCTTGCCCTTAAATCATCAAATATGAAGCTTAAACATTATACTAAACAATGTTAATGAACAATAAATATGCTAGCATAATTATTTCTATTTTTCTTATTAAGAACATAAGTATATAATTTAAAATCGAAGCGGTTGGAAATCGAAAATCTTAACGTATAATTAAAGCGTGTTCGATTCCTAACCTTTAACCGTTGTCGATTTTTGGTGCGAGGATTTTTGTATCAAAGTTTGGGATAGGAAAGAAGAACACTCATCTCTTTCTTTCTTCGTATGCTCACATGTAATGTGTTTGTAAAGAGGATGTTGCTTTGTTTTAATTATCCTATCATTTAGGACACAAAACTAAAGGAAAAGGAATAAGTATTACACTTAATTTCCTCTACACTTCTCACGGTCCACACACAACAAGCAAAACAAAATGTTTTGATGACTCACTTTACTTTATTACATCACTTATTCTTTAGTAAATACACATCACCTCAACTTAATTAAAGGAACAAATATCTTCACTTAAATTCATTTGCATGTGTCGGCACTCTCAATTGAACAAGGAAGGATAAATTTTATCTTTTTGTCTTATACTACAATTAAATATCATACACTCTATCAAATGCAAATCAATCCATCAAGTGTTTTAATTTTTCTTCTCACCTTCATAGTCTAACTACACGGCACTTTCAAGCCAAATGCATCCCACTTGATTTCTTTCATTTAATTTACTTGTTTTATGTGCAAACATATTCCACTATTACACTAATACATAGCATGGCAATTTCATGCATAAATGCTCACGGCAATTTCATCACATTGTTACCAAGTGCTCACGACAATTTCATGCATAAATGCTAAGCATTTTATTTTCCTTGCAATTTATAGATATATAGTACAATATATGTCTTAGATGATAAATTATATCATAGGAAAATATATTTAGAATGATTCATGTGTGAAAACCCTAATTTTCGAATTAGGGTTTTCGAAAATTCTAAACTTGTCCAATAATTAATCCTTGATGTTCTAGCATTACCTTAATGCTAAATAATACTCTAATTACATATAATAATCATAGGAATTTAAATATTATAATTCCTTGATCATTAAACTCATTTTCTATTCATCTCTAAACGTTAACGTTTGAAACGCCTCAAACGTTAATTATCGACTCATCTCAAAATGGTCGTAATAAAGTCGTAATCACTTTATTAATTTATTCCATTTATAATGAAATTTAATTCTAAGCTTCGTTGCTTAGAAAATTTTACGAAATTTTAACTATCGATACTCAATCGACGTTAAAATACTACCAAACACTTTATATATTTATATTCCTTAATTTACAATTCTTAGTGAAGATAAAATAGAATTCATTATCTCGTAAATAATCGAAATCATTATTCGATATATTTCCAATTCAATTATTTTATGAAACCCCAATTTACTTAATTTTAATATCGTAATTAGCCTTTAATTCTTCGGGATATTACATTCTACCCCTTAAAAGAAATTTCGTCCGAAATTTGCATTCCTCATAAAGTAAGGGGTGTCTTTGTATCATAACATCTTAAATTTTCCACGTGATTTCTTTTGTCCATGATTCCTTCATCGACTTTCATTAAAGACTCAAACTTGATTCTTTAATCGTTGAATCATACGATCAAAATAGTCGAGATTTTATCACAACTCATCTCGAGTTAAAGATCACGTCGTTATGGCGGATCACGTGTTTTGGGTCATATTCATATTTCCTTAACTGTGACACGTGGAAAACATTACGTATTTTCCCCAATTTGGTGGTAGTACAATTTATAGCATCGGGCCTATCATTACTAGGATCTCGTAATGTCCTATAAAACATGATCTCAACATTCTTGTATCTCGAACTTTATAATTTCCTCGATGGAGAAATCTTAAGAAACTTTATTTCTGCATTTAAAAATGCAGTTCAGATTTACGCGTATCGGCGTAAGACTTTTGTCTGTCCTGAGCTTTTCTTATTCTTTGCCTCATTTGGCAGATATCTTAATCATTTCATTTACGACGTCAGGACCTTATACTTTCTCTCACCTACTTTATTACAATAAAGTGATGGTCGATACTTCTTTCCACGTAATGCCTCCTAAGGCTATATTGATCATTGCTTGACAGCTATGGTCGTATGTGAACTTAACAAGTGGTACAACACGTTCCCACTTGTACCTTGATTTAATATTAATGTTCTATCATATGCTTAATCATCCATATTGTCCTTTTTAACTGTCCATCTATCGATGAATGGACATCTATGTTAAGGTTCAATCTCATGTCTAACTCCTTTTGTGAGTTAGTTCAAAATCTAGGGGTAAACTTAGAGTCTCTATCTGAAATGATAGGTTTTGGTACCCCCTGCAAAGATACGATTTCCTTTATGTACGACTGAGCTAACTTTTCAGATCTACGAGTCATCCGAATAGCGAGATGAACTTATTTGGTGAGTCAATCCATCGCTACCCATATAGCAAGATGTTACCTCTGATGACTTTGGCAAAACCCGTCATAAAATCCATTGCTATGTCATTCCATTTTTATTCGTATATCTTTAGAGATTATAACCTCTTATAATGTCATTGATACAATGCCTTCATTTGTTGGTAACCGAGACACTGCTCGACAATATGGTTATATCTCAATTTATTCTTTATTATTTAACTTTTCTCGTAAATCATAATATATCTTAATCTTCACTGGTTGGGCGGTATGAGAAGGATCATGAGTTTCACTCATGGTTTCTTTCTAAGCTTATTATTGCTTGAAATATGTATATAATCCTTCCTTAGACAATATGATATTGTCCAACGCTCTTAAAATCCTTCAGCTCTTCATTCCTTATCTTAATTCGTATTTTATTCTTATTTTCATCCTTTCTCTTTTTGTTTATCATCCTTTTTCGTTAGTCATATTTCACTTTGAGTGTGAGAATACAACTTACGTTCGTCCCTGTTTGCCCAACTATTTCTGTTTTCTTACTCTCCAATGAGTTTTCCTTTTCTATAGGGACATATCATAATTTAGACTGAATTTTATAACTTAGGGTATTAGATTCTACATTAACCTTCCTTAGGTGATCATTTATAATCACAATTGTAATCTTTTACTGATTGGAGCCATCTTTTCTATCCCGTATTCAAGTCTCTTTGCTTGAAGAATTTATTCAAACTTTTGTAATCTATGAAGAATTCTTAATTTATCGTCATAGGAGTGATGTCTCCAAGACTTTGATATTTATACCCTTGTTACTATATCAAGTCGTGAGTTGGGAATTTCTGTTCGTGTGGCTTAAGTCATTGTGATGCGTAAGCTATTATCTTTCTCATATTAATACATAGCCTTCCTTTTATTAATCCATGTAAATTTGATTCCTTTTTGGGGTAGCTATGTTATCGGCCTTTCTACCTTAGAGAGTTCTTCATGGTTCTCTTATAGCAGTCAATTAATCTTAAGAAGTTCTTGATCTCATTTTAGGTCATTGACGACTTTCATTCTTACATTGCTTTATCCTTTAACAGATCTACTTTGATTCCTTCTAAAGACACTATGTGCCTGAGGAATATTTCTTTAAGCCGAAATTCACAATACTGTTCTTGGCAAAATTTGCCTGGCTCTTAAAATTGTAAAGAGGTCCTTCGACGTTCTTTACGCTCTTTCTCATTCTTCGTATGGATAGGAACGTTATTCATAAAGTTAAGACAAAATTGTCTAAGTATGTGTGGAACACTCGATTTTGAGGTTCATGAATGTGGGTGGTGCATTGGTTAGTCCGAATGGCATAACTACTATCTCATAGTGGCCATATCTTATTGAACAATTCGTTTCAGATTTGGATACCATTCTACAAGGACCATATAATATATTAAATCAAAATGCCTCGGTGAGGACTTTTCATACATTAATTACAAGGGTCGGTCTATCACCAACCAATTTCATGGCATCTAGTTCTTTTACACTCAAAATTTTGACACCATTTTAACACATTTACTACATACTCCAAACTATGTTTATTTTACATATTCTAACCACACCAATTTCAACATAAACCATTATTTACTTATAAGTCTCATATCATCATGAGATTCTATGTCTCGAGTGGCCTTCATCGGAATCGCACTCCTCACTTGAAACTTACCTTTCTCCCGGCACGTCCTCGCCCATACCCCGATGATCTATTCCATTTAGAGAGCTGCGGTCAAGTCGCTCTCCGTTTCTTCTTCAAACACCGAATTTTGTGTTGCTTTTATCGAAAGTATGGTTGGGTTGGTAGAGGTAACTCCCTAGTCCACGAGGGCGGTATGATCCGTCCTCTCGCCATTCTCATCCCTTTCGTATAATCCATGATGCAGGGACGTGGGGCGGCGTTTGGGACATCGGTACAACCACTCCTTTGTACCATCTTGGGTGACTTGCCGAGGACCGGACAAGTGCTAGTAGGTGCAGTTCCATACGCATAATATGTATGCTTGAGTCGGTCGACAAATCTCGGTAGGTCCGCCAAGTCTTGGAGTTTTCGCATGCGTAAGATATTCTCTCGATACTTCTTTGCAAACTTACGCCATTCCGTTAGCAAACGACTAATAAGCCTCTGGATACCATCCTCATCCGTAACTCCATAGTTACGAGCATCCTTCCAACGGTGCAGAAATTCCTCCAAGAATTGTCCTAAATTCATGCCCAGATTATAGTAAAAGAGTCGATATGCCTGTGTGAGTTCTAAGCTTGTAGGCCTTGTGGTTATCTTCTTACCCGTATTATTCCCTTTTCCTGCCATCTGTAAACAGATATTGCTAGATAAGTCAGACTTAAATCAAAGCAATAGAGGGAATTTTAAACAAGAAGGATCTCTTAAAGAATTAAACATTTTAAGACATATATAACTTGTATACAACTCACGACACGACTCATGACACTTACTTTATCACTCATTTTACGTTTTACACCTTCAGTCGTATATCGCTCTAAATTTATTCGCATAAGCAAATAGTGGGTACTAAAATCCTGTCACGTAAAATCTCTAACGATGAGACTAGGCCCAGGTCACTGATCACGTGAATGACAGCCATCTCCGAAATTTCTTGTCTCTAGAATTATATCTACGTTCCACATAGATATAATGATTCAAATAATTGGATAGAACCTTAGGCGATCCTAGCTTCAATTCTAAGCTTGAGCAACACCTGCGACGGCCATATTTCTCAAATAGGTGAAGAGATCTTCATTTCTTGATTCGTTTATCCTGAATTAGGTTCTATCGTTTCTGCACATACTTGTGCGATGTTAGAACATGAAGCACCTATATCGAACAAAATATTATAGGTATTCTGAGAAATTTTTCTCATATCTACCAGGCCTCCTTGGTTTTGTTCGTTTAGTTTTTGGTGTGAAGTATAGGCTTTGGTCTACGGTGTTCCCGTCTATTCAAGTAAACATCTACTTCATATGTCATTGTCTTTTCCATTGGGACATTATGTTCCCTTGCTATAGTCTCTTATCACCTCGTTTACCGTATCCTTTTCGGGTATTAGTACCGTTATGCTTTTACCAATAGCATTTTGTGGTTAGGTCTACATCAACCTATCCCTTGATATTGATATTTCGATAATTAAATCTTATCGTAGAGATCGTCATGTCTCTATCACTATCATTCATTCCTAATCCAAGATTAATGATTCAATTTTCTTTTCACTTTATCGATCTTAGAGTATATTTCATATATCCTTACTTTAACTCTTTTCAAGGAAATCCTTATTTATCAAGTCATATGTCTCTGAAGCTTATATCATGTCGTGGGCTATCTTATAATTGTATAGCTCATAGTTTCTTCAGTTATTTTGACTTTTGTCCCTTTTCCTTGGAGTGGTATCTGAAAGTAATATTACTTTTGTTATACTTGGTTCTCACATTCGAGATTAGAACCGCGTCATTATTGTCATATGGCTTGGTAAGGTAGTACATTCAGTATACTATAACTTAAATTCCAAGCATCTCATTTCCATGTCTTCGCTTTAGAGATATTTTCTCCATACTTGATCTACATACTAGGGCTATCCTAGTCGCTCACACAATCTCAAGGATTATGATTCCTCAATCTCATTATCGCTTGTTTAACCAAGTTTCAATTATTGGAATCGATTATGCTCAAGCATAATCTCATTGATTAAGGGTATAAGGCAGAGATCTATTTTCGAGATGCTATCATTTCTTTATATATATATATTCTTTGAAAAGAATATCTTGCATGCATCTTCATTCTTTTAAACATGTCCAACCTACTAGCGAGGGTTTAGGGACAAACAACTATCTTAAAGATAAGTTGTAATCTCTCTCTCGTTATGACATGGTGAGGGAAAATTATATCCCACGAATATCATATAATTTTCTTTACTTTTACTCTTGCATTCAATGCTAAAGAGTATCTTATTCATAACTTTATTATCATAACAGTCATATGAAGGTATATCTTCACTGTTATCAATCTTTGAAAAGCCCATCAAGGGTCATCACATCCATGCGTATCATAGGGAAAATATCTCGTCTCATCGAGATTTTCTTTACATCATATTTTCTTGATGTCTATCACTTTACTGGTCTGAAACTTGTAGGTGACTGAAATAAGTCAACCCATTTCACGCCTGATGTTTATCGCTTTACTAATTCGCACTTAGATGACAAGGTAAGTCAACATTCATCATACTTGATAATTTCAAGAATCGGGAGAAATTATTACGACTACTTACAATAGGTATTGTCTCACAAATCGAATAATCATCTTTAACGATGAATCAATATCCTCTTTGATGAATAATTGGGATCTAGGGTCCAAGACCGAATGACGACTCATCGAGATTTCTTTGGTCATATGGGCTGGGCGGACCGTCACAATTATTTTCTCACCACACCGTGCTTGGTTTCAAAGGACACATTATAAGGTTTCGGGTTGTAAATTTCTTTGAAAAAGTGAGAAACTCAAATGATTTCTCAATTGGAACTAGGTCGTAGAGTTAAACTCAATGATGTAAATTGGGTAATGATTTGAAACCTCATATACCGTAATAGGTCATCAACAAAGGTTCTCATGTGCGTCATGGCTCTACTTGTATTCATCGAAATCTTACTTTCTTAGTAACATTCTAAGATTCTTATCATACTATAACGTTTTACTCTATACAAATCATAGAACTAACTTCAACTGATTCTCGTAAATTCTGGAGTAGGAATCAGAGATTCGTTCCTTCATAGAAAATAAAGTACAGTGCATTAGGGGCACGTGGGTGAAAACCGACGTAAATCGGAGTTCAAACGAACGGAACGAGCCAAAACAAAATCACCGCGCAGTGCAGAAAATTCGCTCGCTCACGCCGAGATCGTGGCGATGCCGACGCCAAGGTCGTGCATGCCGCTACCGATGCCGGTAGTACATAGTAATGCCGACGTCGATGTAGTATATACTACCAAGGTCGACATGTTAAAGTCGATGTTATAAAATTACCGAAGTCAAAGTCGACGGTCGCACATGCCGAGGTGGAAGTCAAGTCGCACATGCCGAAGTCGTAATCGAGTCGCACATGCCGAAGTCGAGGTCGCACATGCCGAGGTCGAAGTCGAGGTCGCACATGCCGAGGTTGAGGTCGCACATGCCGAGGTCGAAGTCGAGGTCGCACATGCCGAGGTCGAGGTCGCACATGCCGAGGTCGAAGTCGAGGTCGCACATGCCGAGGTCGAAGTCGATCATTTTCACATTCATCTTTTGCCTTCCAAGCTCGAGTCTAACTTTACTTTCTTTCTTCATGTCGTTCTTTTTGTTCTTGTAAGGGAATGAAGTTCGTACTTCTATGTTCTTTTGCAATACGTGATCATGCTTCTTACATCGTCTATGTTCTTCTTGAGATGACATATCATTTGTCATAATCAATCTCGAGATTTGAAACTAAGTTTCAAATAATGAAAACATAATTCATTCATACATGCACATTTCTTTGAATTTCGAAGAATTCATCATTCAAACTTTGGCCATTCACGTTCATTTCAAGCATATTCATTCATTATACATAATCTTGAGATTTGAACGAATCTGGTTATGAAAACTTGAAAATTTTGTTCAATTTCATAACATGCTTATTGAATGCATGTATTACTAGAATTTTGAAAATTCAACATTTCATTCTTGACACATTTTGCCCATTATCAATCATAAGCATTCATTTCTAAATTGATCACTTTGCATAACTTTCATTCCCAACATTATTCATAACTTCTATTTCATATCATTCATCTTTCATATCTTTCATTCCTTTTTCTCTTTCAACTTTTCATTTCAACAGGGATGAATAAACAATGAGACCATTTAACATTAAACTGTAATACATAATCAATTATGTTTTGGACTTTACTACATAACTTATGTTCTTTGCAATGAAAACATGTGATATGTACATATGACGATGTACTATCGAGGTATAACTTTCGGCGACAACCTTCCTATTGCTCAACACTTTGCCCATCGCATCACTGACTCAATCGCACATTTAAAACAAATATGCGGTGAGTACAAATAATGTACTCGGTGGACTTATGCCAAAACATTTTATCATCTTTAATTACTCGCCCCATCATGGTAAGACACGAGGGTTTTGATTAAAAAGGCCTGAGCTTACTAAACTTTTCATCATTTTCATAAACATATGTCTCAAGCAGACATTTTCCTTGTATGTATGATCCATATCCTTCATTTCATCATAACATTAACTTTACGCTGAAGAAGGAGGCCTCCTCTACGCCGTGACCGGCCGTGAATTGTCCTTACAAAGACACGGTCACCATTAGGTGTACACGTTAATCCTAGCTGTATAAGCCTTCGGGCATAGGATCCGATATCGATTTCATTCATAAGTTGGGGGCGACCCAACAACATTATCATCATTCATCAACATTCATGGATAGGATACATACATAAAACATAAATATTTTGGGCAGGTAATTTCATAAACATTTCTCAAAAGAGACCATCATAAATAGATACTTTTCACTTCGAAGAAAGCATCGTAAATAAAGCATTTTATCCTTGAGGATAAGAAAAGAAGCCCACCTGGTACGTAAGCTTTCTTAATTCGTTTTTCTTTTACGCCAACGATCGCCTTCGCGTCTCACCTTTACGTAAAAACGATTTCAGTACATCTGTCACGTTTTTCGAGATTTTCAAAGTTTAGAATAAACTTTGATAATTTATACTAATATAATTTGAATTCCTTAACGAATTCAATATGCCGTTCAATCGCGTATCTAAACTAAACATTTCTCGTACTTCGATAGAGACGAGATATGTTCAACTATTTCATTTTAACCTTTTAGGTTAAACGTTCAACGTATCTACCGTTTTTCGATCAAGGATTTCAATTATGAAATCTTTTCACCAATGAGATTTCCTTATATAATTAATCGTTTCACACGTATTAGCGATTTATCGAGCGTATTTCATACGTTAATTTCAAAAGTCAACAATTTTGACTTTTCTTTATTAATTTCTTTAATAATTCATATTTTAATATCTAATTAATATAAATCGATTTTCAATCGATTTCTTTCATAAAGCCCTAATTCTCGATTTTTCACGTAAATCGATAAACTTTATTAATATTTTTCTTAAATATTAATTAACTTATTCATTAAACATTATTTTTCATTTCTAACGTTATTTAATATAACGTTTAGCCATAAACATAGTATTCTATGTTTATAAAATTTCATAATTTCTTGATATGTCTAAAATAATTTCTAGACATATAATGTATTAATATTTTTCTTGATATTAAGGAATTAAAACCCTTAATATATATATATATCCAAGCTCACGGCTTCTTGAGCTTATAATTTCTAAACATCTTCCAAAAATTCTTCTAAATTCATTTAGTGTACTATATTATCATAGTATCACTAATATGTATTAACATTAGCTATAGGAAAATTGAACATCAAATTCCTATAGCTTATAGCTCTCGGTTCTTAGCAATTTTATACCAAACATTTTTATAAAATTTCTACAAAATCACACTATACTCAAATACCATCATGTAACCCTAATACATCATAATATTAATCAAAATCAAGTAAATCATCAATGTTTCAAGCCATGAAGCTCACGGTCCTCTTGAAAAATTTTGAGCAATTAATTTCCAAAAATTCTAGTAAAATCACATAGTCCATAATTAGGGTCCTAGATCAAACTATACTATAACATTTCTTAAATCAAATTTGTACCTCAACATATATTTCTCCATTATTTTCGGCAATATCAACATAGTTCCATACAAATTTCAAAAATTTTCAATAATTCACAAAGTGTTCCTTTGCTATAACATAACATTAATCCACCAACAAATCTCACTTAACAATTTTCGATCAAACCCTAAAAATTATAACATAATTAGCTTGCCCTTAAATCATCAAATATGAAGCTTAAACATTATACTAAACAATGTTAATGAACAATAAATATGCTAGCATAATTATTTCTATTTTTCTTATTAAGAACATAAGTATATAATTTAAAATCGAACGGTTGGAAATCGAAAATCTTAACGTATAATTAAAGCGTGTTCGATTCCTAACCTTTTAACCGTTGTCGATTTTTGGTGCAAGGGATTTTTGTATCAAAGTTTGGGATAGGAAAAGAAGAACACTCATCTCTTTCTTTCTTCGTATGCTCACGGTAATGTGTTTGTAAAAGAGGGATGTTGCTTTGTTTTAATTATCCTATCATTTAGGACACAAAAACTAAAGGAAAAAGGAATAAGTATTACACTTAATTTCCTCTACACTTCTCACGGTCCTTTGTAATATCCGTAATTTTAATGCTTAATTACGATAATCTAAATCGTAATTTAGAGTCTAACCTCGATAATTAAAATCTTAATCGGTCAACGCTTAATTTTGGTGAACATAATTTGATAATTTCGTGTGATATTCATCGACACCTAGTGAATTAAGGAATATAATTTCGATATTCATTCGAGCGTAATATTCTAACGTCGGAAAAATTAAGCGATTACGTCTTCTGATATTATTAGCGATTAAGCTTAAATTCAAAATTCCTATTATTATAGGACTAAGTAAAGTTGTTACAACCTTATTTTAAACGTTTTAGAGATAATTCGCCTATGAGAATATTGAGACGTTTCAAACGTCGGTTTTTAGAGATGAGTCGATAACTCAACCAAATGATCACGGAATTATAAAATTTAAATTCCTATGATTATTTTATGATATAAGAATATTATTTTTATATAATGTAGCATTAAAATAATACTAGAGGAATTAAGGAACAATTGTTGAATAATTGTTTCCTATTTTCGAAAATAGGGTTCGAAAATAGTGAATTGTGACATAGGATAATTTTAATAATTTTTTTTATGATTTAATATATCATCTAGGACATATATTATGTCATATAGCTATTAATTGCAAGAAAATAAAATATGTAGCATTTAATCTACATGATTGCCGAAAATGTGCTAAAGTGTGACTAAGGTGAATTAAATCTTTATCCTTTGATGATCCTATGAATTAATTGTGATAGTGAAATGTTATAAATGCATAAGATAAGGTTTATTATGATTTATACAAGTGGGAGCCACTTGTACACATAGGGGCCGAAAAATGTGACAAAGTGTGTGATTTTATGTGATATAGTTTGATCCTATTAAATATAGGATAAGATTATGTTACCTAGATATTATTAAGAGATAAGGTGGTAGTAGTTACCAATTTGAACAAGTAACTATGGATTTGTTTGCTAGTGGTTGCAAATATTGACCTTAATGTGAACAAATGTGAACTTAATTAAAAGCATAGTGTAAATATTTGACTTTTCAAATGTGTCATTATCTTAAGTTAATATTAATACATGTATCATATCATAAGAAATAAAATTAAATCCCTACATTACTAGATGGCCGAAATCATGCCATAATGTGATTGGAACAAAAAAAAAAATTCTTTTCATTTGATTGATTACCGTAGCCTAGTGTGAATAAATATAATAAGTAATAATTATAAATAGGAGGATGTATACTAGGATAAGAGGATAGTTTGTCCTATTCTATGTCAAGAGCCGTGAATATCATAAGGATAAAGGGATGAACATTTTTTTTCTTTTCATTTCACTAGTTGCCGTAAACTTTCTTGAGAAGGAAGAAAAATACAATTTGCCTTCATCAATCTTCAAGTGGACGAAAATAAGGTGATAGAGTATGATGGTATTAAAGTATGACATGATTAAATTAAAAATCTTATCTCTAAGTCTTGCAAGTGGATCGAAAAACTTGGAAGACAAGCTTGCAAGTGGGTTATCCTATAATGTCTATAACTATAAGATAAGACCCACTTCTCTCCCATTTGCTTCCATGACCACCGAGAATATTAGAGAGAATTGAGGGGGTAGTTCAACAAATTCTTGTTAAAATTTTAAGATAGAAAAACATTGCCGCCGATAATCGACTCCGATTAAGAGGTTAGATTTCTTCCGAGCTTCGTATACATGCTAGAATTTTTTATTTTCAACCATTAGAATTCATGTTATAAGCTTAAGTTGTTTGTGTGATTTTAGAAAATTACATAACATATGCTAAGATGTTTAGATATTGTGTTTATATGATGTTATTAAGCATATAGTATGATTATATCACAAAATCAAGCATGATATCAAAATATATATTAGGACCGAAAATATGTAAGTATGATATGTTGATGATTTTGATTTTAATGTTGGATTTGAGCATGAAATAATAATCTAGCGTATTAAATAAGTTTATATGAATTTATATAGAATTTTGGAGAACTTTAGTACCTAAGTTCAAGAATTTGAAAATTATAATATATGATATGATATTGAGATATGATCCATATTTAAGTGTTATCATGTCATATTGATGATGTAGATTCATAATATATGGTTGTGTGAATTTATTGAAATTTATAAAAATTATTTGGACCTAAGTCAAAAATTTCGAATATGACTTAGGTAAATTAAATTCAATAGTTCATAATAAATAACAATTATGTTATAATAAGGATAGTTAAGGATGATTAAGTGTTATATGAATTTATTGGAATTTTTGAAAAATGTTTAGTTGGTGAATTATGTTGACCGAAAACCATACCTTATGTATATTAATGTTATAAATTTATTTTATCAAGTATAATTACATAATATGATCTAAAATAATGTTTTAGATATAGTATGATTTTATAAGAATTTTTGGAACAAGAATTGTACATTAAAATCGAAAATTACATAAGAAATTGAAAAAGTCAAAATGTTGACTTTGAGTTGACTAAAGTCAAAATTGTTGACTAAAGGTTGACTTGGTCAAAATTGTTGACCAAAAACGTTGACCAAGGTCAAAGGGCACGTAATTCGATAATACGTGATCTATGTGACGTAGTACGTTTAGTAAAAATGTAACTTACGTTACGTAAGTACATTAAAACGTACATTATATATTAAAAAGGTAAAATATCTCTTATAAATTGAGAAAATTCATAATCGACATTAATTGATTAGGAAACGTCAAAATAAGTCCGGCGTTAGCCTTATTTGACACGTAGAACGTTATAGACTATGTTCGTCTCTCTCGAACGTGATCAACGTACTAAAATAGTTCTTACGTTAAGGTGGGACGTGGACTTGAGCCAACTTAGAAAGGAACGTTATTGAAAAGCTACGTGCGGTGGGCTTTATTCAAAACCCTTTATTTATTTTGCCAAATGCAAAGTATTTATTTACAAGCTTTCGGTTGAGAAATGATGATTACTGTCCAAAGTGTTTATGTTTTATGTATGATCCTATCAAGTTGTTGGGCAAGCCAACTATGAGAAACTGATATTGGATCCTAAGCCGGAAGGATTATACCTGGCTAGGATTGATCTGATGTGATGATATTATTTGTGGTGATGGTTGGAATGATGATATTAATTGTGGTGATGGTTGGAATGATGATATTATTTGTGGTGATGGTTGGAATGATGATATTATTATTTGTGGCGATGGTTGGAATGATGAATTGAAATTTGTTGGTTCGCTACCAATGTATGATGATCCTGATGTGATGTCATATTATATGTGGAGTTGGCTGGCTAAGGTTAACGTGTACACCAGTGTGTGACTGTGAGCCGTTAGTAACATCATCGGCCGGTCATGGATCCTAGTCAAATGCAGAATTCCTGGCTATGTGACTGTGAGCCGTTAGCAACATCTTGACGGTCACGGCGTCTGTAGGCGAGGCCTACTTATACGGCGTGAGATCCGTTATGAGCAGATTATGTGAATGATATGGATCATACAAAGATAAAATGCCTGCAGGCGAATCTTTTGAGAAATGATAAAGTATTTTGGTATTCACGAGTTATTTCAACTAAAATCCTCGTGTTATACTTATGGGGCAGTGTAATTAAAGAAAATGTTTTTGGCATGAGCCCACTAAGTGCATTCTTGTACTTAGCCCTGCATATTTGTTTTTAAATGTGCAGGTTGAGCAGTTGATGTTGGATGTTGAAGTGTTGAGCAGTTGGAGTCTTCGGCGCCGATAAGTATAGCCTTGATTACATATCGTCATATGTGTAATCACATGTCTTTCCGCAGTAATTATATAGGTTATGTTTGAGTTGAACCCTTTAGTCAAGAGTCTAAATGATCCAGCCAGATGTACGATATATGTGCCACATCAAATGATATGAAGTTTCGAGAATTTGTCTATTATATACCTCACGGTTCCATAATTAGTCGTGTTCTGTTGTTAATCCCCGTCATTAGTAGTTTACGCTAATCCGTACTTTGGGTTGGCGGTGTTATTAGATTGGTATCGAAGCGGTCGTACCTAAACCCAAAACTTTCAAAAGTCGAGTCAGATAGAGTCACTAGACTTCTAGAGATCACCGACTATGCTCAACACTCCATCACATCAAGCTCAACCGGAAAAAGGTAAATGATTTTCTCACGCTTTGAGAATAAGGATAAGAAGTCGGAAAGTGAAAGTCATTAAAGTGAAATGAATTTTCAAGAAAATGAAAGTTAGAACTAGGAGAGATTCTAAGAATATGCAGTATGGACCCATATTCAAGGAAAACTCAAAGGATTCCAAGGATATGTAGGTATGGGACTACATATTCATGGAAAACTTAAAAGATTTAATAAGCGTTATAAATAATTTTCTCAGATTGGAAATGAAAAGTTTGAAAGTACATGCCCTTTTTCAAAATTTTGAAATGAAAAGTTTAAACATGGAAATGATATTTCCAAAGAGATAAAAGTTATGAAAGATATTTGAGAATAAAAGTAGAGGATAATTATTGAAATGAATTTTCAAAGAAAAATGAAAGCTATGAGGATTGTTGAAAGTGAAAGTAATTGCAAGTGTTGCAATAATGTTATATGTTGTGAAGAGTTGAAAATGATATGAGAAAGCATTGACATTGATATGTCAAAAGAGAGACCTTTGAATTCATGGAATTCAATGAGAGTTTATGTTATGAAAGTTGTTGGTTATTACCAACATATGATTATGTTATGATGATGTGATGACATAGATATGTCAAAAGTGAAATCTTTGAATTAAGTGAAATACACTGCGCATGATTATTATGGAAGAGTTATGTTATGAATGTTTACGCTCAAATTTCGATTATTTTGATAATGGATATGTCATCCCAAGGAACATAGACTGTTAAGTCGCATGATCCCTTTTTGCGAAAGAACATAGACGTGATAAGAAGCATGATCACTTATCGCGAGAACATAGAAGTAAGAATCTGAGAACTTTAGTTCTTTTCGAATACAAAAGTAAGTATCGACATGAGAACGAGAACAAAGATCAGTGAAAACATTACGAGTTTTCAAAACGAGAAGAAAGAGATATAAGGTGAACCACGTCGGCATTTTTATGCTCGACTTTAACATCGACCTTTCCAACTTCGACTTTGGCGTCGACCTCTTTAATTTAGAACTTAGCAATTCAGTTCAACCTTGGTCGCTCGATTTGGCGCCAAAAAACTGTCTTGCACAGTGTTTTGACTTTAGCTCGTTCTCTCTCGTTTGAATTCCGATTTACGAACGGTTTTCGCCTACGTACTCCTATCACAGGGTACTATATTTCTTATGAAGACCCAAATCCTTGATTCCTTCTTCAGAATTCGTGAGAATCAGTTAAATACTAGTCCTATGATGTCCATGAAACGAAAACCTTACAATATAGCAAGAATATTAGAATGTCGCTAGAAAATAAGATTCGATGAGTACAAGAAGAGATATGACGTACATGAGAACTTTTGTAGATGACCTATTATGAGTCTGTATAAGGTTTCAAGTTCTACTCAATTTCATCATCGAGTTTAACTCTATGACCTAGTTTCAATTGAGAAATCACTTGCGTTTCTCATTTTTCTTGGAAAGAAGTTTACAAAACAAAAATTTTATACAGTGTTCTTTGAAGTCAAGCCTTGTGTGGTCGAGAAAGTATTTGTGACGGACCGCCACCCCATATGACCAAAGAAATCTCAAGAGTCGCCATTCGGTCTTCGGACCCTATATCCCAATTATTCGTTCAAAAAGTATATTGATTCAAATCTTCAAGATTGTCATCAGGAGTTGTAAACCAATACTTCTTTTAAATTGTCATGACGAATTCTTCTTCAAAGCTTGAAACCAGTAAGTATGAGACAAGTTGACTTATTCCGTCACCTAAGTTTTCAAATCAGTAAAGTAATAGACATCAAGTTATGATGTAAAGAAGTTCTCAAAGGGACAAGATATATTCTCTTCTATAGTGCACGTTGATGCAATGACCCTTAATGGGCTTACAGAGATTGAGGATAACAGTAAAGTTATACCTCCACGTGAGGGTATGATGATTAAGTTATGAACGAGATACTTTATAGGATTGAGTGCTAGAGTAAAAGCAAAGAAAAATATATTTATATATCCTTGGGATATGCCCTCCTCTTATTATATCATAATAAGAAAGAATACAACTTATCTTTAAAATAGTTGATTGTCCCTAAAACCTTGTTAGAAGGTCGGACCTGTTAAAAGTATGGAGATGAATAAGACACAGTTGATGGATATAAAGGAATGAAAGCATCTCCATTAATAAGTCTCTCGCTCATCCCTAAATCAATAAGATTATCTTTAAGTGGAATTGATTCCAAGAATTTGAGACTTGGTTAAACCAAAGATAGTATGATCAACTAATCAAATAATGAGATATGTGAATAGCTAGGCTATTCCTAGTTTTAAACCAAGAATGAGAGGATACCCGAAGTTGAGATTTGCAATAGGACATTGGTACTTGGAATATAAGTTATGATGTACAAACATACTACCTTACCGATCTAGATAGTAATGATGACGGTCTTGATCTTAAAAGTGAGAATCAAAGTATAAAAGTAATATAACTTTCGGATATCATGCTCAAGAAAAAGAGCAAGAGTTAAGAATAGCTGAGGAAATTACCAATATCTGGTTATGCTATAGCCGTAACATGAGATAAGTTTTGCAAACAGTTTGATTACGATAAGTAAAGCAAATCCTTTGAAGGAAAGAAGTGGATCAAGAAGTAGATTTGATATTTGAGATGAAACCGTCATACCCTAAGTTTATAGAGACAAAACGCTCACCTTATGCGTGATTTAGTAATTAATCAAGTGAGATAACTTTTAAAGAAAATTGCAAAGGAAATATGCTCAAGTTTAATAAAGGAAAGAATTCACCAGGAAGGACCTTAAGGTGAATCTAATTGAAAAGAGTTTCCTCATATTTATGAGATGACCCATAATGTGAAATATTGGGTACCTTAGCATTGAAAGGAAGTAAACATAGAATGTCGAGAAGATAGTAAAGATATATGACGTCAAGGCAAAAGTATGATGCGTTCTCAACAAATAAGGGATTTTAACTTATGCGAAACCACTTAGTCAAACCAATGGAGATTAAGAGAAATGACGTATATCCAAAAAGGATATTACATATGATAGCACAACAAATGCTAAAATAAGGATTCTTCTTGAAAGGATTTTAAAAGAAAGAATATATGGAAGATATATTCTAAAGATCGATAAAGAGGAAGAAGGAGTGAATCATTCGATCGATTAGAAAGTATGATAATGATAGAACGAACAAAATCAGAAAGCTGGTAGGTATGAGAAAACTTCTCAAGATACCTAAATACTTTTGATCGAGACAAGTGCTTCACATCCTGTTATCATAAGAATAGTAAAAACATGCGTGGACACGTTGGAACTCAAATCAGAATAAGCAAATCAAAGAATGAGAATCTCTTCACTTAAAAGAAGGATCATGCTCGCTATACGTATTTACTCGAACTTAGAATTGAACTTAGAATCACTTAAGACCTTAATAAAGAACTTGAACATAGTACCTATATGAGATGTAGATTTCGTTCATTTCTCGAATAAGAAGTTACTTAATTTCTATGGAATCCACATAGGAAAGGAAATTCCAACCATACCCACATCGCAAATAAGGGATTATTAAACAAGAAGGGATGTCGAGCATTCCTTGTTTATCTAAGCAAAGGATGGAAAGCGTAAATTAAGGTAGAGGATGTGAAAATTTTTCGAGAAATTCTAGATATACCTTGACAACTTAGCAAGATTACCCCGATAAGCGACTAAATTTCTACTACCGAGTTAGAACCATTATTAAACCAAGTTAAAAGTACCTTTATCAAATGGATTCAAGAAAAGTAAAAGATAAAGATTCACGTTTAAAGGTTATAAAATCTAAGCTTCATCGAACCTAGTGTATCACCAAGAAACACCGACTTGCTTGTCAAAGAAGAAAGATAGCCCATTAAGAAAGTATATAGATTATCGAGTTAATAATCCATTACCAACGATAAACGAGTATTCGGTCATGGAAAGGAACAAGAGTAGTCCCGAGAACCGATCTCAATCGACTATAATCAATTTAAGGCACGAGCTAACAATGTACCCAAAATGGCTTTCCGAACAAGATATGGCTACTATAAGTTATAGGCGTGCCATTCGGATCAATTAATACGCCAACCATGCTATGAACCTCAAAAATCGAGTGTTCCGCGCCTACTAAGATAAATTATCTTAAAACATCATAGATGATATTCCCATCTAATCGAAGTGCAAAGAAAGAGTATAAAGAACTCTTAAGAACCATTCTTGCAGACATTAAAGTCGAATAAATTTTCAAAACTAATTAAGCTGAATTCGACCTGAAGGAGTAATATTCCTTAGACATCTTGTGTCTTTAGAAGAAATCCATATGGATCCGACGGAAGTTAAAAGCAATACGAGGATAGAAGCAATCAACCACCCAAATGAGAACAAAGGTTTCATGGGATTACCGTCGCTAATCGAAAATTCATTGAAGACTCTAAGATAGCAAGGCTGATGACAAAGCTATCCCAAAGAGAAATTAAATTTACATGGACTAATAAATATGATACCGCGTCTTGATGTGAGGAAGATAATAAGCTATTCATCACAACGACTTAGAACTAGAAGAGAAAGCGAGTTAAGATTTTGAGAACATCACTCCATAAAGTAAGATATGAAATCTTCATAGATCATAGGAGTTTAAAATACTTTTCCGAGCAAAGAGACTTGGAGATGAAATGGAAAAGATTGCTTGAACTAGAAAAGATTACGAAGGCAATATAAATTATCACCGTGAAAGGGTAATATAGTAACTAATGCTCTATGTCAGAAAGATCGGCCTAAGTGATGATAAATCCTTGCGTAAAAGGAAAAACTCCTTAAAAGTTTAAGAGAATGAAGATAGAAATTGTCGAACATCGCCTCAATTGCACTCAAATGAAGGCATAGTATCAACGATCCTATGGGACGACGAACAATGGATTTGAGATAAGATTTCCAAAGTCAAAAGTTAACACTACTATATGAGTAGTAGTATATCGACAAATAGGTTCGGTTCATGCCTATCTAGGCTACTTCTGGGTCTGATAAGTTAGCCCGGTTGTTTACTAAGAAAATCATACGTCTCGCATCGTATAAAGATTTTGAGGTTATCTTTAGAATATGAATCGCTTAGAAGAGAAAGAGTTAACGTCTAAGTTGGAAATGTATTTTCCACTTATTAAGTTTACCTACGACAATAATCGTCGAAAAGATAGCCCATGTGAGGCATAGTATAAAAGAAAGTATCGATCATCTCTTTATTGAGATAAAGAAAATAAGAGGAAAAGTTTTAAAGCCAATTACGTGAAAGGAATGAATGAAATGTTTGCGAATTAGGCAATGAAAGAAAAAGCTCATGATAGACAAAAGTCTTTACCGATATGCGTAGATATGAGTTGCATCTTGAATACGTAGACAAAGTATATTAAAGTTCTCCATTGAAAGAATTTCAATGTTCGGAGAAAAAGGAAGTTGAGATTTCGCTTTATAGACCTTGCGAGATCCTAGAAAGGATAAGGCCTAGCGTATTTATATAGATTGGTATTTCCACCAAGTTTGGGAATATACGAATGTTTTCCACGTGTTGCGCTTAAAGAAAGTGCGTTATGGTCAAAACATGATCATCATGATGACATTGTTCTCAAATCAAGATATAAGTTGTGAGATAGAATCTGCGATTGTTTAAATCGCCAGATTCAACGGATAAGAAAGAAGCTTACGCCGTTGGTAAAAGTCCAATGGAGGGACCATGGACAAAAGAAAGTTACGTGGAAACTTGAGATTGTTATAGTGCAAAGATAATCTTACTTTGCTTCGATATGCAAATTTCGAGGATGAAATTTATTTTCAGGAGGGTAGAATGTAATATCCCGTAATTTTAATGCTTAATTACGATAATCTAAATCGTAATTTAGAGTCTAACCTCGATAATTAAAATCTTAATCAGTCAACGCTTAATTTTGACTGAACATAATTTGATAATTTCTGTGTGATATTCACTGACACCTAGTGAATTAAGGAATATAATTTCTGATATTCATTCGAACGTAATATTCTAACGTCGGAAAAATTCGACAGTTACGTCTTACAGTATTATTAAGCAGTTAAGCTTAAATTCAAAATTCCTATTATTATAGGAATAAGTAAAGTTGTTACAACTTTATTTTAAACGTTTTAGAGATAATTCGCCTATGAGAATATTGAGACGTTTCAAACGTCGGTTTTTAGAGATGAGTCGATAACTCAGCCAAATGATCACGGAATTATAAAATTTAAATTCCTATGATTATTTTATGATATAAGAATATTATTTTTATATAATGTAGCATTAAAATAATGCTAGAGGAATTAAGGAACAATTGTTGAATATTGTTTCTATTTTCGAAAATAGGTTGAAAATAGTGAATTGTGACATAGGATAATTTTAATAATTTTTTTTATGATTTAATTTATCATCTAGGACATATATTATGTCATATAGCTATTAATTGCAAGAAAATAAAATATGTAGCATTTAATCTACATGATTGCCGAAAATGTGCTAAAGTGTGACTAAGGTGAATTAAATCTTTATCCTTTGATGATCCTATGAATTAATTGTGATAGTGAAATGTTATAAATGCATAAGATAAGGTTTATTATGATTTATACAAGTGGGAGCCACTTGTACACATAGGGGCCGAAAAATGTGACAAAGTGTGTGATTTTATGTGATATAGTTTGATCCTATTAAATATAGGATAAGATTATGTTACCTAGATATTATTAAGAGATAAGGTGGTAGTAGTTACCAATTTGAACAAGTAACTATGGATTTGTTTGCTAGTGGTTGCAAATATCGACCTTAATGTGAACAAATGTGAACTTAATTAAAAGATAGTGTAAATATTCGACTTTTCAAATGTGTCATTATCTTAAGTTAATATTAATACATGTATCATATCATAAGAAATAAAATTAAACCCTACATTACTAGATGGCGAAATCATGCCATAATGTGATTGGAACAAAAAAAATTTCTTTTCATTTGATTGATTACAGTAGCTCTAGTGTGAATAAATATAATAAGTAATAATTATAAATAGGAGGATGTATACTAGGATAAGAGGATAGTTTGTCCTATTCTATGTCAAGAGTCGTGAATATCATAAGGATAAAGGGATGAACATTTTTTTTTCTTTTCATTTCACTAGTTGTCAGTAAACTTTCTTGAGAAGGAAGAAAATACAATTTGCCTTCATCAATCTTCAAGTGGACGAAAATAAGGTGATAGAGTATGATGGTATTAAAGTATGACATGATTAAATTAAAATCTTATCTCTAAGTCTTGCAAGTGGATCGAAAACTTGGAAGACAAGCTCGTGAGTGGGTTATCCTATAATGTCTATAACTATAAGATAAGACCCACTTCTCCCATTTGCTTCCATGACCACCGAGAATATTAGAGAGAATTGAGGGGGAGTTCAACAAATTCTTGTTAAAATTTTAAGATAGAAAAACGTTGTCGCCGATAATCGACTCCGATTAAGAGGTTAGATTTCTTCCGAGCTTCGTATACATTCTAGAATTTTTGATTTTCAACCATTAGAATTCATGTTATAAGCTTAAGTTGTTTGTGTGATTTTCGAAAATTACATAACATATGCTAAGATGTTTAGATATTGTGTTTATATGATGTTATTAAGCATGTAGTATGATTATATCACAAAATCAAGCATGATATCAAAATATATATTAGGACCGAAAATATGTAAGTATGATATGTTGATGATTTTGATTTTTAATTGTGGATTTGAGCATGAAATAATAATCTAGCGTATTAAATAAGCTTATATGAATTTATATAAATTTTTGAGAACTTTAGTACCTAAGTTCAAGAATTTCAAAATTATAATATATGATATGATATTGAGATATGATCCATATTTAAGTGTTATCATGTCATATTGATGATGTAGATTCATAATATATGGTTGTGTGAATTTATTGAAATTTATAAAATTATTTGGACCTAAGTCGAAAATTTGAATATGACTTAGGTAAATTAAATTCAATAGTTCATAATAAATAACAATTATATTATAATAAGGATAGTTAAGGATGATTAAGTGTTATATGAATTTATTGGAATTTTTGAAAAATGTTTAGTTGGTGAATTATGTGATCAAAACCATACCTTATGTATATTAATGTTATAAATTTATTTTATCAAGTATAATTACATAATATGATCTAAAATAATGTTTTAGATATAGTATGATTTTATAAGAATTTTGGAACAAGAATTGTACATTAAAATCGAAAATTACATAAGAAATTGAAAAAGTCAAAATGTTGACTTTGAGTTGACTAAAGTCAAAATTGTTGACTAAAGGTTGACTTGGTCAAAATTGTTGACCAAAAACGTTGACCAAGGTCAAAAGGCACGTAATTCGATAATACGTGATCTATGTGACGTAAGACGCTTAGTAAAAATGTAACTTACGCTACGTAAGTACATTAAAGCGCACATTATATATTAAAGGTAAAATATCTCTTATAAATTGAGAAAATTCATAATCGACATTAATTGATTAGGAAACGTCAAAATAAGTCCGGCGTTAGCCTTATTTGACACGTAGAACGTTATAGACTATGTTCGTCTCTCTCGAACGTGATCAACGTACTAAAATAGTTCTTACGTTAAGGTGGGACGGACTGAAGCCAACTTAGAAAGGAACGTTATTGAAAAGCTACGTACCAGGTGGGCTTTATTCGAAAACCCTTTTATTTATTTTGCCAAATGCAAAGTATTTATTTACAAGCTTTCAGTTGAGAAATGATGATTACCTGCCCAAAGTGTTTATGTTTTATGTATGATCCTATCGAGTTGTTGGGCAAGCCAACCATGAGAAATCGATATCGATCCCAAGCAGGAAGGATTATACCGCCAGATTGATCCGATGTGATGATATTATTTGTGGTGATGGTGGAATGATGATATTAATTGTGGTGATGGTTGGAATGATGATATTATTTGTGGTGATGGTTGGAATGATGATATTATTATTTGTGGCGATGGTCGAATGATGAATTGAAATTTGTTGGTTCGCTACCAATGTATGATGATCCCGATGTGATGTCATATTATATGTGGAGTTGGTGGCTAAGGTTAACGTGTACACCGGTGTGTGATGTGAGCCGTTAGTAACATCATCGGCCGGCCATGGATCCTAGTCAAATGCGAAATTCTCGGCTATGTGATCGCGAGCCGTTAGCAACATCTTGCCGGTCACGGCGTTCGTAGAAGGAGGCCTACTTACGGCGTGAGATCTGTTATGAGCAGCTATGTGAATGATATGGATCATACAAAGAGAAAATGCTTGCAGCGTAATCTTTTGAGAAATGATAAAGTATTTTGGTATTCACGAGTTATTTCAACTAAAATCCTCGTGTTATACTTATGGGGCAGTGTAATTAAAGAAAATGTTTTTGGCATGAGCCCACTAAGTGCATTCTTGTACTTAGCCCTGCATATTTGTTTTTAAATGTGCAGGTTGAGCGATTGATGTTCGATGTTGAAGTGTTGAAGCGGTTGGAGTCTTCTGACGTCGATAAGTATAGCCTTGATTACATATCGTCATATGTGTAATCACATGTCTTTCCGCTGCAGAATTATATAGGTTATGTTTCGAGTTGAACCCTTTAGTCAAGAGTCTAAATGATCCAGCCAGATATATGCGATATATGTGCCACATCAAATGATATGAAGTTTCGAGAATTTGTCTATTATATACCTCACAGTTCCATAATTAGTCTGTGTTCCTGTTGTTAATCCCCGTCATTAGTAATAGTTTCTGCTAATCCGTACTTTGGGTTGGCGGGCTGTTACATCCACACACAACAAGCAAAACAAAATATTTTGATGACTCACTTTACTTTATTACATCACTTATTCTTTAGTAAATACACATCACCTCAACTTAATTAAAGGAACAAATATCTTCACTTAAATTCATTTGCATGTGTCGGCACTCTCAATTGAACAAGGAAGGATGAATTTTATCTTTTGTCTTATACTACAATTAAATATCATACACTCTATCAAATGCAAATCAATCCATCGTTGTTTTAATTTTTCTTCTCACCTTCATAGTCTAACTACACGGCACTTTCAAGACAAATGCATCCCACTTGATTTCTTTCATTTAATTTACTTGTTTTATGTGCAAACATATTCCACTATTACACTAATACATAGCATGGCAATTTCATGCATAAATGCTCACGGCAATTTCATCACATTGTTACCAAGTGCTCACGACAATTTCATGCATAAATGCTAAGCATTTTATTTTCCTTGCAATTTATAGATATATAGTACAATATATGTCTTAGATGATAAATTATATCATAGGAAAATATATTTAGAATGATTCATGTGTGAAAACCCTAATTTTGAATTAGGGTTTTCAAAATTCTAAACTTGTCCAATAATTAATCCTTGATGTTCTAGCATTACCTTAATGCTAAATAATACTCTAATTACATATAATAATCATAGGAATTTAAATATTATAATTCCTTGATCATTAAACTCATTTTTCTATTCATCTCTAAACGTTAACGTTTGAAACGCCTCAAACGTTAATTATCGACTCATCTCAAAATGGTCGTAATAAAGTCGTAATCACTTTATTAATTTATTCCATTTATAATGAAATTTAATTCTAAGCTTCGTTGCTTAGAAAATTTTCTTAAATTTTAACTATCGATACTCAATCGACGTTAAAATACTACCGCTAAAACACTTTATATATTTATATTCCTTAATTCACAATTTTAGTGAAGATAAAATAGAATTCATTATCTCGTAAATAATCGAAATCATTATTCGATATATTTCCAATTCAATTATTTCATGAAACCCTAATTTACTTAATTTTATATCGTAATTAGGCCTTTAATTCTTAGGGATATTACAACCAACTTATATCATTTTCGGCAATTTGGGTATTTTACACAAATGGATTCCAAAAATTTCTAAATTAATAACATGCACTCCTACAACACTATAGATCAACAATCCAACCTTAAATCATACTTATAAATTTTCGAGCATCATCAAAATAATTTAAATAAATTGCTTAGCTTATGAAATAAATTATCTATGCACATATTAACATATGTAACATAGTTCCTAAGATTAGAACATGCTAGCATGATTTATTGCATAATTAATACATGCTAAAAATAATAATTTAAACCGATGGATTATTGAAAAAGTTAGGTTTTATCGAAGCTTGTTCGATATCTAACCTCGTTATCGGAGTCGATCGGTTGTAGGATAGTTCAAACTCAAACAAATTGAGATGAAAAAAGAAGAAAAATGGTTTAGTTTTCTTACTGGAGAGCTCACGGCAGAGAGAGGAAGAAAGAAAGGAGAAATGTGTTGTGTGATGTGTTTGTGTGCTTCAAGACACATTAATACTTAAGTAATTAGAACAAAAGAAACAACACACGCAAGCACCTCTCACTCTCTCACAAAATTTAACAAGACAAGAAATGAATAATATTTGGTCAAAAGTGATTATGTCACACCTAAATATCTCTTACACCCATATTAACTCTTGGAAGCTTTAATAAAGCTTTTGGGAAACACAAAATAAAAATCTTGTCCTAAGCAAAGCATAATGCCGTCGACTTCAGTGAGGGGGAAGAACAAATTCAGATTAGAGGAGTGTTGAAGCTTCTCACTTCATTTCTTCCTCCTAATACACGGCTATTATACACTAGCACACATCTACTTGATTTTACTTGGTTAATGTGTACACTACATATCCTACTTGCATGATTTAATTCACAACTCATCAAAGTGTAACACAATTGACGTGAATTTCCCATTTAACAAAGAAAACTCACGGCTCTTTCATTCCACTAGTAGTATATAAATATTTTCATGCTAATTATACATATATTTCATAATATATGTTTTAGATGATAAATTATATCATAGAAAAAATTATTGGTATCATTTCATGTGAGAAAACCCTAATTTTTGATTTAGGGTTTTCGAGAATCTTAAATATTCAAAAATATAATTCCAAAATTTTCTAACATTATTTCAATGCTAAATAATATTCTAATTATATAAAATAATCATAGGAATTTAAATATCATAATTCCTTGATCGTTAGACTTGATTCTCAAGTCATCTCTAAACGTTAATATTTGAAACGTCTCAAACGTTAAATATCGACTATCTCAAAATGGTCGTAATAAAGCTGTAATCACTTTATTAAATTATTCCAATAATAATGGAATTAAATTCTAAGCTTAAAAACTTAGAAAATATCACGAGCATTTAATTATCGATACGTAATCGACGTAGAAATAATCTCGTTGAATTACGTTATATAATCGTGTTTATTAATTCACAATCATTTGTGAATAAAATATAGAATTTATTATTCCAAAATAATCGAAATCATTATTCGATATTTTATTAATTCGATTATCGAGACAAAACCCTAATTTACGATTTTTATTATCGTAATTGGGCTTTTAATAAATCGGGGTATTACACCAGGACAAGGGCAAAACCGTCAAACAAATTATGGGCAAGGTGGAAACACTCAACGCCAACTAACTAGCCCTCAATGCCCACGATGCCGTAAGTATCACTCTGGCACTTGTCTAGCTGGACGTATCAACTGCTTTAGGTGTGGTCAACAAGGGCACTTTGCGAATAATTGCCCACAACAAGGACAAGTAGATAAACCTAACCTACCCCGACAAGCCCAACCGCTAAGGGCAATGCAGCAGACACGTCAGCCAAGGGCTTATGCTCTCAACCAACAAACTGAAAATGACCAGAACAACCCGACAGGTACGAATACGCTTTCAACATACTTGTGATTATATTATTGCTATGGGAATTTCAAGACCACGATATTATACGCGAGAATTTAGAACTTAGCACGAAACGAGATGAATGAATACGAATCTTCTTCATCCAAGGCAGGAGATACGACGGTAGCATAAGTTCACTTAAACTTAGATTTGGACATAGGATTCACCGTCTATAAGAATCGATAGTTGAGTAGATACGAATTAAAGTTAAAAGGACCATACGATGATTAAAATAGGTACGAGGTACCAACGTCAGAAGGGAAAATTGTAAAACCCCGCAGTTTCAAATGCCAAATTACAGTATTTAAAACCCAAAAATTAGGTTTTCGCTGAGATAATTAAATCAGTATGAGATCGAATATGACTTGATCACTTACGAAGAATGAATTCTATCTTATATTCACCGAAAATCGTGAATTGAAGAATCGAAAGTTATAACGCTTATCGGCAAGAGTATTTTAACGTCATTGCGATCGACGATTGAAATTTTGTGAATTTCCCTTAGCAATCAAGCTTAGTGTAATACCCCGCAGAATTAAATGTCTAATTACGGTATTTAAAAACTTTAAATCAAAGCTTTCGCTGAGATATTCAATCAGAATGATATCCAATAATGACTTCGATTAATTACGAAGAAATGAAACCTATTTTATATTCACTAAGAATTTTGAATTAAGGAATAAAAGTATATGAAGTATATCGACAATATTATTTTAACGTCGATCGCGATCGATAGTTAAAATTCATGATATTTTCTAAGCAATTGTTTAGAATTAAATTCCATTATTAATGGAATTATGTAATAAAGTGATGACGACCATTTCGAGATGAGTCGATAATGAACGTTTTGCAACGTTTTCAAACGTTAACGTTTTGAGATGAAAGAAAAGCGTTTTAATCGATCAAGAAATTATAGGAATTAATTTCCTATGATTAGTATATGTAATTACAGTATTATTTAGCATTAAATCAATGCTAGATCATCAAGATTTGATAGAGACCAATTTTTCAAACGTTTGAAAACCCTAATTTTCGAACTCGGTTTTTATCGCATAAAATGATGCCATTAATTTATCATATGATATTATCTATCATCTAAACCATATGTTATGATATATATGTCTATTAATGGCATGGAAAATAAAAATTTGACCTATTACAAGTGTGAGAGCCGAGAGCTCCTAAGTGCTATAGCAAAGTGTGTTGTTAATCTTCCCACTATTACATGTATCTATTAAGTGGCAATGTGATTAATTATATAACATAACTAAACAATTAAAATCTGATATATATACATATATATGTGTATATTTTCGTGCATGTGTGTGTAGGTGTCAATTTGCATGTGTAAGGGTGACAATTGTCACCCATAAGCACCCCACACACATCCCATACCTCACTTCCCCCCCCCCCCCAAAATCAGATTTCAGCCATTCCCACACCTCAATCAGCCGCACCTTCCCTTTCTCTCCTCCCTCTCTCAAAAATCTGCAAAGGAGTTGAGAGCTCTCCCCACCCCTTCCACATCTCACGGCAACAATCAAGCTCCCCAAGGAGGACAGCCTAGTCCACTCGCCATCTCTCTCGTCTTCTTCCAATTTCGTGGCTAAGGTAACTACATCCTATGATTCTTGGACATGGCTAGATCATACATGCATGTGTATAGATGGGTAATTCAATAGTATCGAACACATATATGTGATTGCATGTTGAACTATAATCTTGTCTGCAAAACTGGAAGTTATCTCACGAAAACAGTGACTTTATAAAATTAATAGACTAAGTTACAGTGGTCCGATGATTGTGAATTTTTAATATGTTGAACTTATATGTGTCTAATATGCCTCTGTAAAATTTCAAGGCAATCCAACTTGATTTTCTATTTTAATAGTATTTTTTGAAAGCATCGCGCAAAACTGTGAAATTGCCGTGTTCATCACCCATAGTCCGTGGATTTCGTTTTAAGCTTGGCTAATGATAAAACTCTAAAATTTTGAATAAACATAATTCATCATGTCTAGAAGATGTCTGTAAATTTTCAGAATTTTCTAAAATTTTTTACTATTTATTACAGATTTTACAATCTAACTGCACAAAACTGTCACGGAAGTGATAGCTTGTAGTAAAATATTTGTATCTCCCAATCTATTGTGAATCATTGAGTGAGGCTATTTCTGGATTAAACTAGACTTAAGTGGCTTTTCAATATGATTGGTTGCATTCCCAGATTCCTTATAATGAACTAACGGTGAATTTTTGAAGTTGATACATTACAGTAAGTTTTTTTGGACAAACTGCCTTAGTGAATTTTTCATGTAATAGGCTGTTCGAGTATGACTTTTACGTGAGATGTTGAAGCCATTTGTAGTCCGATTTGGACTTGGGTTTCTCCATGAGAAATGTTCCTCACCATGTCTAGTTATGATCTGAAAATTTTGATCCCAAACCAAGTTTTATAAGTATACTTTTCATCGACCCAAAGTCACCCATCGAAACTGCTCATTTCAACTAATCAACTTTGGCTTATGTATTTCTCGTCGTCAGATATTTTCCAGTATGGTATTCATGAAATATGTATTTCTTGTTACAAGGTTTGAAATTGGTAGCCTGCAGCCATTTTGGCATTGTGAGTCAAAGTTACGAGCCTCATAAAACCCTCGTCATTAAGCTAAAACGGAAATTCGAAAAATTTTCTAAGTATAGAAGTCAGTTTAAGTTGCCCACTTTGAGACCCTATATCTCCAAAACCACGATTCTTTTGGATTTAATTCCTTCTTAGAACTTGTAGTACATGTTTAGAGGTTTCCGAATATATCTTTTGCGACCATACGTATTCTGAATCGAGAGTTATGAATCGTCAAATTACGTCACTGGGTTAATTTTAAGTTATTTTGCTGATTTTCAAATACTTAAAATTTGAAAGTGTAGAACTCCCCTATGTGAAATATGCCTTATGTGACTAACATGCTAGTAATTGATGCATTCATTATGTTATGTCGCAAGGTACGATAGAGCATTATAAGATGTACGAATTATGATAAAACATCATGATACAACATTTTCACGAAAGCATGCCTTAACGTGAGGTATTTGACTAGGTGCCACTGTTCCACCAAATTGTTCTACTTAGTCGCCGCAACAGCACGAGGTCCCTATAGCGTGGTAAGGTCGACCCAAGTCGAATCTCTCGAGGAAGACTTAACAGGGGCTTATGATGTGTTACGATAAAAGCAATAAATCTAAATCCTAAACTTGATTTGGGGTGATGATTAACTAAGATTAACATGAAAATTAAACATGCAAACGATTCAACGATGACGCTCAAGCAGCTCAATCGCAACAGAATTCTTCAAGAATGTGAGATAAACTAGGCATTAGGGTTCTTCGCCTTGATTAATCGATTTATTGCTTGATCAAGAAATTTACCTATTCATGCAATATTCAAACCTCAATCCAAACACTGACTTTCGCTCCGTGAATTAAACCTAGGTTATCAAATTTCACAAATACATAAACTATTAGAGTCCCGTTTCCGGTAACCTCTAATCCAATCTATTCCTATGATGCAACGTATCTATCTCTCGATAATACACGAAACATAAACAATTAAATGGTGATCAATCACTTAATCATAAACCCTAGGATTCAATTGATGCACTCAATCCAAACAAATAATCAATTAAACAATTTGAATCACCCAACCCTAGAAAAGAATTAGTTCATGCTCATTTCACGGATCAAACAATTATAATCGATAGAAATCATAATCCAATAATTCAATGAAGTAAAAATCGAATAATAATCCTTACAATCGTAAATGTCGTTGATGGATTTCTCCAATCAAATGTCTTGAATCAATCCCAAATGCAAAAGAAATAACTTGGAAAATAGAGATGAACAATCATTTGAAGGAGAATTCAAAATCAAGAAATAAAACCGAATGTTAAGAATATCGCTAGGTTTCACGCGTTACACTTATATATATTCGCGGAAATTCACGCCCAGCGCCGGACGGAGACCCAATACGGACGCGAGGTCTTCAAACGAGGCCAATAATGAGCACCCACGGACGTACTCGGCACGGACGCTGGCGCTAGGAAACCGAGGCGGCGGGGGCGCATGCCACGGACGCGCAGCTTCTCTCGACGGACTCGATTGACGCCCGGCCGGACGCGATGCAGGCCGGGCGCGTGTCTCTCGACTACTTCACCGGGACACCCTGGCGCGGACGATTTCAATACTGGACGCGGAATGTCTCTCGACGAACTCAACTCCGCGTGGCCGGACGCGACTGGCGTCGGACGCTGGTCTTCACATGATGCTCCACCTTTGCAGACGCACCCGCAAGCTACGCCGAAGTCCGGCGCTTGGGTGCGTTTTAAGCTCCAAATGTTTAAAACGCGACTTTCCTAGACAAAACAAAACAAGCATGATTCCAATAAAAGATATTCAAACTTGAGCATATAGGAACCAAATCGTATCAAACAAACAAAGAAAAAAAACAACAAAAACATACGAAACAACTCCCCCACACTTAACTCTTTGCTTGTCCTCGAGCAAATTTAGTTTCTTGAAAAGAGTGGTACACATAGAATCAATACTTCAAATAGAATCAATCTCATATTCACATCCATTCAATGCATCTTAATAATATAGTTCTCAATATAATGATCCTCATTCATCAATCAAAACATGTGACTAATCATAGAATAGCTGTGCTTCAACTCAATATGATCTCAAAAATCAATATGCGACTTATATGGTTCCCTTTTCATGTAAGATATCCCAATGACAAAATCAAATAAGAATTTGTGGAACTTAAAACCGATTATAGGACAATGATCGTTAGGTGAAAACTTCAAGTTATACACTCGAGTATCCTAACGTAGATATCTATACCCATAGCAAATAGTCTCCATTCGAGAGACAACACAAGCAAGAGGGGTAGAGCCCCTTATTCGAATTTTAAGCCCACTTATTTCATACATTTTTTTTTTTTTTTTGTCCACTTTTTCTAGAAAATCATACAAAAGACAGGTTCCATTTACGAAGCATATGACATCCGATCACACACTTTGTCTAAACACAGCTTCCTAATTATGTCCCACAGTTCAAATTGACGCCTAAGAATTATCAAACTAAAAACCATATACCAAGATGCAAAGAAATTCAGATCAAAACGCAATCAATTCAACTTAAAGCATAATTCTTCATACACCATTGATTTCAAGAGAATAAATTCGTCTCTAATCCAAACAAAGAGTTAAGAAACGACGAAACACAACGACAAGACGCAACAAAACGGGAAACGACAAACGACAAAACAAAAACGACACAAACCAAACGATATCCCCCCCACACTTAAAACAGGCAAGGTCCTCATTGCATATGAATATAAAAGTATAGTAGAGGCGACTTCCCTGAAATTGACGAAACAGAGCGGCGGGGCATCAAAACCGAAACAAACCTACAAAACAAAACACAAAACAGGCTAACAAAGAACAAAACAAAACGAACAAAGAAAACAAAAACAAAACGACACACACAAAAACGGCAAAACACATACACTCCAATAGTGAAGAATCACTATTGGTCAGACGGCGGTGGTGGAGGTGGATCGCCATGAAATGAAGTCCAAGCTTTCCACTGAGCCTCGAGAGCGGCCATGCGCTGATTATGCTCACCCATCTGCTGATTGTATTGGTTCCAGCGCTGGTTCTGCTCTCTCCAAAGTCGGTTCTGTTCGTCAAGACGTTCATTTTGTTGATCGAATCGAGAGGAGATGTCTTGACGAAACTCGTCCATCGACCGCTAATTCATTCTCGAACCGTCCAAACTCCTCACGCATGGAATAGTAGCCCCGCCTCGATGGACCTTCGGCCGAGACGGCGTGGGTGATATGGATCGGCGTTGCTCGAATAGGCTCGCACTCTCCCGCAGAGGCATGCCGATCTCCTTCTTCATCGATGCAAGAGTGGTATCAAAATCATCATGTCACGAGAAGGGGATGGGATGGTCCCGCAGCCTCCGCTTGAGCTCGCGCGAGCTGCGCATGCATGTATCTTCTCACACGCCTCCTATCACGCGGTACAAGGGTCGCCTCATTATAAGCAAACGGGCACCTCAAGCTCACCGAGGTCAATCCTTTTGGCCTTATCAAATTCGTCGGGAATGTGCGTGCCTCATTACTAATTATCCTCAAATGCACACTAGTCCGGTGGGGATTTGGCACAAGGTAGGTCGACACTTTTACGGCTCAATTAAGCTGCAGATGTTCCCAAATGAAGAAGGTTGGGCTAACCTTCGTTTTCTTAACCGCGCAAGTGAGGAGGAAGACCTCAGCCGTATTAACTTTATTAGCCTGTTCATTGCCGAAGACATTGAAGGCAATGAATTTGTGCACCATTGCCAAAGCTGGATCCTTGATAAACCCACTCGGCATCCCAACCGACGACCAATTATTAAAACCTGAAAGCTCCTGCCAAGCCTCTCTCACATTGAATGATTGAGGTACACCACGTGCACCCGAGGTCGGAAATCCAAATACACCCTTCATAACACGAGGTGTAACAACATACTCATTCCCCAAACAAACGAAAGTTCAATATTTTCGATTCATCATCAAAACTCATTGTACAGTAGAATTCAACCAACAACGGAGAATATCCAGGCAATTCCATCATAGCATACTGAAGTAAGCCTAAGTTCTTTAAATATTTTTTAATCTTATCTTCCAGACCCAAACTTATCATCAGTTGCCAATTAAATACACGCGGAGGAGTAATATCTTGATGGATAAAGCGGCGATGAAGAGTACCTTCCACAGGATTATAGATAGGGAAGGCGGTGAATACATATCGATATCTTCAATGGGTTGCTCCATAGGAATGTCATCATCTAAGTGGATGACGTGAGCTAGATCCCGCTTGGATTCTTTGTACGAACCATATCTGTAAGGGAGGTATTTGGGCAAGGCAAGTGAACGCCGGACGGAGGGCGCAACGCTTGCTGGGCGTTGGGCGTTGGAAAGATGGAACGCCGGACGGAGGAGCGAGCGGCCCGAGGCGAGCGGATGGCGCTACCGAGGCGAGCGGATGGCGCTACTGTGTTTAGACATATTTGAGATGCTCGGGTAACTCTTTTAGGTCCGGTTTCCTGCGAAGGTAATCTTTCCACTTCTATCTCCCGGTTCTCCTCCGCAACCTTGCTCTCTCCGCATGAGCTTCTTCATTCTCATCATAACTCGCAGGAAAGTTTCTATGCGATCTTCCCGCAATACACATGTCTCGACCACCAAGCAATCAATAGCATCTATGTAAGAACAATTATCAATTGCATCGGAAGATGGTACTATAGTGCTATCTCAATGAAAAGGACACGGTTTCTCCCAACACCGCTATTTTCAATACACCATTTTTAACATCAATCAAAGTGTTGGTAGTAGCCATAAAAGGCCTCCCTAAAAGAATTGTGTGCTCTCTACCATTTTCTTTAATGTCACCCACATCTAGAACAACAAAATCAACAGGAATGATCAATCCACCCACTCTAACTAATATGTCCTCGATAATCCCCCTAGGATAACGAATTGATCTATCAGCTAACTGTAAACACATGCGAGTAGGTTTTAATTCCCCTAATTCAAGTTGCTCAAAAATAGAGTAAGGCATTAAATTTATACCTGCACCAAGGTCGAGCATGCCTGTAGCTTCCTTTCCATTTCCCAAAGCAATCTTTATCACAAAGCTTCTCGGATCGCGTTGCTTTGGTGGCAATTGATCTTGAAAAATAGCACCGCAACCTCGGATACAATCACCTTCTCATCATCTACAAACTTCCTCTTCTTGATGCTAACTCTTTAAAGAACTTGACATAGGGCCGGGACGTTTGAATAACGTCAAGGAGAGCAAGTTCACATTCACTTTAGATAGCATCTTGTAGAACTCTAAGGCTGCCGATCCTTCTTTTCACTTCTCAATCGCTCGGAAAGGGAATTGGAGGTTTTGTATGGAGTCTCGGCTTTGTGAAGCCTCGGATGGCTCTTCTCTTCCTTCTGTGCTCTCCTTTTGCACTTCCTCGGTCACCTTAGTCAATTCGGTTCCTCAGTGGAATTTCCACTTTATTGTCAATTATTTTCCACTTCTAAGAACTGTGATCTGCTGTGCTTGCTCGGGTTGACCAGCAATTTTCCTTTGTCCTTGTTGTGCCGGTTCTCCAACGGTCCCGACCAATTGTCTACTTGAGTCTCTATCCTCTTCATTGATGCTTCCACAGACTCAAATCTCTGATGACTTGCCTGAATAAAAGTGTGTAGAGAATCTTCAAGTGTTGGCTTCCTCGGAGCACCCGACTGCTGTTGGGTTTGTGGAGGTGGCTGCTGCAATTCTTTATTCTTCTTCTTCTTTGGAACCGCCTTGAGGAGGTTGCTGTCTGAACTGAGCTCCTTGACTAGATCCTCCTTGATTCTGGTTCCAGGAGAAATTAGGATGATCTCTCCAGCCTGGATTGTATGAATTGGAAAAGGGATCATATTTAGGCCTCGGTTGATACCCTTGTTGATTTCCTCTTTGGAACCCTTGCTGGAACCCTTGCATTGCATTCACTTGCGCCTCCTCATATGCCATCTCATTTGCTCGTTGGCATATGTTGGCCCCATGTCCCGCTTCACCACAAATCCCACATGTCTCCATCGACATCACTTGTTCTTTGTTGGAATTGGGCGGTGGTTGAGATCTGTTCACCTCATTAGTTGAACTTGGCGAGTGAGCTCCGCCAATTGCCGTGTCACTTCATAATTGGGTGTAATCTCTTTGTCCATTGCAGGTCTTCGACCGCACTTCTCCTTGAGAGTTTGCGCTAGCGTCTCAGAATCTCGCTAACGTCCCGGCAAGAAGGTGGTTTCCAATGTCTCCTCCAGCCGCATTATCTATCATATATTGATAGTCCATCGTCAATCCATCGTGAAAACCGATTGAGAAGCTCGGTGGGTAATGATGATGCGACACCTTCTGCTGTAACGACTTGAACCGATCCATGCCTCATGCATAGGTTCTCCGGCCATCCGCTGAATGTGGCTATCCGAGCCCTCGGCTCTTGTGTCTTTTGGTTCGAGTAGTACTTTCCCATGAACTTATCATACACGGCTTGCCAACTCACAATGAACCGGGGTGTAGAGACATCAACCATATCTTGGCTCTATCTTTCGTGGTGTAGGAAAACACCTCATTCTCGCCGTATCCTCGGTAAGCCCGTTCGGTGGAAAAGTGTGAACCACGCATAGAACTCCGGATGAAGTTCAAGGCATCCTCGCCAGCATCCCGTAGAACGACGGAAGCGGGTTGAAGTGAATTCGCTTCAACTCATAGTTACGGGCGGATCCCCAAGGACTATGCACGACGTTGTCACCCCAATGACGGGTCGAGCAAAATCACGCATCCTCGGGTTTACTTCTTCATGGGCTCCTCCATTTGCCGCCATTTCTTCCGCACAAACTCCTCACTGAGATCTACTTCCCAAACTCTCGTATTTCATCATTCTTCTGCACTTGCCTCACTTTCGACAAGTTTTCTTACGAGTTCAAGGATAAAATTCTCCTACCCCGTGAATGTTGTCGAACTTTGGTGCCAACTTCCTTTTGAGACTTGACGACCTAGCATACACAAACACAAGACAAGAAAACGGATTACGCAGACTGTGGGAAGAATTAACCAAACAAAAATAAAAATAAACCAAAATAGAAGATAGGTGGGAAAATAACACAATCAAAATGCCTAAAGCCTTCCCCGGCAACGGCGCCAAAATTTGTTCCGACCAAATTGTTCTACTTAGTCGCCGTAACAGCACGAGGTCCCTATAGCGTGGTAAGGTCGACCCAAGTCGAATCTCTCGGGAAGACTTAGCAGGCTTATGATGTGTTACGATAAAAGCAATAAATCTAAATCCTAAACTTGATTTGGGGTGATGATTAACTAAGATTAACATGAAAATTAAACATGCAAACGATTCAACGATGACGTTCAAGCAGTTCAATCGCAACAGGAATTCTTCAAGAATGTGAGATAAACTAGGGCATTAGGGTTCTTCGCCTTGATTAATCGATTTATTGCTTGATCAAGAAATTTACCTATTCATGCAATATTCAAACCTCAATCCAAACACTCGACTTTCGTTCCGTGAATTAAACCTAGGTTATCAAATTTCACAAATACATAAACTATTAGAGTCCCGTTTCCGGTAACCTCTAATCCAATCTATTCTATGATGCAGCGTATCTATCTCTCGATAATACGAAACATAAACAATTAAATGGTGATCAATCACTTAATCATAAACCACAGGATTGATTGATGCACTCAATCCAAACAAATAATCAATTAAACAATTTGAATCACCCAACCCTAGAAAAGATTTAGTTCATGCTCATTTCACGGATCAAACAATTATAATCGATAGAAATCATAATCCAATAATTCAATGAAGTAAAAATCGAATAATAATCCTTACAATCGTAAATGTCGTTGATGGATTTCTCCAATCAAATGTCTTGAATCAATCCCAAATGCAAAAGAAATAACTTGGAAAATAGAGATGAACAATCGCTGAAGGGAGAATTCTGAAAACTGAAGAAATAAAAACTGAATGTTAAGAATATCGCTAGGGTTTCACGCGTTACACTTATATATATTCGCGGAAATTCACGCCCAGCGCCGGACGGAGACCCAGCGCCGGACGCGAGGTCTTCAAAACGAGGCCAAATAATGAGCACCCAGCGCCGGACGCGTACTCGGCACGGACGCTGGCGCTAGGAAACCGAGGCGGCACGGGCGCGCCCGGCACGGACGCGGCCCTTCTCTGGACGGACTCCGGATTGACGCCCAGCGCCGGACGCGATGCATACGGACGCGCGTCTCTGAACTACTTCACCGGGACACCCAGCCACGGACGCATTTCAATACGACGCGGAATGTCTCTGGACGAACTCAACTCCGCGCCCAGCGCCGGACGCGACACGTCACGGACGCGGTCTTCACGCCGATGCTCCACTTGCAGAGCGCCCAGCCACGGCCACGCTGAGTCGGCGCTGGGTGCGTTTAAGCTCCAAATGTTTAAAACGCGACTTTCCTAGACAAAACAAAACAAGCATGATTCCAATAAAAGATATTCAAACTTGAGCATATAGGAACCAAATCGTATCAAACAAACAAAGAAAAAAAACAACAAAAACATACGAAACAGCTACCACATGCTCAATTGAGTGTATATCATACCATGATATACACTAAAGTAGAAATATGGGTTCTAAGACCGATGGATATTTCAACTCCAAAACCTCAAGGCCGAGAATAGATAGGCTAAGTTTAGGGCTTCATTCCAAGAAATCGATTTAGACAATCGACAGTCCAGGTGGGCTTTACTCTACTCAAGAATAAAATGCTTCTGAAATATTTATTTATGATGCTTCTTTCAACTGTTGTTAAATGTTTATAAGATTACCCGCCAAAAATGTTTATGTTTGTGTATGTATCCTATCCATGAGATGTTATGAGATGTTATGAAATGTTATGAATGTTGTTGGGTCGCTCCCAACTTATGAATGAAAATCGATATCGGATCCTATGGGAAGGACAATACAGCTAGGATTAACGTGTACACCTAAGGCGATTGTGTCTTTGTAAGGACAATTCACGGCGGTCACGGCGTCGTGAGGAGGCCTCCTTCATGACGCTCGACTATGATGTTATGATGAATGATGATAAGGATATGGATCATACACACCAGTAAAATGCCCCGCCGGCGGTGATTTTTATAAACCGATAAAATGTTTTAGTAAGCACAAGACATTTTCAACTAAAACCCTTGTGTCTTACGGGATGTGGCGGTGTAATCTAAAAAATGATAAAATGTTTTGGCATGAGTCCACGAGTGCATTCTTGTACTCACCACTGCATGTTTGTTTTAAATGTGCGGTTGAGCGGATGATGGATGGGCGGTGTTGAGCATTAGACTGTTGTCATTTGAAAAGTTAATACCTTGATAGTACATCGTCATATGTACATATCACATGTTTTCATTGCAAGAACCTAATTTATGTACTAGAGTCCAAGAACATGCTTGACATATGTATTACGCTTATTATTAATGAGAGTCTCCATGTTTATTCTTTCATGTTTACGGTTATAGTCCTTGCTAATCCGTAATTAGGATTAAGGGGCTGTGACACTTAGAAATTATTTCCTATATTAATGATATATTTTACTAAAGCAATTACGAAATTTTACGACTATTTCGAGATGAGTCGACACGTAACGTTTGAACGTTTTCAAACGTTAACGTTTGGAGATAAACGAAGATGATTTTAATGATCAAGAAATTATAGGAATTTATTTCCTATGATATTTTTATGTAATTACAGTATTATTAAGCATTAAAACAATGCTAGAGCATTAAGAATTATTATTGAGCATTTTCGAAAATTCTCGAAAACCCTAACTTTCCAAACTAGGGTTTTTCACATAAAATCATGCCATTTAATTATCCTATGCTATTATTTATCATCTAAATCATATACCATGATGTATATATCTATGATTAGCATGAAATAAAAATTTTATCCTATAGTCGGCCTAATGGCTGAGAACTATATATATATGTACACAAATTTTAATTGTTTTATTTCTCCACTCTTGCATGTATATCTTTTAATTGTTTCAGATTTTATATCATTAAATCTCCCACTAATAATATATTTTAGCTATTTTCAAGAGATTTATGTGTAAGACACTCATGATTAGCTACCCATTAGTGTATAAAATATTATTAAAAGTTGAAGGGTCTCTTGTGTGTGCAAGTGAGAGAGAGCCGAGCATAGGGGGATATGGGGGGGAATATTCAGATTTCTATTCATTCTCTCATACACTCAAACACTCCTACACTACACACTCTCTCTTCTCTCTCTCAAACTCTTTTCTTCTCCAAAACTCCCCCATAGCCGAGACCTCCCTCTCTCCCTCCAAGCTTTGATTTTCTTCTTCTCATCTCCATACAACACCTTAGTACCTTGTATATTTCTCCATTAATCCATATACCAAAGGTAGGTGTGAAACAAAGGGATGTTTGTTCTTGAAAATTTTATAATTTTCGAAAGGTAACTAGAGCATTGCATGTGTTCTTGGTGATCTTAGTTGGTAATCCTTTGCTATTGCATGAGTATTGATGATAAAGTATGTTAGATATGTGTTCTTGTTCTTAAAAATGTATTGCATGTGAATTTTTAGTTCAAACCCTATGAATCTATGGTTAAGTTGTGTAGGAATAATGAGTAGCATAATGTTTTAAGCTTGAAGTATGTTGAAAAATTTTAATTGATCATGCTCGAAAATTCTTAGTGATGACGAAATTTGTTAAGATGTATTTGAGTTTGAATTTATGATTTATGATGTTTTATGTGTCCATAGTATTTATTTGAAAATTTTAGAAAAATCTATGCTCTTATTTTTTAAGAACGAGACATATAAAAAAATTATATGTGGGTGTAAGATTTTTATTTTACACATGCAATGACATATTCTTGATTTATGATGTATTGAGAGTGCATAGCAATTTATTTGAAATTTTTAGAAAGTCTATGCTATTTTTCCCAAAATAACCGAGCATGGTATATGATTATATGTTAATGTATGATTTTTATTTGAGACATGCAATGACATATAATTAATCTATGATGTTATAAAAGTCCATAGTGATTTAATTAGAATTTTTGGAAAATCCTATCTATTTTTTTAATGGACCGAGACATATACATAATTATATGTTGATGTGTGATTTTTATTTAAGAACATGCAATGTTGTTTTATTAATCTAAGATGTAAATCATGCACTATATGTTTATTTAGAAATTTTTGAAAAATCCTATCCATCTTTGTTAAAAAGGCCGAGACTTGTATATATATAAATATGTGGGTGTATGTTTCAAATTTAAAGCATGCAATGGTGTATTAGTGATTTAGAACATGAATTATGCACCCAATGATATAGTTGGAATTTTTAGAAATCCCTAGCTATTTTTTAAGAGGACCGAGACTTGTATATATATATATGTTGGTGTGTGATTTTTATTTGATACATGCAATGTTATATTATTGGCCTAGAATATGAATTATGCATCTTATGATTTTGTTAGAATTGTTGAAAATCAATTACTAATTTTATTCAAATAAACCGAGAGCTTCAAGCTCAATAATGGTGATGAATAAATTGGTTTTGATGTATATTATGATGTAGTGTTGTTACACTATAATAGTTAAGCATGTTGTAGTTTGTTGGAAATTTTATAAAAAACGTTTCATGCATTTGTGAAGAGGACCGAGAGCTATGAGCCTAAATTATATGGTATAAAATGTTACATCATGGAAATTATGTTATAAATGTGATATATACGAATGTTTGGACCTTGTATACATTTATTGAAATTTTGGGAAATTGTTGGACAATTTCTATGAAAAAGTCATGAGCTATATGAAATAAAAGGATGATGATCCAATTTTGTATGATTAATATTAAATCATATTAGTGATACTATGATAATATAGTACCTGTGTGATTTTATAAGAATTTTTGGAAAATATTTGAGTAATAAAAAGCTAAATAGTCGTGAGCTATTTTTAGATGGAATAAGGATTTTTAAATCCTTAAATAACATTATTAATAATGAATTATATGTTTAAAAATTATTTTTAAACATATTAATGAGTTTATAAAAAGGAAATCAATTGGAATTGATTTTTGTGAAATTCAAATATTAGAATATGACTTAGTAATTAAATTACTAAGAAAAATCAAAATAGTTGACTTTTGAAATCAGCGTCTAAAATCGTTCGATAAATACGCTAATCTGGCGTAAAACGTATCACTTGCTAATAAAATCTCTTTGATACAAAAAGACTTCACTTTGAAGTAGTTAGATTGAAAAACGTGTGAAAACGTTGAACATTTTACCCAAAAGGGTAAAATGGTAAATTCGAACATATCTCGCCTCTATCAAGAACGAGAAATGTTAAGATGTGTACGACATTGAAAAATGTCTGAATTGTTAATGAATTCAATTTAAATCGATATAGAATATCGAAGTTATTATAGACTTTGAAAGTCTCGAAATACGTGACCAACGTACTAAAACTTTGCTTTTACGTAAAGGTGTGGACGTTGACGCAACGACAGGACGTTGACCAATAACCCAAGTTTAAGACGGTCAAGTAGTGTCAGGTGGGCTTTCTTTCAAAATAAACATGGTTTTGCTTTATTGATCAAATGAATTTACTTACACTGTTTATTTCAACTGTTGACAATATGTTTACAAGATTACCTGCCAAAAATGTTTATGTTTTGTGTATGTATCCTATCCATGAAATGTTATGAATGTTGTTGGGTCGCCCCAACTTATGAATGAAAATCGATATCGGATCCTATGCCGGAAGGCTTATACCTGGCTAGGATTAACGTGTACACTAAGGTGACTGTGTGTTGTAAGGACAATTCACGGCCGGTCACGGCGTCGTAGAAGGAGGCCTCCTTCACGATGTTCGACTATGATGTTATGATGGTATAATGATAAGGGATATGGATCATACACACCAAGAAAAATGCTTGGCCAAGCGACTTTTATGAACTGATGAAAATGTTTTAGTAAGGACAAGACATTTTCAACTAAAACCCTTGTGTCTTACCATGATTTGGCAGTGTAATTCAAATCTAATAAAATGTTTTCGGCATAAGTTCATCGAGTGCATTCTTGTACTCGACCGCATATTTTTTTAAATGTGAGTTGAGCTCGAATGTTGATGATCGGAGAGTGTTGAGGAAGTCGGTGTCTTTGATGTTTTGTTAAGATTTGTTAACCTGAATACATATCGTCATATATGTATTCACACACTTTCCATTGCAACTCGAAATTATTTTATGTTATGTCCGATGATGAGACGATATGAAGCGTGAAGCCCTTCGATCGCAATATCCTTTGGAATCATTGGTCTAAACCTTTTGGTCCGATATGTTATAAATGTATGTTTTGTCTCAAGTATTATATCTCACATGTGATAAGCCTTACTGTAATAGTCTTTCTTTATCCCTAAATGCTATTCCTAGTGCTAGTCCGCTCCAGTCCGGGTTATCCGGAGTGGGGTCGTGACAGAGTGGTATCAGAGCGCGGTTGCTCTTTGAAACCCAAATTCCTTCCAAAACTAAGTCTAGATTGAGTCATCGAACTTCTAGAAATCATCGACTATTCTCAACACTCCATCACATCGAGCTCAATCGAAAAAGGTAATGGTTTCTTTCTTTTATTTTTTCAAACTTATGAAATGAGGAATTTTATATGATGATCAAGTTTGAAAGGATTTTGAAGGAAAAGGAAAGAAAAGTTATGAGCAAGGATTTTCAAAACTTTAATTTTGAAATCAATAAGTGATGATGTGAAGTGATTAAGTTGAGATGTATGTTTTGAAATGAACCAGAATGGTTAAAGATGAAAGTATGAAATCAAGTTGATATGTATAAGTACGTATGAATGAGCTATAATGTTATTTTGAAGTTATAGTTTTGAATCATTAAATTTATGATGATAACTGGATATGATATCTTCTTAAGAAGAACGTAGACGATATAAGAAGCATGCTCACATGTTGAAAAAGAACAAAAGAACGATAGGAAACATGAATGTAACTTTAGCTTTGAGTTTCGAACGGCGAAGGTCAAACGTGAAGATGAACGAGAACGACGTTGACTACGAAGAATGAACAACGTTGATATCGTCATCACAACTTCAACGTGATCAACCGCAATCACAACTTCGACATGCGTGACCGTTGACTTGAACTTCAGAATGCTAAGCGTCAACTTGAATACGTGGATGTAGTAGTCGTACTACGTCGGCAGCAGCTATAGCGTGCACAACTTCGTCGTCGGCATTGCCTCGAAATTTTGGCACGATCGCGAAAATTTTCTGCACTGTGCAGTAAATTTTTTTTAGTTCATTCTCTTTCGTTAGGACTCCGTTTTATACGTGGTTTTCACCTGCGTGCTCCTAACAACCTGAACTTCATTTATTATGAAGGGCAGAATTTCTATTTCCATCTCAAGAATACACTAGAGTCTGGTTAATGTTTAGCTCGAGTTTTAATTAGACCAAAGATCTCATTGTATCTCATGTGCCTTAGAACGTTATTAGAGATTTGTTTCAAGTAGATTAAGAATGTCATGACACGTGTAGTACCCGATAGTATCTATCATCTTATAGATCGATTAGTTTCTTCTTGTTGCTTAACCGAAATACTAGTTTAGCTTACCCGCTCATCGGTTAATATTAGTCTAACTTATATTAGTTTTGATCGTGGCGGATGGAGGAGATCGCTATATCGCTAGGAGAAGGATATGACCAAACCCTATTCCCAGGAAGCAAGGCGCGCGTCTCGAGAAAATTTGGATGTCTTGTGGCGAGGATTTAGGGAATTCCTAATGTACTATATCCGACTGAGAGATGCCCGGCGTATGGCGTGATTGACTATAGCGGTATCAGCGTCTTGACCATACTCCCTGCGATTGGGAGGACTACGCCCGAGAGGTGTCAGGAGACTATATCTACCGTGCGACCGGAGGTTATGATTTGGTGGATGATTTACCCAGATTTGTCAGCCACTTGACATATGTATACAGCATTTATGGAGCAGCACCAAGGGGACCTTATCTTCCTCCACGGGAGTACACCGGCGAGACAAGTCGCCAGAGTGGGTGTACACCGAAGTACCACGACTGGTCGACCCAGTAGTGCCTCGATATTGGATTGACGAGGGCAGGCTCATCCAAGCGGATGGGGCAGCCAGACCTAGAGCTTTGGGAACTCCTGTCTTCCCTCCACTGATGTTTGGACATCCTGTGCATTCACCACTACCACCTCTACCGCCGATGGCAGCACCTCTACCGCCGGTTGAACCATACCGCCAGACAGCGCGGATGAGGGTATCAGGTACTCTCGATGGTTATAACCCGATTCGTGATAGTTATAGTCCGATACACATTGACTATGGTCCGATGCGGGACATCCATATGGTAGGAGATAACGGCGCGGGACCCTCTAGAGCACACGGCCAAGATGATGACTCAGATGAAGAAGAAGAAGATCCGAAGAGGATGAAGAGGAGGAAGATTCTAGATGAGGACGTGGAAGTGAAGACCTGAAGGATTATGATGTTATTTTATGTATGTTTTGATTATGTGTATTTTGAAAAACAATGGTGAAAGGGGAAACTTGATTTTTGTAAGGCTATAAAAGCCAATGTGCATGGACTTCTTTTGTAATGTTTGAAGATCAGTATGTAAGTAATTTCCGTTGTAATGACTTTGGATCACAAATATTTTGCCTATGGCACCATTTGCAATTATATATATATGACCCCGAGCGGGCTTTTGCAGCAAAGTTGTGTATGTCAAGGATGGAATGTTTTATTTAAGTTATTTTTCCAATAAGGCTATGATGATACTATATATATTCAAGTTATAGAAATGAAGTATGATGCTAATTATGTGTTTTATATAGCAGAATGTCTCCTAGACAAGATCCTGAACGAGAAGTAAGAGGCAGAGGCAGAGGCAGACCTAGGAGAAGAGGTAGAACCCCTGAACCAGAAGATGAGGATATACCTCAACCACCTCCACCTCAACCTGATCGCAGGATAGAGGAATTGTTTCTAAGACAGAACTCTCATATCTTCAATGGGAAGGGAAGTCCAGAAGAAGCTGAACAATGGATGAGAACCATTGAAAGAATTTTCAACTTTTTAAGATGCACAACGCAGGAGCGACTGTCATGTGTAACATTCCAATTGAATGGACCTGCTGATTTCTGGTGGGAAGCCAGAAAGAAAACCTTTACAGCAGAGCAAATGGAAGAGTTTACATGGGAAGACTTTAAGAGGGAAATGTATGATAAATACATTCCGAAAAGTTACAGGAAGAAGAAGGAACACGAATTTTTCGTGTTAAAGCAAGAAAAGATGTCGGTAACAGATTATGATCGCACATTTTGCGATATGTCTAGATATGCATTGGATCAAGTGGACACGGACCTGAAAATGGCAGAGAAATTCAGGTCAGGTTTAAGGCCAGAGATAAGGATGTCTCTCGCTAGTCACGGAGATTTAACCTATACAGAGGCTCTTGCACGAGCTCTAGACATAGAGGCAGCAATGCCAGAGGAGAAGCCGGCATCAGCTCAGGTGCAGAGTACGATAGACAAGGGTAAGAGAAAGTGGGATGCAAGTTTCAGTAACAGCAGTAAGGGAAACTTTGAGAATATGGTTAATAGGCAGCGTTGGCGAGGAATATGGCAAATCAAGGACAAGAATGGAAAAGCGAGGCTTTGTTCCTCCAACAAGAGGTCCACAGAGCGAGAGAAGGCTCTTCCATGCCCCAGTCGGAAACCGCACGAGGAATGTGCATGGCGGGAAGCGGGAACTACTTTAGGTGTGGGATGAAAGGACACTATGCTAACTTTGCCCGAGGCACGTTCGAATCGATTGTAGGCCGAACCAAACCGCAATGTCCAACCACTCGGGGCTATCAATTTCAGCCCCAACCTCAATAAAGCAAGTACAGCCACAACAATGGCAACAACCTCTCGCAACAAGCTGAAGCAACAACGATGGCGACAATCAAGAACAACAAATGCGGCGAAGCGGTGGCAACCACCTCAACAACGAAGGCAACAACCACCACGGCAAGCGCCAAGGCAACAACAGCCTGGCAAAGGCAAGAACAGCTTTAGCAAGGGCAGCACAACGTCGACCTCACCGGCCAAAGTAGAGCGTATGCCTTGCACCGGAGGCAGAATGAACAGGACCAGGGAAACCTGGCAGGTATGGGAATTCTTCTCAATGTACCTGTTATAGTATTGTTTGATACGGGTGCTTCGCACTCCTTCATAGCAAAATCATGCGTAGATCTGTTGGGACTTAGTACTAAAAAAGCGAATCAGGATATGAGAATCTCTTCACCTATAGACGGATTATGACTGTTACACATTTCTGCTCGAACCTAGAGTTGAACTTAGGATCACTTAAGGTTCTGGCGAATAATTTGAACATAATACCCATGGGTGACGTAGATATAATCCTAGGGATGGACTGGTTAGCTGAAAACCACTCCACGATTCTTTGCAAGGAGAGGAATATATCATTTCATTTTCCAAGACAAGAAGTAACGCACTTCCATGGAATTAGCATGGGGAAGAGAGTCCCGATTGTATCGGCACTGAAGGCAAGAAAGATGATGAATAAAAGGGGATACCATGCTTTTCTCGTTTACCTGAACGGAGAAGATAAGCCGGAGACGAAGGTAGAAGACATAGAAATTGTCAGGGAATTTCCAGATGTATTTCCTAAAGATCTACCAGGATTACCTCCTGATAGACAATTAGAATTTACCATCGACTTGGAACCAGGATCGGCTCCAGTGTCGAAGGCACCCTACAGAATGGCCCCAAAGGAATTGGAAGAACTGAAAATCCAAATCCAATAATTGTTAGACCTAGGCTTCATTAGACCTAGTGTTTCGCCTTGGGGAGCGCCTGTGTTATTTGTCAAGAAAAATGATGGGTCTTTAAGGATGTGTATAGATTATCGAGAGCTGAACAAGATGACGCTCAAAAACAAATACCCTTTGCCAAGAATCGACGATCTATTTGATCAATTGAGAGGAGCAAGTGTATTCTCAAAGATTGATCTCAAGTCAGGTTATCATCAACTTAAAGTACGGCCTGAAGATATAGCAAAAACCGCATTCCGAACAAGATATGGCCACTATGAATTCATAGTTATGCCGTTCGGATTAACAAATGCACCAGCCGTATTTATGGACCTCATGAACCGAGTGTTTCATCCGTACTTAGACAAGTTTATCTTTGTTTTCATAGATGATATTCTCATCTATTCGAAGAATGAGGAGGACCATAAAGAACATCTAAGAACGGTGTTGCAAACTTTGAGGGTTGAAAGACTATTTGCTAAGTTCAGCAAATGCGAATTTTGGCTGAAGGAAGTAATGTTCCTCGGACATATCGTGTCTGGCGATGGAATCAAAGTAGATCCACCAAAGTGGAAGCGAGACAAGAATGGAAATCGCCCGAACTCAAATGAGATCCGGAGTTTTCTAGATTGGCTGGTTATTACCGGAGATTCATCAAGGATTCCCAAAATAGCAAGACCAATGACCCAACTACTCCGAAGGAGTCAAGTATATTTGGACTACGAATGTGAGGCGAAGTTTTCAAAACTCGAGGAGAAGTTAACAAGTGCACCGGTCTAGCGATTCCTAAGCGGACAAAGAGTATGTGGTTTATACAGACGCTTCGATGAACGGACTAGGTTGCGTTTTAATGCAAGAAGGAAAAGTGATAGCATACGCATCCCGGCAACTTAGACCACATGAGCTGAACTACCCAACTCACGATTTAGAATTAGCAGCAGTGGTGCATGCACTGAAAATTTGGAGGCACCATCTCTATGGAGTGAGATGTGAAATCTTCACAGATCATAAAAGTTTGAAATACTTTTTCGAGCAGAGAGACCTAAATATGAGGCAAAGAAGATGGCTCGAACTAGTAAAACATTACGACTGTGGTATTAACTATCACCCAGGTAAAGCGAATGTAGTAGCTGACGCCTTAAGTCGTAAGAATCAAACCAAATTAGTATGCCTCCTTACTCAAGAAGATAAACTCGTTGAGGAGTTTAGAAGATTGAGGATTGAATTGGTTAAACAACCAGAGACGATCACGAGCTGTATCGCTACACTCACCGTGACGCCCGTCGATTTAAGGAAAAGGATCATAGAGACAAAGGATGGAGGAAAAGTTGGAAAGATAAGAGGAAAAGTGAGGCTGGCGAATTGAAGGATTTCCACAAGCATCGGATAATGCTTTAATGTTTGAAGGAAGAATATGTGTTCGGATGATCTTGAAATTGAGCGAAATAATGAGCGAGGCTCACGATACACCTTACACCGCCCACCCATGTAGTACAAAGATGTACCAAGACCTAAAGGAGAAGTTACGGTGGGAAGGCATGAAACGAGACATAGCTTCTTTCAGAGAACTGTCTTGTTTGTCGACCAGTGAAAGCTTTACATCAACGTCCCTACGGAAGTTACAGCCGTTGGGTATACCCGTGGAAGTGGGATGAGATAACGATGGATTTCGTTCTGATTTACCCAAGTCAAGAAGAGGGAACAACGCCATATGGGTAGTGGTTGATGACTCACAAAATGCGCTCACTTTACGCGCCAATTCGAATACTTATGGATCGATAAGCTAGCTCGATATATGTAAAAGAAATTATCTGATCGCTTGGAGTACCAAAATCTATTACATCTGATAGAGACTCCAAATTCACATCGAGATTTTGGGCAAGCCTACAAAGAGAATTAGGTATGAAGTTGAACTTCAGTACAGCATTTTACCCGCAGATTGATGGGCAGTCAGAAAGGACAATCCAGACTCTGGAAGATATGCTCATAACAGTAATTTTGGATCGAGGTGTAAAATGGGAGGATATTTTACCTCTTATCGAGTTTGCCTACAATAATAGTTATCAAGCGACGATTGATATGGCCCCATCTGAAGCCTTGTATGGCGAAATGTAGATCACCGCTTCTTGGGATGAAGTGGGTGAGAGGAAAGTCGTAAGGCGAGCGATGAATGAAATGATTGAAATCGTTCGACAAATTAAGCAAAGAATAAAAGAAGCTCAAGATAGACAAAAGTCTTACGCCGATACGCGTAGATCTGAGCTGCAAATTTGAAAGTGGAGACAAGGTATTTCTTAAAGTCTATCCATCGAAGGGGATTATAAGATTTGGTGTTAAAGGAAAACTAAGACCCCGTTTCATAGGACCATACGAGATCCTAGAAAGAATAGGCCCAGTAGCCTATAGGTTGGCTCTTCCGCCAAACTTGGGGAATGTGCATAATGTCTTCCACGTGTCATAATTAAGAAAATATGTACACGACCCAAAACACGTGATCCATCAAGACGACGTGGCCCTTGACTCAGACATGAGCTATGAAGAGGAACCTACGGCAATAATAGACCATAAAGTTCAACAATTGAGAAACAAGTCAATTTCACTGGTCAAAGTGTTGTGGAAACATCACGGACAAGAAGAAGCCACGTGGGAACTTGAAGATGCAATGAAAGAACGATACCCCAGATTATTTCACTAAGGTATGCAAATTTCGGGACAAAATTTCTTTTAAGGGAGGTAGGATGTAAAACCCCGCAGTTTCAAATGCCAAATTACAGTATTTAAAACCCGAAAATTAGGTTTTCACTGAGATAATTAAATCAGTATGAGATCGAATATGACTTCGATCACTTACGAAGGAATGAATTCCTGTCTTATATTCACTGAAAATCGTGAATTGAAGAATCGAAATTTATAACGTTTATCGGCAGTAGTATTTTAACGTCGACTGCGTATCGACAGTTGAAATTTCGTGAATTTCCCTAAGCAATCAAGCTTAGAAATTATTTCCTATATTAATGATATATTTTACTAAAGCAATTACGAAATTTTATGACTATTTCGAGATGAGTCGATACGTAACGTTTTGAAACGTTTTCAAACGTTAACGTTTGGAGATGAAACAAAAGATGATTTTAATGATCAAGAAATTATAGGAATTTATTTCCTATGATATTTTTATGTAATTACAGTATTATTAAGCATTAAAACAATGCTAGAGCATTAAGAATTATTATTGAGTATTTTCGAAAATTCTCAAAAACCCTAACTTTCCAAACTAGGTTTTTCACATAAAATCATGCCATTTAATTATCCTATGCTATTATTTATCATCTAAATCATATACCATGATGTATATATCTATGATTAGCATGAAATAAAAATTTTATCCTATAGTTTGGCCTAATGGCCGAGAACTATATATATATGTACACAAATTTTAATTGTTTTATTTCTCCACTCTTGCATGTATATCTTTTAATTGTTTCAGATTTTATATCATTAAATCTCCCACTAATAATATATTTTAGCTATTTTCAAGAGATTTATGTGTAAGACACTCATGATTAGCTACCCATTAGTGTATAAAATATTATTAAAAGTTGAAGGGTCTCTTGTGTGTGCAAGTGAGAGAGAGCCGAGCTTAGGGGGATATGGGGGGGGAATATTCAGATTTCTATTCATTCTCTCTGTAATATTCCAAATAAACGAACATACGATTACGGTATTCTAAACCCGTAATTAGGGTTTTTCCCGAATATTCTTATCTGTATGACATCGAATCGTATTTCGGTTCAGTGTCTATATAACGAATTCCTTTTTTTTCATAATTCACTAAGGATTGTGAATTATGGAATTGAAATTTATGAAATAATACGGCAATATTATTTTAACATCGAACGCGTATCGAACGTCAGCACTTTATGGAAATTTCTGAGCAGTAAGGCCCGGAATTGAATTCCATATTATTTTCCAATATTAAATGATATTTATTTATTTAGTAAGTATGAACTTACTGCGACCCTTTTGAGATGAGTCGATTTTGAACGTTTTGAGACGTTTTGAACGTCAACGTCTAGAGACGTTTTGAAAAATGAGTTTAATGCTCAGGAAATTATTATAATTAATTTCCTATTATTATTTTATATAATTACAGCATTAATAACTATTAAAATCAATTTATATAGTATTAAAACTCGATAATTCCAATTAATGGAATTCGAAAACCCTAATCTTATAAATTATGGTTTTTCACATGAAATGATACCATTAAATTATCATATGGTATCTAAACTATATGTTATGATATATATGGATATTATTAAGCATTAAAATCAAATTTTTAAGAAATAGAACTCGATGGTTTCGATTTTTAAATTTCGAAACCCTAAATTCGAAATTAGGGTTTTAGTGCATGAAATGATGCAATAATTTTATCCTATGCTATTATTTAATATCTAAATCAAATATTATGATATATATGATCGAAAATTACATGAGTATCTGTCACGACCCCAACCCTAAAACGGATTTGGAGGAAACAATTGAAGGAGCAAGATACTTAGGGTTCATGAAAAACTAATACGAGGACGATATTATATGAAAAATAACATAGTATACCAAAGTGAGCTAAACCAATGATCCAAAGGAAAATATAATGATCGAAGAACTTTAATAGTTAACATCATCTATTCATAGGAACATTGTTCAAACTGCAATGGAAGTCATGTGAATACACGTATGACGACGTGTACCCAGAGTTTCTAACTCGACATACATAAACTTATCAAAAGTAGTCCCGACTTCTCAACACCTCCATCAACATTGTCACACTCAACTCGCATATTTAAAACAAACATGCGAGGTCGAGTACAAGAATGTACTCAATGGACTCATGCCAAAACATTTTATCGTATTTAAATTACATCGCCATATCATGGTAAGATCTGAGGTTTTCTTGAAACGCTTGACTTACTAAAATATTTTCATCATTTTATAAACATTTGTTGCTCGCCAAGCATTTTACTCGCATGAATGATCCATATCTTTATCCTTTCTTCATATCATTATCATTTACGCCGTAGAAGGAGCCTCCCACGCCGCCGTGACCGCCGTGAATTGTCCTTATACCACAATCACCATTAGGTGTACACGTTAATCTTAGCTGTATAAGCCTTCCCAAGATAAGATCCGATATCGATTTCATTCATAAGTTGGGAGCTACCCAACACATTCACATTATTGCGATCGAGGATAGGATACATACATAAAACATAAACATTTTGGCGTGTAATTGCTTAAACATTTTATCATCATTTCTTGATATAAGCATCATAAACAAAATCATTCATTCAAAGATTTTATCACTTAAAAGTATAGTAAAGCCCACGGACTATTTGATCGTCTTCATCTCGATTATTCTTCAACGTCCGGCCGTCGCGTCATTCACACCTTTACGCAAAAGCGATGTTTAGTATGCCGTTCACGTTTTTGAGACTTTTAAAGTCTAGTATAAACTTCGATATTCTATATCGATATAAATTGATTTCATACTTGAATTCAATACTGGTTCATCTCACGTATTTTAACTAACATTTCTCGTTCTTGATGAAAGCGAGACATGTTCCATAATTACCATTTAACCTTTAGTTAAACGGTTTAACGTTTTCACGTTTTCGATCTAATGATTTCAATTATGAAATCTTTTCTTACCAACGAAATTTTCTTACCTTATTAGTACGTTTTACTCGTACTAGTGTATTTATCGAACGTATCTCGTACGTTGATTTCAAAAGTCAATAATTTTGACTTTTATTAGTAAAATTTTTACTAATTCATATTTTAATCTTTAGTTTCATATAAATCAATTTCTAATTGATTTATTTTTCTAAACTCTTATTTTTAATATGTTTTGAAGATAACTTCTAAACATATAATACATCATTATTCTTAATATTTAAGGATTTAAAAATCCTTAATACCCTTAGTATAGCTCTCGGCTATCTAATACTATAATATCCAAACATTTTTCAAATTTTCTTCTAAATTCACATAGTGTACTATATTATCATAGTATCACTAATATGTATTAATTATTAACTATAGAAAATTTTTGTGCATTACTTAATTAAGTCCATGGTCACGGTTTCTTCAAAATTTGTCCAAATAATTCTTAAAAATTTCTATTTAATTAGTTTATAGTCTCAACATCAATTTATATCATAATATTAACATATAGTCTATCATATTTAATTTCTTCATCAAAGAATTCATGCTCAAGCTTTCGGTCCTTTACACACATGTATCAAATATTTTTATAAAATTTAAACAAGAATATATCATGCTTATATATTAAAATACACAACATTACATCACAATTTTCATTAAAACAATTAAATCATAGTCACTTGGAGCTTAGAAACCTTTCGGTCCTTTTGAAAAAAATTTAACAATGTATATTTAAAAATTCTACTAAAAACATAGAGCATATAATTTTAGGCCCTAGATTAACAATATATTATTGCATGTCTTTAAATAAAACTTATACATTAACATAGTATTTTCTATGTTTTCGGTAATTTCAAGAGAATTAACATACAATTTTCCAAAAATTTCAAAACAATTTACTATGAACTCCTACAAGATCATAGATCATGAATCCATCTTTATATAATTTTTAGAAAAACTTTCGACTACTTCAAGAATTCATAACATATTCAAAATAAACTTTTAACATGATTTAGGCTTGTATTCATCATGCTACACCTTCTTGATGCATTACTTACCATAGGTTAGCAAATTTTTGAAATTCAACACACATGCATAACATTTTGAAATCAAGAACACTTACCTATTCATGGGCCAAATTTGACATGCATTAACCAAATATTACCATCAACAATCACTAAGAACATAAGTATTAGTAAATTTTCACAACCAAGAACACCAAGAACACTAAGAACACATGTATTTCCCTTAGCTCAAGCTTTCGACTTTTTTTATAAAAACCCTATGTATGATCGAAACCTTGCTCAATTCCTCACCATTCTATGGTATGAACCTATGATAGAAGGTTTATACACTAAGCTTTGGTGAAGAAAGAAGAGAAGAATACACAATTTTTTCTAAGGAGCTCTCGGTACCCTCTAGCTCTTGGAGAGGAAAATGGTTGTGTATTTTTTTCAAGACTTTGTGTGAGTGTGATTGTGAGAGAAAAATAAAATCCACTCCCCTTATACTCCCTCAAACTCTCGGTTCTCACATGCAAAAGAAAGAGAATTGGAAGCTTTGTGTAGATCATGGTTTATGACTCACTAATGAATCATGAGATGAATTTAATATCTCTTACACTATGTTGGCCATTAAGCAATTCAAGCAATGCAATTTGGGAGCAAGGGCCGACGGCCCCTAGGTGTCCAAATGAACAAATTTTTATTTTTTTGTATTTAAATATTGTTATTCTAGATACTATGTATTAGTTAAGATACACCTCTCCATGTGTATTATACCTCACTTGATTTATACTAGGTTAATATGTAACATAGATACTACTTGTATAATTAAGATATAACTTAATAAAGTGTATACCAAAGTGACATGCAATATGTTATTTATAACATAAAGTCTCGACTTTTATTAATCTCATTTAATACACATTTTATTTTCATGATATTTATAGATATATATATATCATAACATATGGTTTAGTCAATAAATTATATCATAGGAAAATTTATAGTATCATTTCATGTGAGAAAATCCTAATTTTCGAATTAGGGTTTTCAAAAATTAGAAACTTAATCACTATTGAATCCTTAATGCTCTAGCATTGTTTTAATGCTAAATAATACTTTAATTACATATAATAATCATAGGAATTTAAATACTATAATTCTTTGATCATTAATATCATTTTTCTATTCATCTCTAAGCGTTAACGTTTGAAACGTCTCAAAACGTTAACTATCGAATCATCTCAAAATGATCGTAGTAATATCGTAATTACCTCGTTAAACTATTCCATTAATATTGGAATTTTCATCCTAAGCTCCGTTGTTTAGAAAATTTTACGAATTAAAATTATCGTAAGTAGGCATTAAATTCTTCGGGATATTACATTCTACCCCCCTTAAAAGAAATTTCGTCCCAAAATTTGCATACCTTAGAAAAATAATCTTGGGTATTGTTCTTTCATAGCATCCTCAAGCTCCCACATAGCTTCTTCTTGTCCATGATGTGTCCACAGTACTTTAACTAGCGGAATGGACTTGTTTCGTAATTGCTGAACTTTACGGTCTAAAATCGCCATAGGTTCTTCTTCATAGCTCATATCTGGATTGAGGATCACGTCGTCTTGATGGATCACGTGTTTCGGATCGTGTACATATTTTCTTAATTGTGACACGTGGAAAACATTGTGTACATTCCCGCACTTGGCGGAAGAGCTAACTTATAAGCTCTCGGGCCTATTCTTTCTAGGATCTCATAAGGTCCTATAAAGCGGGTTTCAGCCACCTTTACTCCAAATCGATAATCCCTTTTGATGGAGAGACTTTAAGAAATACTTTATCTCCACTTTCAAAATATAGCTCGATCTGCGCAGTATCGGTAAGACTTTTGTCTATCTTGAGCTTCTTTTATTCTTTGCCTGATTTGTCGGACAATTTCGATCATTTCACTTATCGCTTGTGCTCTATGATCTTCTTTCACCCACTTCATCCCAAAGAAAGCGGTGATCTACATTTCTTTCCATACAAAGCTTCGTATGGGGCCATATTAATCGCTTGGTAACTATTGTTGTAAGCAAACTCAATAAGGGTAATACATCTTCCCACTTTGCACCTTGATCCAACACTATCGCTCTCAAAGATATCTTCTAGTGTCTGAATCGTTCTTTCTGATTGCCCATCAGTCTGTGGGTGAAATGCCATGCTGAAATTCAACTTCGTGCCTAATTCCTTTTGCAAGCTAACCCAGAATCTCGAAGTGAACTTGGAGTCTCTATCAGATGTAATAGATTTTGGTACTCCATGTAGTCGTATAATTTCTTTTACGTATAACTGGGCTAACTTATCTGATCCATGAGTAATCTGAATTGGCAGAAAATGAGCACATTTTGTAAGTCTATCAATTATTACCCATATAGCAGTGTTTCCCCTTTTTGACTTTGGTAAACCCGTAACGAAGTCCATCGTTATCTCATCCCATTTCCACTGGTATTCCTAATGGTCGTAACTTTCCGTAAGGACGTTGGTGTAATGCTTTTACCGCTGACAAACAAGACAACGTTTCACGAAAGAGGCTACGTCTCATTTCATGCCTTCTCACCGAACTTTTCCTTAGATCTTGGTACATCTTAGTGTTGCCTGGGTGGGCGGTATAAGGTGTATCGTGAGCCTCACTCATTATTTCGTTTCGAAGTTCAGCGTTGTTTGGAACACATATTCTTCCTTCAAACAATAAGGCGTTGTCGATGCTTCACGGAAATTCCTTAGTCCTTGATCCTTACCTTTTCTCTTATCTTTTCTAACTTTCCTCCATCCTTTGTTTCTCTACGATTCTTTTCTTAAATCCGATGTCAAGGTGAGTGTAGCAATGATTCGTGATCGTCCCGGTTGTTCGATCAACTCAATTTTCATTCTTTAAACTCTTCAACAAGTTTTTCTTCCTTCGTGAGAGACATCCTAGTTTGGTTCGATTTTTACGACTTGGGGCATCAACTACTACATTCGCCTTACCCGAGTGATAGTTAATACCACGATCGTAGTCCTTTACCGATTCGAGCCATCTTCTTTGCCTCATGTTTAGATCTCTTTGCTCGAAAAAATATTTTAAACTCTTGTGATGCAGAAGATCTCACATCTCCTCCATAGAGATGATGTCTCAGATCTTGATGCATGAACTCTGCGGCTAATTCCGGTCATGAGTTGGGTAGTTCGGTTCATGTGGTCCGAGTTGGCGGGATGCATATGCTATCACTTTCCTTCTTGCATCAAGACACAACCGATCCATTCTTAGAAGCATCAAGATATATTACATACCCTTATCGATTAGGAGCTGCTAGCACTGGTGCACTTGTTAACTTCTCCTTGACTTTTGAAAACTCGCCTCACAATCCTCGTCCAATTAAACTTGATTCCTTCCGAGATGGTGAGTTATTGGTCTTGCAATCTTGGAGAATCCCTCAATGAACCTCCGATAGTAACCAGACTAGTCTAGGAAACTTGATCTCGCTCGGGTCCTGGCGATTTCCATTCTGTCGCTTCTACCTTGGTGGATGTACCTTAATTCCATCTGCAGACACAATGTGTCAAGGAACATTACTTCCTTGACCGAACTCGACTTGCTAAACTTAGCAAAAGCCTTTCAACCCTTAAGGTTTGTAACTTCGTTCTTAGATGTTCTTTATGGTCCTCCTCATTCTTTGAATAGATGAGAATATCATCTATGAAGACTAAGACAAATTTGTCTAAGTACGGATGAAATACTGCTCATGAGATCCATAAATACAGTAGGTGCATTTGTTAATCGAGCGGCATAACTATGAATTCGTAGTGGCCATATCTTGTTCGGAATGCAGTCTTAGATATGTCTTCCGGCCGTACCTTGAGTTGGTGATAACCTGACTTGAGATCAATCTTTGAAAATACGCTTGCTCCTATTAATTGATCAAACAAATCGTCAATCCTTGGCAAAGGGTATTTGTTCTCGAGCGTCATCTTGTTCAGCTCTCGATAATCTATACACATTCTTAAAGAACCGTCTTTCTTTTTGACGAATAAAGCAGACGCTCCCCAAGGTGAAACACTAGGTCTGATAAAGCCTAGGTCCAATAATTCTTGGATTTGGATCTTCAATTCTTCCAATTCCTTGAGCCATTCTATAGGGTGTCTTCGATCATGGAGCCGATCCGGGTTCAGTCGATGGTGAATTCTAATTGTTCATCGAGGTAATCTGGTAGATTTTCGAAAAACATCAGGAAATTCTCGAACAATTTCTATGTTTTCCATTTTCACCTTTGTCTTATCTTCTCCGTTCAAATAAACAAGATACGCGTGGCATCCTTTCTTGTTTATCATTCTTCTTGCCTTGATCTTGACACAATCGGGACTTTCTTACCCATGCTAATTAAGGTGGAAGACGTAGCTTCTTGTCCGGAAAATGAAATGAAATTTTCCTTTCTTTGCAAAGAATCGTGGAATGATTTTTAGCTAACCAATCAATTCCTAAAATTATATCTACGCCACCCATGGGTATCACGTTCAAATTATTCGCGTAACCTTAAGTGATCCTAAGTTCAACTCTATGTTCGAGCAAACATGCGTAATGATCACAATCCCTCCTATAGGTGAAGAGATTCTCATGTCCTGATTTACCTTTTCAGATCTAAGTTTCAATCTATCAACACATGCTCTTGCTATGAAGGAATGTGAAGCACCCGATCGAATAACAATATAACCGTACGTTGAGAAGAATCCCCATACGCCAAGTTTCCTTGGTTTTGTTCATTTTGTCTTGATGTAAAGCATATGCCCCACTTTGGTGGCCGAGATTGACATGGCGCTTGTCCTTGCCGATTCGATTCTTCTTTATCGTGGTCGTGGTTGGGGGACGTTGTCGTTGAGGTTCTTTGCCGCCGTCGTTGGGGTTCTTGCCCCTATTGCGCTTGTACATCTTGTTGAGGTTGGGTTTGAAACTGCATTTACGAGCGGTGAGCATTGCGGGTTGATTTGCCTTATCGTTGTTTCCGTGCGTGTCCTCGGGCGATTATCGCATAGTGGCCACTTACTCCGCATTTAAAACAGTTTCGCTACCCGCCATGCACATTCCTTTGTGCATCTTACGGCACTTTGGGCAAGGTAAAGCTCTTACCGCTCCCCGTGGTCCTCTCGTCGGAGGAACAAAAGCTGCCTTTTCCATCCTCGTCCTGGAGATATTACACTCCCTTGCCACTGCCTTTTGTTACTCACATTTTCAGAACTTCCCCGATTGCTGTTACTGTAGGGAAAACATATGTTAACCCTCGCCCCGAGGATCCATCTTGGGTGTTTAATTCACCATACATTGATTATAAACCTAGCATGCGTCTATATAATTAATCGCAACACGTAGGGGTTTACACGTGTTTACCTTTGGATCTGAAGAGGTCGATGGAACGAGATGAACGGATCGAACGGATCGGACTCGTGCTTTGACCTTCTGGACTGTATCCCGATTGCCCAATCTCCAACGTCGAGTGAGGACGATCTATGGAGAATGCACCGGAAAATCACCCGAGCTCTCACAATTTTCGAGAATCACACTCTTTTTCTCTCAAGAGGGGGACGGAAATCTTAGGTTAATTATGTGAGCATTAACCTAGACTTTATCTCATACCTTATATTTATAATGCACTACCTTAATCCCATATGGAAATTACCATAATCTTATATGGAAATTACCATAATCCTATATGGAATATTACCATAATCTTAAGATTATTTCCATACTATCGAGGATTATTTCCATACTCGTGATTATTACCATAATCTTATATGGAAAGGATCTATGCATATACCATAAATATAATAATATCCTTGTGGGATAAAGAGAATAAAATCTTGCCTTTGAGAGCTATAGGGCGCCGATTTCCTCGTGCTACGGAACTGGATGGGCCACCCAGGATCAAATGCAAGGAATAAAGATGGGCCTCAAATAAATTAATTATCTTATGTTCGACCCGAACATAAATTAATTTATAAACATTCGATCATGCCACTAGAGAAAGAATGTTAACTTACCCTTTATTACCGAAGTTGAGTCGGGCTTGCACTTAGACATTCTGAATCCCGTATTTAAGATATCGAACGTCCATTAATCATTTATAGCAATCATTGCTTAAAGCGATTAATAACTTCATTCCTTAAGTAGTACCACTCAACCTTATTATTGTACTTGAGCTAACTCAACTGCGGGGTTTAGTACAATAAACCGCTTGAGCTCCTTAAGGGGCGTCATCATCCTAAGCGGATACGGTGACTCGTCTGATAACTAGCATGACATACAAACCTCGCCACCACCCAAGATGCGGAGAATCTTGGGTAGAAACATATAACCTCACTCATAACAAGTCAAAGTGATGGTCAAGAACTCATACTCACCTAATACCTTATCGGGGTTTAGATCATCGTAAGTCACCGAGATCTTGGTTCTTCACGACGGTCGAAAGAAGAACTCATCTCACCGTGATCCTTGATACGTCGAGAGGCGTCAAAGCAGACAAGCAACTAAGTCGAGTCACTTCTTATCTATCTGCGGCCTAAACCGACAACTCGTCCTTAAGTTGTCTCGGTGTGAAACTTTTATATCTCATTAAGCTTGACCAATCATACGGACTTACGTGATCTTCTACACAACCGTATGATCTAACTTATATATGAGATAAGGGGACACGATATATGCAATCAAGTATTCAAATCGGATAGGAGATTGTAATAGTGGTAACGAGAAACATTGTATACAAGCTCAACCAAAGCGCTTTAAGTATACAAACCAACAATCTCCCACTTATACTAAAGCAAACTTTTAGTATACAATGTGTCTTTCTACTAGCTATTACAAACAACCATCACTTTGCTTCTCCCACTTATACAAAAGTTTCCTTTCTAAGTGGGTGCCATCAGCGCAATCCAAGTCCTCTAACGTGTCCATCGTAAACTTTTGCGGCGGGCTCTTCGTGAATGGATCCGCTAGATTTTCCGTCGTATCAATCTTTTCAATCAAGACGTCACCTCGTCTAACGATTTCTCGTATGACATGGTACTTTCTCTCTATGTGTTTGGTGCGCTTGTGGGTCCGTGGTTCCTTCGAGTTTGCCACGCACACGAGTTATCACGATAAACTATGATACTCTTGGGCAAACCGGTACCACACCTAGATCCGTGGTAGTTCTTGAACCATCTGACCTCCTTAGAAGCCTCCGGCGGCTACATATTCGGCTTCCATGGTAGAGTCCGCAATGCATCGCCGCTTTGCACTCGCCAGAGGATCGGCTCCACCTCCCAAGGTAAACACATAGCCCGAGGTTGACTTTTTCTCATCACGGTCGACTTGAAATCCGAAGTGCAGATAACCCAAAGGCATTAGACTATCTCGCATGGTAAACTAGCCTATAATCTCGAGTCCTTTTGGTGCTTGAGTATATGCTTTCTTGCATCAATGAGCTTGTCGAGGTTAGATCGATATCTAGCTACTATGCCTACCGCATAGCGAGATATCGGGCCTCGTGCATAGCATTGCGTACATGAGACTTCCACGGCGAAGCGTAGGAACTTGTCTCATTTCCTCTCTCCTTTGCGGTCATGGGTATTGCGTCTTGAATAAAGGAACGCCATGTGCGAAGGTAGCAATCCTTTCTTGGCGGTGCATACTAAAACGAGTAATCACGGTATCGATGTAAGGCGCCCGAGATAAGCTCAACATTTTCTTCGCGATCTCGGTAAACCTTGATCCCAAGAATGTACGCTGCATCTCCTAAGTCTTTCATTTGAAACTGATCGGATAGCGACTCTTTACGCCCGATAACTTGACTTCACGTTGTTGCCAACTAGAAGGATGTCATCTACATAAAGTGCAAGAAATACCACATCACCGTTGACATCTAACCGATACACACAACTCTCGCTAGGCAACTGGGTAAATCCATAGGACTTTACTACCTCGTCAAAGCGTAAGTTCCATGATCGGGAGGCCTGCTTAAGTCCATAAATGGACTTCTTAAGCTTCCATACTAGATGCTCTTCACCCTTTACCACATAACCTTCAGGTTGCTGCATATAGATGTCTCTACCTTCCTCAAGGTAACCGTTTAGAAAAGCGGTTTTAACATCCATTTGCCAAACCTCTAGGTTCAAGTGGGCTGCTATGGCTAGAAGAATTACGATTGACTTGAGCATTGCTACGGTGAAAGGTCTCATCGAAATCGATGCCCTCAATGAGTGTACCCTTTCGCCACAAGCCCGGCTTTAAAAGCGAAACCTCTCCATCGAATCTCTCTTCCTCTTGATATCCACTTACTACCTATGGCTTCCTTGCCATCGGTAGAGGTGTCTTTCATATACATCCATAGCCGTTATGGACTCCATTTCTAAGTCCATAGCGGTGTGCCATGATCTTGCATCAATATCTTGTATCGCCTCCTTGTATGTCCATGGGTCGATTATTGCATGTTCGTCTGCTGGGACTAAATCCGAAGATTCACCCACGAACATAAATCGCTCGGGTTGACGAACAACCCTCCCACTACAACGAGGTTCTACAGCACAATGGCGGTGGGTGCAGATACCGTGGTTCTCTAACTTGCACAACTTGCGTGTAGGTACCACTTATGCGGTCGGTATCTCCAGTGGAACTCGACCCACTTCAATTTCTTGAAGTATCGGTGTCTATCCTCCCACTAGACTCGACATCTCGCACCTTTGGCTTAATCGGTGGTGGAATACGATCATCTTCTAATTCTTGAAGAATGATTTCAACTTTGGACTTATGATTTTCATATAATCCTCTTCTAAGAATCGGGCATTAGTGCTAATAATGACCTTCCGATCCTTAGACTATAGAATAAACCACCTTCGCTCCTCTAGGATAGCCAATAAAAAGCCTGCGTCGGTCTAGCCTCCAACTTGTCGACCTTTTTGTTCAAAGACATGTGTCGGATCGCCCATATCCATATGTGGCTTAAAGCGGCTTGCGCCCAAACCACAACTCGAAAGGGTCTTTCGATCGACTTGGACGGTACTAGATTTAGCAAGTATGCCGCCGCCTCTAAGGCATATCCCAGGAAAGAAATAGGCAATGTAGCATAACTCATCATAGATCTAACCATTTCAAAAGAGTCCTATTTCTTCGCTCGACACACCATTTCTTTGTGGTGTGCCGGGTGAAGTCTTTTTGGGAGGTAATCCCACACTTCACTAGATAGTCCATAAACTCGTTATCGAGGTATTCGCCACCGCGATCAGACCGCAGATGACTTGATACTCTTACCTAGCTTCGCTCCCTTACGCCTTAAACTCTTTGAATTTCTCAAGCATTGAGACTTGCGGTGAAGCGGTATATGTATCCGCACTTGAGTAATCGCCAATGAAAGTGACAAAATACTCGTACCTCCACGAGCTTGTGTGGACATCGGTCCACACAGTCGAATGGACTAAATCCAACATTTCTTTGGCTCTATAACCTTCGCTTTGAAGGTGCGGTCGACATCTTACCTTCTATACAGATTCGCAGACCGGGAGCAGAGTAACCGTGAGATTACCCAACGCCCATTCTTAGCCGCCTTTGGATCCTATTTAGATTGATGTGACCTAATCTAAGATGCCGAGAAAAGTAGAGTCATCTTAAGAAAACTTTCTCTTTTAGGGTTTGATGAAGATGCAACATAGTTATAGGTATTATGTTTTGCGTAAATAGTATAAGCTTAATTATATAGGTGCCAACACGTATAACTTCGTCATTTCTTATGATAGAAACACCACTATCAAAAATAACGAGTAATATCCATGAGTAAATAATTTCAAACGAGAAACAAGGTTCCTTGAAAATCCGCACATATAAAGCGTCTTTCAAAACTAAAGCTGTTGTCCCAAAACATAAAGAAACATCTCCAACCGCAACTTGACTTCGCGCGTTGCCCATGGAGATCGTTATCTCGCCATCAAACAGCTCCCTTGTCCGGGAACCCCGCAGGTGTAACAAACATGATCGCTATGCCGTATCTACTACCCAAGAATGGGTAGAACAAGTCGCTAAACATGTTTCCGTTACTAAAGCAAACGCGTACCTTGAGCCTTGAGCATAGGGCACTTGGCCTTCCAATGCCAGCTTACCGCACTTGAAGCACTTGCCCTTCTCCTTGGCTTCTTCAAGCCTCCTGGCAACCATGCTCGCTCCCATTACTCCCACTATTTCCTCGCCTCTACCACCTTTGGTACCCCTTTTCTATTTCCATTTTGCGATGAAAATTTTGGGCCCTTAGATGTGCTAGCAAGAGCATGTGCTCCTTTTCCCATAACTCCTTCCGCACAACGAGATCATTAAGCAACCGACTAAGTGTAAACTCGGTCTTGCTCATGATCGCATTCACGCGAAAGTTCTCAAAAGACTTGGGCGGTGTATTGAGGATGATATCGACCTTGGTCATTGTCAATACCTCCTCCCAACCGATCAAGACTATCCATGAGATGAGTCATGTGGAGACATGTTCATGGACCGAACTTCCTTCTTCCATCTTACACGCCAAGATTTCTCTCATTGTGTGGAAGTCGATCGTCTCGATCCGATCGCCCAAACTTACTCGAGACTTGACCAAATCGGTCGTCTACCATCACCATCGATCGATGCAGTACTGCAAGCCTTTGGACATAGTAGTCATCATATAGCATTTAGCCATATTGTTTGACTTATTCCAAAGTGCTTGACTCGCTGCTCATTAGTCGATGCGTCGAAGGGCATCGGGTTTAGGAGTAGTGAGAACAAACATGTGTTCTTCAAAGAATAAGAACATATTCCATGTTTCGCTTCCACTCGATAAAATTTGGACCGGATAACGGATTTTGTGCGAGCATATCGATAATCGGCGTAAGAGACATATCTGAAACGATAATGTAAAACACATAAGCATACGATCGCAAATAATTCGTGAATAATAATATTGTAACCTTTTGATAAAACAATATTAATTGAAACCTCAATCGCCCAAGGAATCCCACATGCAAGCCACGCGTGTGGGCGTTTACACATGAACCCCTCGACTGCACTAAAATATACCTTTTAGTGGTTTAATTTCAATCCATGTCAACTTATCCTTATGACAAATGAAATTAATGATTGGACCTTACTAGACCACATCACTATCGCAAGAAGGGACTTCGGGAAGTTGTACTTGAGGTGATGTCTAAGCATTGACCACAATTTTAACTGAGAGAAATGAATTCTTAGAATTGGTATACTTACTCGGACCATACCGCTTCCAATTCAAATTCTTTTGTTATCTCATTTTATATCTATCTCTAGAGAACTTATGAAAATCGCACATGTAAAGCCACGCGTGTGGGCGCCACATGAAACTCCCACTTCTCAATTGATTTAAAATGTTTTATTTAGAAATCTCATCTAACAAACTTATGATAAACAAGGCAAGCAAGCCACGCGTGTGGACGTTTACTCACGGGCGTCTCACTTTGTTTAGATATCAAAAGTGGAGGTCTTGACATTTTAATTTGAAAAATTAATTTGTCGGGTTGCTTGCTTAGTCTTTTTATTCAAAAGGTTTGTCCATGCAGATCACGTAATCCTAGCATGCTTTTCTATAGAACTCAACATGTAAAACATGCTCGCAGTAATTCTAAAATATGCTTGATAAACGCGATAAACCTAGCATGCTTACTATGCGCATCCAATTACGTAAAACACTTAAAGGTTTGTCAACGTAATATAAACATACATAACACTTGCTTGCGATAATTTAAACATCCACGACATGCATATGAACGATAAAAATAAAATAAAACGCTCATCGCGCCCAATCGTGAAACCCGCACATTTAAATCTAATCTATTACATAGATTTACAAAGTGCAATTAAACTAAAACGGGCCTCGCGTGCACGCACGGACCGATTCAACAATGGGTCTCGCGGCACGGGCACGGACCGAAAACTGAAAACAGTCCGGGCGGGTCGGCCTGTCTGCGGCCGGGCAGCGCTAGGGCAGGCCGACCAGCGCCCGCCTACGTCCGTCGGCGTGCTCGCGTGTCCCTCGCGGGCTACCTCGCGGTCGCTAAGGCGACCGCGACCCGACGAGCAGACATGCGTGGCCACCGCCCGAGCGCCGAACGTCTGCCGAGAGACGTCGTCGCCCGGGCCGTACCTCGCGACCATGATCTGCTCGCCGGTTTCAGGCAGCGCACCAACGTCGACCCCGCCGCCTCGCTAGTCGCGGCGCGCAGCACCGCGGGTAATCCTCACGACCGCGAGCTCGCCGCTAGGCGGCGAGGATCTCGCGCGAGCGCGCCCGTCGCCCGCAGCCCTCGCGATCGCCCTCGCGACCGCGAGGCTCGCTCGCGAGAAACCACCCAGATGATGGCCGAGAGACCTGTTTTTCCCGTCGTTTCGTTCTTCGTTCTTTCGTCTTCGTTCTTCTTTTACAGATAAGATTTACATAATAAAATCTAATCTAACCACGGATTTTCTCGTGGTGTAAAAACAAAATCCGACAAAATAATAAACGAGCCACGATGAACGACAGATCCACAATTAATTAAAACGCACGTAATAATCAAACGTGAATTAATCCAACAGAGCCAAGATTCTGATCCCAGGCTCTGATACCAATTGTAGGGAAAACATATGTTAACCCTCGCCCCGAGGATCCATCTTGGGTGTTTAATTCACCATACATTGATTATAAACCTAGCATGCGTCTATATAATTAATCGCAACACGCAGGGTTTACACGTGTTTACCTTTCGATCCAAGAGGTCGATGGAACGAGATGAACGGATCGGACTCGTGCTTTGACCTTCTGGACTGTATCCCGATTGCCCAATCTCCAACGCCGAGTGAGGACGATCTATGGAGAATGCACGGAAAAACACCGAGCTCTCACAATTTTTGAGAATCACTCTTTTTCTCTCAAGAGGGGACGAAAATCTTAGGTTAATTATGTGAGCATTAACTAGACTTTATCTCATACCTTATATTTATAATGCACTACCTTAATCCCATATGGAAATTACCATAATCCTATATGGAAATTACCATAATCCTATATGGAATATTACCATAATCTTAGGATTATTTCCATACTATCGGGATTATTTCCATACTCGTGATTATTACCATAATCTTATACGGAAAGGATCTATGCATATACCATAAATATAATAATATCCTTGTGGGATAAAGAGAATAAAATCTTGCCTTTGAGAGCTATAGGGCGCCGATTTCCTCGATGCTACGGGCTTTGGATGGGCCGGCCAGGGATCAAATGCAAGGAATAAAGATGGGCCTCAAATAAATTAATTATCTTATGTTCATTGAACATAAATTAATTTATAAACATTCGATCTTGCCACTAGAGAAAGAATGTTGACTTACCCCTTTATTACGAAGTTGAGTCGGGCTTGCACTTGACATTACTGAATCTCAGTATTTAAGATATCGAACGTCCATTAATCATTTATAGCAATCGATCGCTTAAAACGATTAATAACTTCATTTCCTTAAGTAGTACCACTCAACCTTATTATTGTACTTGAGCTAACTCAACTGCGGGGTTTAGTACAATAAACCTTTGAGCTCCTTAAGGGACGTCATCATCCTAAACGGACACGGTGACTGTCTGAGATAACTAGCGTGACATACAAGATCGCCACCACCCAAGATGCGAAGAATCTTGGGTTAGAACATATAACCCTCACTCATAACAAGTCAAAGTGATGGTCGAGAACTCATACTCACCTAATACCTTATCGAGGTTTAGATCATCGTAAGTCACCGAGATCTTGGTTCTTCACGACGGTCTAAAGAAGAACTCATCTCATCTGTGATCCTTCAATACGTCAAGACGTTCCCGCATAGACAAGCAACTAAGTCAAGTCACTTCTTATCTATACCTGCAGCCTAAACCGACAACTCGTCCTTAAGTTGTCTCAGTTGTGAAACTTTTTATATCTCATTAAGCTTGACCAATCATACGGACTTCGTGATCTTCTACACACTGTATGATCTAACTTATATATGAGATAAGGGACATATATATGCAATCAAGTATTCAAATCGAGATAGGAGATTGTAATAGTGGTAACAGGAAACATTGTATACAAGCTCAACCAAACTGCTTTCAGTATACAAATCCAACAGTTACCATGATTCACTTCCCATTTCCTTTTTCCTCTATCTCCTGTATTCTGCGTTTGAGCTAATGCCGATTTGTCGTCTGGCATTGCTGCCTCAATATCCAAAGCTCATCCAAGAGCATCGGTATATGTCAAATCTCCATGGCTGGCGATAGACATTCTTATCTCTGGCCTTAAACCCGATCTAAATTTCTCTGACATCTTTAAATCTGTGTTCACTTGATCAGGAGCATACCTTGACATATCGCAGAAAGTGCGGTCATAATCTGTTACAGTCATCTTTTCTTGCTTCAAAACAAAGAATTCGAGTTCCTTCCTTTTTCTGAAACTCTTCGGAATATATTTGTCATACATTTCTTCTTTGAATCCTTCCCAAGTAAACTCATTCAATTGTTCGGGTGTAAAAATCTTTCTTCTGGCCTCCCACCAAAAGTTGGCAGGTCCAGTAAGTTGAAAAGCAATGCACGACAGTCGCTCCCGAGCTTTGCATCGAGAAAATCAAAATCCGCTCCATTTTCTTATCCATTGCTCCGCATCATCGGAGTTCCTTTACCGTTAAAGGCAGGAGGTTACGTCTAAGAAAGAGCTCTTCACCCTACGATCGGTGGGGTGGTTGTGGTATATTTTCGGTTCTTGTCTTTGGGATTCTACCTCTTCCTCTACCTCTTCCTCTTCCTCTACCTCTCATCCCCTGATCAGGATCTCTTCTAGGCGGCATTCTGCTATACAAGATATTATATTAGCATTGCGTATAATTTTTACAAATAAACATACATAATATCATCACATAGCCCTTTTGTAAAACAACTATATTACAACAATTCTTCTTTACCATACACATCTTTCTTCAAAAAGCCCTTATTTCAGGGTCATTCATATATATATCATAAAATTTTTGCCATAAAAAGGTCGTTTCGAACAAATAGTCATCATAAAGGAAATTACATACATACTGGCTTACATACTATTACAAAACATCAAGTTTTCCTTTCCACTATTACATAAGCAACCATACTATATACATACTACCCTATTCTATGTCCATAAGACTCGTCAGAGATCTCACTCGCCTTCTTAGGATCTTCTTCTTGGAATCATCATCTCTTGCATGTACTACGGATGGTCCCGCCTCATTAACTCCTATCATGTGTATGTCACGATCGGACCATAGTCCTCACGTCATCGGACCGTAATCTGCACGTATCGGACTATAACAAACACGCACTCGGACCGTAAGCATCACGAGTGTCGGTCACTCTCATCCTCATTGTCTGACGGTGGGGCTCTGCTTGGAGGTGGGGAAGCGCCATCGGTAAAGGTGTAAGTGGTGGATGTAGAGGATGTCCAAAGATAACGGTGGAAAAACAGGCCCAAAGTGCAATCGGTCGTGCAGCCCCTATCCACTTGGGCGAAGTGCGCCTCATCGAAAAGATACCGAGGCATCATTAACTGTCGCGGAACCTCAACAGATAGCCACTCCGGCGTGTCATCACGCCATGTATACTCCCTCGGAGGAAGGTAAGGTCCTCTCGGGGCAGCCCCATAAATGCAGAAAACATAACTCAAATGGCTGATGAATCTGGGTAAATCACCAACCAGATCATAACCTCCGGTTGCGCAATAGATATAGTCCCCAGACACCTCTCGTGCGTAGTCCTCCCAGTCACATGGAAGTATGTTCATAAGACATTTGATACCGTCATAGTCAGTCACACCATATGCTCGAGCATCTTTCCATAGTCGGAGATAGTACATTAGGAATTCCCCTAAATCCTCTCCATAACACATCCAGCTTTCTCGGTATATGCACACAGTTTCTTCGGGAGTAGGGTTTGGTCCAATCCTTCTCCTAGCCATATAGCGCATCCCCTCCATCTGCCATAGACAAAACTAACATAAGTCAAACTAAACATTATTTGATAAACAGATAAGATAACTTAAACGTATTTGTTTAGTAACTAGGATAACTGGACAATCTATAAAGCAGATAAACAATCCAAACACATCTGATGAACAGATAAATGTTATGGGGAAATGTTTTCACGCACAACACATGTCGTAGCTTTCTTATCCTCTTGGAAAACTTTTAACGCTCCAAGGTTTATGTTATATTATAAGGTCTTTGTACTAGTCTACAACTCAAACTAACCTTCTAGAGACTCTCGTGAATTCGGAGAAAGAAATAGGGTTTCAGTCCTTCATAACAAATGAAGTTCAGTGTTTTAGGGATTCTCGGTGAAAACCATGCGAAATTGAATCCTAACGAAGAGAACGAACTAGAACAAAATTACTGCGATGCGCAGAAAAAATTGCGCGCTCGTGATAAGATCCGAGGCCATGCCGATACCGAGGTCGTGCATGCCATTGCTGATGTCGAAGTCGTAATTATGGCATCAACGTCGTTCATTCCAAACATTGAGATCGTACTCATCTTTCGCATTCGTCTCTTTCCTTGAAGCTCGTAGTTATCATTACTTTCGTTGTTCATGTCATTCTCTTATTCTTACATGGGAATAAAATTCATACTTCTACGTTCTTTTACAATATGTGATCATGCTTCTTATATCGACTATGTTCTTCTCAAGATAACATGTCATTTGTCATAGTTGATCTTTGAGATTCATAATTAAAATTTCAAAAATAATAACATAATCAATTCATACATGTATATCAATTTGTATTCATCCTTTCAACATTAATCATCTAATTTCAGTTCACACATATACATTCATCTCAAATTTTGATCACTTGCCAAGCGCTTTTGATTTCAAAATCGAGTTTGAAATTTTTCTTATTCATAATTTTCATTTATTTCAAAGATAATAAGTTTTGAAAATTTCATTCTCGTAACTTATATTTCAATCGAACATCATAACATTCCTTTCCCTTTTTCTTCAATAATGATTCCAATCTGGTTCATCATTTAAACTTTTCATTTCATGAATCTAAAAAGAAAATCATTTACCTTGTCCCAGTTGAGCTGAATGTGATGGAGTGTTGAGTATAGTCAGCTGATTTCTAGAAGTCTAGTGACTCAATCCAGACTCAACTTTTGAAAGAAAGTTTTGGTTTCACAGAGCGAACTGCTCTGATACCACTCTGTCACGACCCCAACCCTAAAACGGACTGGAGGGGAAACAATTGAAGGAACAGTACTTAGGGTTCATGAAAAACTAATACGAGGATGCATATTCTATGAAAAATAACATAGTATACCAGGTGAGCTAAACCAACAGATCCAAAGGAAAATATAATGATCTGAAGGACTTTAATAGTTAACATCATCTTTTCATAGGAACATTGTTCAAACTGCAGCGGAAGTCATGTGAATACACGTATGACGACGTGTACCCAAGGTTTCTAACTCGACATACATAAACTTATCAAAAGTAGTCGACTTCTCAACACCCTCCATCAACATTGTCGATAGCTCAACCCGCACATTTAAAACAAACATGCGGTGAGTACAAGAATGTACTCAATGGACTCATGCGAAACATTTTATCGTATTTAAATTACATTTGCCATATCATGGTAAGATCTGAGGGTTTTTCTTGAAATGCCTCAGCTTACTAAAACATTTTCATCGGTTTATAAACATTTGTTGCTCGGCCAAGCATTTTACTCGCATGTATGATCCATAACCTTATCCTTTCTTCATATCATTATCATTTACGCCGTAGAAGGAGGCCTCTCACGCCGCCGTGATCGCCGTGAATTGTCCTTACGACTCACGGTACCATTAGGTGTACACGTTAATCTTAGCGGTATAAGCCTTGGCATAAGATCCGATATCGATTTCATTCATAAGTTGGGAGCTACCCAACACATTCACGTGTGCGATCGAGGATAGGATACATACATAAAACATAAACATTTTGGCGGTAATTGCTTAAACATTTTATCATCATTTCTTGATATAAGCATCATAAACAAAATCATTCATTCAAAGATTTTATCACTTAAAAGTATAGTAAAGCCCACTGGACTATTTGATCGTCTTTATCTCGATTATTCTTCAACGTCGGCCGTCGTCGGCGTCACACCTTTACGCAAAAGCGATGTTTAGTACGCGTTCACGTTTTTGAGACTTTTAAAGTCTAGTATAAACTTCGATATTCTATATCGATATAAATTGAATTCTTAACAATTCAATACTGATTCATCCGTGTATTTTAACTAACATTTCTCGTTCTTCGATAGCAACGAGACATGTTCCATAATTACCATTTTAACCTTTTAGGTAAAGCGGTTTAACGTTTTCACACGTTTTCGATCTAATGATTTCAATTATGAAATCTTTTCTTACCAACGAGATTTTCTTACCTTATTAGTACGCTTTACTGCACTAGTGTATTTATCGAGCATTATCTCAGACGTTGATTTCAAAAGTCGATAATTTTGACTTTTATTAGTAAATTTTTACTAATTCATATTTTAATCTTTAGTTTCATATATATCAATTTCTAATTGATTTATTTTTCTAAACTCTTATTTTAATATGTTTGAAGATAACTTCTAAACATATAATACATCATTATTCTTAATATTTAAGGATTTAAAATCCTTAATACCCTTAGTATAGCTCTCGGCTATCTAATACTATAATATCAAACATTTTAAAATTTTCTTCTAAATTCACATAGTGTACTATATTATCATAGTATCACTAATATGTATTAATTATTAACTATAGAAAATTTTTGTGCATTATAATTAAGTCCATGGTCACGGTTTCTTCAAAATTTGTCCAAATAATTCTTAAAATTTCTATTTAATTAGTTTATAGTCTCAACATCAATTTATATCATAATATTAACATATAGTCTATCATATTTAATTTCTTCATCAAAGAATTCATGCTCAAGCTTTCGGTCCTTTACACATGTATCAAATAATTTTATAAAATTTAAACAAGAATATATCATGCTTATATATTAAAATACACAACATTACATCACAATTTTCATTAAAACAATTAAATCATAGTCACTTGAGCTTAGAAACCTTTCGGTCCTTTTGAAAAAATTTAACAATGTATATTTAAAAATTCTACTAAAAACATAGAGCATATAATTTTAGGCCCTAGATTAACAATATATTATTGCATTTCTTTAAATAAAACTTATACATTAACATAGTATTTTCTATGTTTTTGGTAATTTCAAGAGAATTAACATACAATTTTCCAAAAATTTCAAAACAATTTACTATGAACTCCAACAAGATCATAGATCACGAATCCATCTTTATATAACTTTTAGAAAAACTTTCGACTACTTCAAGAATTCATAACATATTCAAAATAAACTTTTAACATGATTTAGGCTTGTATTCATCATGCTACACCTTCTTGATACATTACTTACCATAGGTTAGCAAATTTTTGAAATTCAACACACATGCATAACATTTTGAAATCAAGAACACTTACCTATTCATGGGCCAAATTTGACATGCATTAACCAAATATTACCATCAACAATCACTAAGAACATAAGTATTAGTAAATTTTCACAACCAAGAACACTACGAACACATGTATTTCCCTTAGCTCAAGCTTTCGACTTTTTATAAAACCCCATGTATGATCGAAACCTTGCTCAATTCCTCACCATTCTATGGTATGAACCTATGATAGAAGGTTTATACACTAAGCTTTAGTCAAGAAAGAAGAAGAATACACAATTTTTCTAAGGGCTCTCGGTACCCTACAGCTGCAGGAGGGAAAATGGTTGTGTATTTTTTCAAGACTTTGTGTGAGTGTGATTGTGAGAGAAAATAAAATCACTCCCTTATACTCCCTCAAACTCTCGGTTCTCACATGCAAAAGAAAGAGAATTGGAAGCTTTGTGTAGATCATGGTTTATGACTCACTAATGAATCATGAGATGAATTTAATATCTCTAACACTATGTTGGCCATTAAGCAATTCAAGCCATGCAATTTGGGACCAAGGGACGACCTCTTCGTGTCCAAATGAACAAATTTTATTTTTTTGTATTTAAATATTGTTATTCTAGATACTATGTATTAGTTAAGATACACCTCTCCATGTGTATTATACCACTTGATTTATACTAGGTTAATATGTAACATAGATACTACTTGTATAATTAAGATATAACTTAATAAAGTGTATACCAAAGTGACATGCAATATGTTATTTATAACATAAAGTCTCGACTTTTATTAATCTCAATTAATACACATTTTATTTTCATGATATTTATAGATATATATATATATATCATAACATATGGTTTAGTCAATAAATTATATCATAGGAAAATTTATAGTATCATTTCATGTGAGAAAATCCTAATTTTCGAATTAGGGTTTCGAAAATTAGCAACTTAATCACTATTGAATCCTTAATGCTCTAGCATTGTTTTAATGCTAAATAATACTTTAATTACATATAATAATCATAGGAATTTAAATACTATAATTCCTTGATCATTAATATCATTTTTCTATTCATCTCTAAGCGTTAACGTTTGAAACGTCTCAAAACGTTAACTATCGAATCATCTTAAAATGATCGTAGTAATATGATAATTACCTCGTTAAACTATTCCATCAATATTGGAATTTTCATCCTAAGCTCCGTTGTTTAGAAAATTTTACGAATTAAAATTATCGTAAGTAGGCATTAAATTCTTCGGGATATTACAATATCAATAATAGGTGTAATTTATATTTTTAATCCTATTTTTCCAATTTAGCTTCGGTATTTTCGATTATATACTATATGTATGATTTAATTATTTTATGACTTGTATTATATATCTATGATCATGTATGATATATATAATGTATTATGGTACAAAAATGAAAATAAATCAACCCCTAAAACCCCTCCTAGCCGTCGCCCATCATCACCAAACAAAGCATGGGATTCTCTTTTTGAATTGGCCAATGCATGAAGAGCTCATTTAACACTCTTCAATCATCACTATACTACTCCCAAATTGCATGATTTTGCCCATTCCTAACTAAAATCGAGAGAGAGAGAGATAACATAGGGAGACCCTTCCCATTCTTCACCCCACTCTCATTATACACTCTCAACCCATTTTGAACACACACAACACACTTCATCCTCTCCCAAATTCTGCCCAAAATCGAGAGCACCCTCTCTCATTTTTAAAATTTCTCTTCTATTCTCTTCTTCATTCATTCACCAAAGTTGATACCTAGCATTGTCCTTGTGATTCAACACCATTTCTAAGGTAAATATGGACCATAGTACCGATTTCCTTCTTCATTTATTCAAGAAAATCGAAACTGTTTTGATATATATGTATGGGTGTTCGAAAGTTTTATATATGTATACATATGTGTTTAAATGTTCTTGAGCATGAGCTATGGTTTATTTACATGTTCTTGAGGATTTTATTTACAAAAATATGAGGAAATATGTTTAGATGAACATAGGTTATTGTATATGAAATGTATGAATGTATCTTGCCTATATATATGATTTTCGAAACCTAAGCATGAATTAAAATAATTTTCGAAAATAGTATAAAATGATATCATGAGGACCGAATGTTCTTGATATAATCTTAATGAAGGATTATTGATCTATGATATGATTTAAGACCATGGTATTTATTTAGAAAATTTTTGAAAACCCTATGCTATTTTTTTAAAAATGCCGTGAGATATATATGTATGTACCTTGGTGAATAATTTTTATTTCAAGCATGTAATGACATATTAATGCTTTAGAACCTTGATTATATGCTCTATGATTTATTTAGAATTTTTGAAAACCATATGTTTGATTTTTGAATTAATACCGTGAGCATCATGAATATATAGGTTGATGTATGATTTTTATTTTAATCATGCAATGGTGTATTAATGCTTTAGTATATTGTTTATGTGTTGTATGAATTTGTTGGAATTTTTGGAAATCAAATGCTAATTTAAATCAAATAAACCGTGAGCTTCAAGCTCTTGAAGGTGATGATTTAATTAGTTTTGATAAATATTATGATGTTATATTAGTATACTATAGTATATAATCATAGTATATAATTATTGGAATTTTTGAAAACCAAATGCCTATGGAAATCGAAAAAGCCGAGAGCTTACAAGCTCATATGGTGACGATTTAAATTGGTTTGGTTAATATTATGATGTTACAATGTTATAGTATAATGTTTAATCATATTAGAATTTATTTAGAATTTTTAGAAATTGTTTGATAATTATTGGGTAATTATCTTGAAATTACAAGTGAATATTGCTTATTATTTATGATTGAATGGTTATGATGAACTATAGGTTATACTTATGATATATATTGATGTTGGGATATTATACTATGTGTATATCAATTTTGGAAATTTTGGATAACTATTCCATATTATATGGAATTACCGAATTATATATATGTATATATACTAATAAATGGCAAACAATATCATATGGATTTTATAAATTCATATTCGGACCATAGTGTATAATACTACACTATATTAATTTAGAAAATTTTCAAAAGTTATTTAGAATTTTAAATTAATTATCGAGATTTTCGATAATTAATAAGGATTTAAATCCTTTTAATTCGTTTGTCACGACCCATTCGGACCAACCCGGACTGGAGGCGACTAATACTAGGAGTAGTATTTAGGGGGATTACATGGGTAAAATAAAGATGCCTAAAATAAACTAACATGCTTGAGTAGAATATGAGGTGATGTTATAATATTTTTGAAAAGGTTTAGGCCATTGGACCCCAAAGTTGGCACGATCCGATGGACCTCGATAGTTTGTAACATAAAGCATAAATAAAGGAGTTTGAGTATAGCGCGGAAAGTGTGTGAATACATATATGACGATATGCATTGAGTATAAACCACAAATTCAAGTAAATCGGTCGAGGACACCTGGACTCTCAACACATCCCCATCATCACCATCGAGCTCAACAGCACATTTAAAACAAACATGCGGGGCTAAGTACAAGAAATTGCACTCGATTGGACTTATGCGAAAACATTTGATAATATTTGGATTCTGCCAATATCGAGTAAGTCACAGTGGTTTTAGTTAAAATGCCTGGCTTACCAAATCATTTCGGTTCGTAAACATAGCCCGCCTGCATTTTGGTGTGTATGGTCCGTATCTCATAGTCCTGATACATAATAATAAATAAATAAGCGTCGAGAGTGAGGCCTCCCATCTACGGCCGTGACGGCCGTAATCCCGCGTAAAGACACGTCGCTCTCTGCAAGCATATGTTAACACAACATATAGTTCCAACTTCACGCCAATCCTAGCGTGCATTTATCATCCCAACACGGACCCGACATTAAAGGTTGGGTGCTACCACAACAAATGATATAATAGTTCCAACCATCTCCACAATTTCTACCCGCAAACAGATAGATCCATACACAAAGCGAAATATTTTGGCGGTGTGCAATAAAACATTTGATATGAGTTGTAAAATAAGTATCGTAAATAAACTCATTTGGTATAACAAAGAAAGTCACATTTTGTGGGGTATGAAAAGGCCCACATTTTGAAGATAAGAAGCCCACCTGGACTATGGTTCGTTGTAAAAGTCCTAGGTTCGATCGTTCGTCAAAATCCCGTCGCTGCGTTTGCGTCCACACCTTTACGAAAAAGCGAGGCTTTAGTACGTCGCTCAAGTCTTTCGAGACTTTCGAAAGCTAAGATAACTTCGATATTTCATATCGATGTGAGACTGAATTCCTTAGTGAATTTGATACGCTCTAATACGATAACATCAATTGTTCTCGTTCCTCGAGATACGTTCAACGTATTGGTACGTTTCTCGATATATGGATTTCATTAGTGAAATCTTTTCTTTCTAATGAGGTATCATACTCAATTAGTATATCTTACGCGTACTGACGTATTTATAAACGTATAATCGTACGTTTGACTTGAAAAGTCAACGAAGTCAACACTGGTCAACAAAGTCAATGATTTTGACTTTTAAATAGTAATTTCTTACTATTTTGTTTTATAAATCGAATTTGATCGGGCAAATATTTCATTAATAAACTGTTTTAAAAAGGATTTAAAAATCCTTATTAATTATCGAAAACTCGATAATTAATTTAAAAATGTCAAATGACCTTTGAAAAATTTTCTAAATTAATATAGTGCATTATTATACACTATGGTCCAGAATATGAATTTATCAATTTCATATGGTATTATTTGCTATTTATTTATATATATACATATATATGTTTACGGTATTTTCAATAATTAAGGAATAATTATCCAAAAATTCCCAAAATTGATATATACCTAGTATAATATCCCAACATCAATATACATTACAAATATAACCCATAGTTCACCATAACATTCATTTAATAATATATAGTAATTATTCACGGTAATTACAAGATAATTACCCAATAAATAGCAAATAATTTCTAAAAATTCCAAATAATTTCCAACATCATTAAACATTATATTATAACATTGTAACATCATAACATCAACCAAACTAATTTAAACCGTCACCATATGAGCTTGTAAGCTCTCGGCTTTTTCGATTTTATTTAGTATTTGGTTTTCAAAAATTCCAACAATTATATACTATGTTTATACACTATAGTATAGTAATATAACATCATAATATTTATCAAAACTAATTAAATCATCACCTTCAAGAGCATATCACTCACGGTTTGTTTGATTTAATTTAGTATTTGATTTCCAAAAATTCTAATAATTCTACACAATACATAAACAATATACTAAAGCATTAATACACCATTGCATGTTCAAAAATAAAATCATACACCAACCTATGACATTATAATGCTCACGGTATTTATAAAAAAAATAGCAATTGATTTTCAAAAATTCTAATTAAATCATAGAACATATAATCAAGGTTCTAAAGCATTATTATGTTATTACAAGCTTGAAATAAAATTATACATCAAGGTACATGCATATTGCTCACGGTTTTCATGAGAATAAAAGCTAGGTTTTCCAAACTTTGTTAAATCACTACCATAGTCTTAAATCATAACATAGATCATACATTCATCATAAAAATGATTAAAACATGCTCGGTCACTACCATTTCATTTTAACCAATTTTGAAAATTATAACAATTTACACTATGGTTGAAATCATATATATATAAAAGATGCATTCATACATTTCATATACTATGTCCTATGTTCATCTAAACATATTTCTCATACATTTTCAAAATTAACTCCTCAAGAACAAGTATATAAACAAAGACTCATGCTCAAGAACATTTAAACACATATATAAACATACATGAAACTTTGAAATTTATACATATTTACTAAAAGTTTGAAAATTCTTGAACAAGGGAGGATAAGAGTCGATGCTATGGTCTTAGTATTACCTTGAGAATGGTCTAGTATCCAAGAACAATGTATGTATCAAGGTTGTGAAGTGGAGAAGAGAAGGAATGAAGGAGAATGGGAGGAGAAAATCTGAAAAATAGAGAGGTGGCTCTCGGTTTTGGAGTCTGAGAAAATGGAGAGGATTTGTGAGTTTGAAATGTTTTGGGAGTGTATAATGAGAGTGGGGTGAAGGGGAAGAGTCTCACCTATTATCTCCTCTCTCTCTCTCTCGATTTTGGGCAAGAAAAGGGCATAAAATCTGCAGCACATTGGGAGTAGGATTAGTGATGATTGAAGAGTGTTTAAGGAGCTCTTGTGTATTGGTCCGTTTAAAAGCGGATCCCATGCTTTGTTGTGTAATAATGGGTGCCTTATAGGAGGGTTTAGGGGGCTGATTTTATTTCAATTTTGTACATAATACATGTATTAATCATAGTATAGGTCATAGATATATAATACATGCCATAAAAATAATTAAATCAACACATATCCTTAATTTCGAAAATACCGATTATAAATTGGGAAAATAGAAAATAAAATGTAAATCACACCTATTATTGATACTCATGTACATTTCGATCAAACATACACATATATATCATAATATATAATTTAGATATTAAATAATAGCATAGGATAAAATTATTACACAATTCAAGCATATAAAACCCTAATTTCGAAAATTAGGGTTTCAATTTTATAAAAACTGAAACCTTCGATTTTTATGGATAAAAATCTGATTAAAAGCTTAATAATATCCATATATATCATATTATAAAGTTTAGATACCATAGGATAATTTAATGGTATCATTTCATGCCAAAAACCATAGTTTAGAAAACTAGGGTTTTCGAATTCCATTAATTGGAATTATCGAGTTTTATAACTCAATTATTGATTTTAATAATCATTAATGCTGTAATTATATAAAATAATAATAGGAAATTAATTATTATAATTTCCCGAGCATTAAACTCATTTTTCAAAACGTCTCTAGACGTTAACGTTCAAAACGTCTCAAAACGTTCATAATCGACTCATCTCAAAATGGTCGCAGTAAGTTCATACTTACTAAATAAATATATTCCTTTTAATAAAGGAATTAAGATGGAATTTAATTCCAAGCTTCACTGCTCAGAAAATTTCATGAAAAGCTGACGTTCGATACGCGTTTGACGTTAAAATATATTGACGAATTATTTCGTAATATTTCAATCCTTTAATTCACAATACTTAGTGAATTATGAAAAGGAATTCGTTATAACGATATCGTATCGAAATCACAAGATTCGATGTCGTAAAAAGATAATATACGGCAAAACCCTAATTACGGGTTTAGAATACCGTAATCGTATATTCGTTTCTTTGGAATATTACACAGTTTATTAATAAAATATATGTCGAATTAATATTCTGGACATATTTGAAATTTTATAAAATTTTATAAACATAGATTGCTATGTTTGAGACAAACGTTCATTTTATAACGTTTTTAAATCAAAAATATACGTTTTTAATTATTAAAAGAATTAATAATTGCGAAATTATTTATAAGTCCTTGATGTACGCAATAAATCGAGGAATAGGACTTTACGATTTCAAATCGATCAAATTCGATTTATAACACGAAATAGTAAGAAATTACTATTTGAAAGTCAAAATTGTTGACTTTGTTGACCAGTGTTGACTTCGTTGACTTTTTAAGTCAAACATACGATTTTACGATTGATAAATACGTTAGTACGAGTAAGATATACTAATTGAGTATGACACCTCATTAGTAAGAAAAGGTTTCACAAATGAAATCCGTATATCGAAAAACGTACTTATACGTTGAACGTATCTCGATGAACGAGAACAATTCAATTATATACGTATTGGAAACGTATTGAATTCATTAAGGAATTCAGTTTACATCGAAATAAGATACCGAAGTTTATCTTAGCTTTTGAAAGTCTCGAGAGACTTGAGCGACGTACTAAAGCCTCGCTTTTTCGTGAAGGTGTGGACGCAAACGCGGAGACTGGATATTGACGTACGAACGAACCTAGGACTCAATTTACAACAAACCATAGTCCAGGTGGGCTTCTTATCTTCAAAATGTGGGCCCTTTTTCTTACCCCACTAAGATGTGACTTTACTGTTATTCCAAAATGAGTTTACTTACAGTACTTATTCTACAACTGTTGACAAATGTTTACTATATTACCTACCAAAAATATTCTATTTTATGTATGGATCCTATCTGTTATGCCCGGGTAGGGCTGTGGCGATGGTTGGAACTATATTATGACAGGTTATGTCATTTGGGTCGCGCCCAACCTTTTAAATGTCGGGTCCTGTGCCGGATGATAAATGCCTGGCTAGGATTGGCGTGAAGGTTGGAACTATTGCAATGTTAACATATGCTTGTGAGAGTGACTGTGTGTTGTACGGGATTACGGCCGGTCACGGCGTCGTAGATGGGAGGCCTCCCTCTCGACGTTTAACTTTTAATACTGTTATGAACTGTTACTATGAGATACGGACCATACACACCAAGAAAATGCTCGGCCGAGCTATGTTTATGAACTGAAAATATTTTGGTAAGGACAAGGCATTTTAACTAAAACCTCATCACTTACTCGATATAGCAAGATAATCTTATATCAAATGTTTTCGGCATGAGTCCACTGAGTGCAATTTCTTGTACTTAGCCCTGCATGTTTGTTTTTAAATGTGCAGGTTGAGCTTCGATGATAGTGATGGGGAATGTGTTGAGGAGTCCGGTGTCCTTGACCAATTTATCTCGAATTTGTGGTTTTCACCTTGAATGCATATCGTCATATATGTATTCACACACTTTCCGCTGCTACACTCTCAACTCATTTATTTATGCTTTATTGTTTTGAACTATTGAGGTCCATCGGACCATGGTTAAGATTTTGGGGTCCGATGGCCTAACCCTTTAAATCGTTATGACATTATCTTATATTATGTTCGAGCATGCTAGTTTATTGTTGTTATGCATCTATATTTTAGCCGTGTAACCCCTAAAATACTACTCCTAGTATTAGTCGCCTCAAGTCCGGTAGTTCGGATGGGGTCGATGTAATGTATGGTATCGAGCACTTTTGCTCTTTGTAAACCCAAATTCTTTTTATTCTAAGTCTAGATCGAAATACCGGACTTCTAGAAATCTATTAACCCTCTCAACACTCCATCACATCGAGCTCAACCGAAAAGGTAATCGTGATTTCTTTCTCAAACTCATGAAATGGAAAATTTTTACATGATGAGCAAGTTGGAAGAACTTTTGAAAGATGATGTTATTATAAAAATTTTGATGATGGAAATGGAAGTTTGAGTAAGAAAGTTTTTCCAAAACCTTTGGTTTGAAACCAATAAATATTGATGCGAATACTCAATTTTTGAGATGGAAGTATATGGTGGTATTGAGTTGAATGATCAACATGGAATGAACGAATTCATTTTTGATATGTATATGAGTTTATCATGATTGTCATTTTGAAATCATATTTCCAAAATTCTCAAATAAGACTTTATTTCCAACTTTCAAAATTTCGTTTGTGATGAATGATATGTTATCACGAAGAGAACCTAGACTCTAAGGAGCATGCACACGTATCGTGAAAGAACATAGAAGTACGAACTTCTTTTTCCTTACAAGAACAAAAGAATGATAGGAAGAATGAAAGTGACGATATCCTCGAGCGCGGACAACGAAAGACGAGCGAGAAGGATGAACAAGGACGACCTCAACCTTGAAGATGAACGACGTCGACAGTTCATCACCACTTTGACATGAGTAACCGTCGACATAGGCCACGATATCGACGTCACTTACGGCTTCAGAGTGTTCAACTTCAACCTAAAGACCTGAATATGGTAGACGTATTACGACATACGACCCTCGATTTACATTTTGGCACGATCACGCAAATTCCCGCATTGCGCAGAAATTTGTTTTAGCTAGATCTCTTCGTTGGGACTCCGATTTACGCATGGTTTTCACCGCGCACTCTAACGCACTAAGAACAGAATCCCCAATTCTGTCTCCAGAATACGATAGAGTCTATTGAACTCTAGTTTAAGTGTTTGGTATAATACAAGGATCTCGTAGATATATATAGAAGATGTCATTAGTCTATATGTATAACGCTTGGGTAAGACTAAGAAGGTAAGTTGTAATATGTGTTGTACCTTATGATGTTGCCTACCTTATGGATTGTTTAGTTCCAACCTAGTTGATTCTCGTTATGCTATCTTTTCTGCTTTGAGATGACGATAGTCGACTTACGTTAGTTTTGATCGTGGCAGATGGTAAGATGCGCTATATCGCTGGGAGGAGGGTAGGACCTCATGCCACACCGAGGAGCTGATGCGCACCTATCGGGAATGTTGGATGTGCGTGACGAAGACCTAGGTGAGTTTACGACACCTTCGACCGTGGAGGAACGCCTGAGCCTATGGCGCAACCGACTATGATGGCATCAAGCTTACTCCTAGCTATACTCCCTGTACACGGGATGGTTATGCCCGAGAGGTATCGGAGATTACATTTATCTTATGCCCCGAGGCTATGATTTGATTGAGGATCGCTGTGTTCGTAAGTCATCCGACTTACGTGTACAAGATTTACTGAGCCGCACCTATGGGACCCTATCTCCTCCACGGGAGTACACTTGGCGTGATGAGTCGCCAGAGTGGCTATACCTTGAGGTTCGAGACAGTCGATCCGGTGATACCCCATGCATCGGATAGATGAGGCAGGATGTACGAGGTAGATAGGGCAAAGACGCCTAGAGCTCGGGAGAGCCGTCTTGCCACCAAAGCAGTTTTGGACACCCAAGACGTCCGCCGCCATCGCTTCCTACCACCGCGTCCGATCCGCCACCACCGGAGTGGAGCGCCCTTCCGCCGGACAACGCGGATGAGCGTATCGATGCCTTCAATGGCTATGACCCACCCGAGTATGCTACGGTCCGATCCGCCACAACTACGACTCAGACGGCACGGATAACTCTGGACCTCACGCGACATACCGATGATGGAAGCGGCAAGCAGACTATCCGTGGTACGACCTCGCGAGGACGATTCGATGGAGAAGACGACTCAAGAGGAGGAAGACCCCGAGGAAGACGCTGGAGTAGGAAGGAGCCCGTGAAGACGTTTAGCTTATCGCTTTTAATTAAAATTTTTGACTAGCATGCTAGCTTTTCTTTTTATATTTGATGCATCGATGGTTCTAGAACAAAATCTTTTTTTTTTTTTTTGGAGGCCAGGCCCGAAACCTGCTGCTTTTGTTTTTCTTGTGATTCTTGATGTTGAACATCTTGCTTTTGATGCACCTTTATTACCTATCTGTATATTTGACCCAAGTGGGGCTTTTATGACAAATTGTCTATGTTAGGGATGAGTTGTTTTATTTTGATATCGCTTTTGCAGGGGCTATGAAAATCTTATGTATATTAAGCTATGAAAGCGTTGAGTGATTGACAATGACATGTTTTATATAACAGAATGCCTCCGAGAGGAAACCCGGAACGAGAACCCAGAGGTCGAGGAAGACCTAGAGGGAGGGGTAGAATCCCCGAGCAAGAGGAAGAGGATATTCCCCAACCACCCCCACCGCAACCTGAACGAAGGATCGAGGAACTAATCCTGAGGCAAAACCCACCGGTCTTTAACGGAAAGGGAAGCCCAGAAGAAGCCGAGCAATGGGTTAGAGCCATTGAACGGATTTTACTTCTTAAGACGCACGGCACAGAAAGGTCGTCGTGCGCTACTTTCCATTGGACGACCACTGACGGTGGGAGGCGGAAGAAGTTCTCATGGGAGGACTTTAAGAGGAACCATGAGAAATACATCCCCAAAAGCTATAAGAGTAAAAGGAGGCGGAATTATTCACCTTTAAAGCAAGAAAGATTGTTCATGATCGACTATGATCGCACTTTCTCGCGAGATGTCAAGATATGCACGAGCAGTGGACACCCCGACTGAAATGTCGGAGAAGTTTAGGTCGGGACCGAGGATGGAGATACGGATGTCTCTTGCCAGCCATGGAGACCTAATCTTAATGAAGCTCGCACGAGCTTTAGATATCGAGGCGGCAATGTCCGAGGATAAGTCGTGTCGGCTCCGGCACACAATACTTTGGACAGAAAAGGGAAATGGGAACCCAACCCGGAATAACAACCGTGGGAGCTATGGGGACGCAAGTCACAAGCGCCGCGTGGCGAACGCAGCACAAGACGGGCAGAGCTGGAAGAGAGCAAACTTATGCTCCATGTGCAGGGCCCGAGGAATGCTTGAGGGCACCTCAGTGCCCTAGATGCCATAGAGCACACAAGGGAGTGTGCACGGCAAACATGGTGAGCTGCTTTGCGAACGCGGGCAAAAGGCATTACGCCAACAATTGCCAAAGGTCACGCTCGGATATAAGGCCGAACCAACCTGCAATGCTCACCATTAAGGGCTATATTACCAACCCCAATCACCACAACAGCGCTTTATTAATAAAATATATGTCAATTAATATTCGGACATATTTGAAATTTTATAAAATTTTATAAACATAGATTGTTATGTTTGAGACAAACGTCATTTTATAACGTTTAAATCAAAATATATGCTTTTAATTATTAAAAGAATTAATAATTGCAAATTATTTATAAGTCCTTGATGTACGCAATAAATCGAGGAATAGGACTTACGATTTCAAATCGATCAAATTCGATTTATAACACCTAAATAGTAAGAATTACTATTTGAAAGTCAAAATTGTGACTTTGTCGACCAAAGTCGACTTCTTGATTTTTAAGTCAAACATACGATTTTACTTATATAAATACGTTAGATAGTAAGATATACTAATTGAGTATGACACCTCATTAGTAAGAAAAGGTTTCACAAATGAAACCAGATATCGAAAACGATTTATCGTTGAACGATCTCGATGAACAGAACAATTCAATTATATAAGATTGAAACGATAATTCATTAAGGAATTCAGTTTACATCGAAATAAGATACCGAAGTTTATCTTAGCTTTTGAAAGTCTCGAGAGACTTGAGCGATACTAAAGCCTCGCTGCGGAAGGTGTGGACGCAAACGCGAGACCGGATATCGAGCGATTTAACGAACCTAGGACTCAATTTACAACAAACCATACCAGGCTTCTTATCTTCAAAATGTGGGCCCTTTTTCTTACCCCACTAAGAGTGACTTTACTCTATTCCAAAATAGTTTACTTACAAGACTTATTCTACAACTGACAATGTTTACTATATTACCTACCAAAATATTCTATTTTATGTAGGATCCTATCTGCTATGCCGAGGGTCGTGTATGGTTGGAACTATATGACAGTTATGTCATTTGGTCGCGCCCAACCTTTTAAATGTCGGTCCTCTGGATGATAAATGCCCGCTAGGATCATGTGAAGGTTGGAACTACGTAATGTTAACATATGCTTGTGAGAGTGACTATGTGTGTACGGGATTACGGCCGGTCACGGCGTCAGAGGAGGCCTCCTCTCGACGCTTAACTTTAAATCAGTATGAATCACTATGAGACACGGACCATACACACAAGAAAATGCTCGCCGAGCTATGTTTATGAACTGAAATATTTGGTAAGGACAAGGCATTTTAACTAAAACCTCACACTTACTCGATATCAAGATAATCTTATATCAAATGTTTTCGCACTAGTCCACCGAGTGAATTTCTTGTATAGCCCCGCATGTTTGTTTTAAAGTGCAGGTTGAGCTTCGATGATAGTGATGGAATGTTGAGGAGTCCGGTGTCCTCGACCAATTTATCTCGAATTTGTGGTTTTCACCTCAAGCATATCGTCATATACGTATTCACACACTTTCCGCCGCTACACTCCAACTCATTTATTTATGCTTTATTGTTTTGAACTATTGAGGTCCATCGGACCATGGTTAAGATTTTGGGGTCCGCGGCCTAACCCTTTAAATCGTTATGACATTATCTTATATTATGTTCGAGCATGCTAGTTTATTTGTTATGCATCTATATTTTTAGCCGTAACCCTAAAATACTACTCCTAGTATTAGTCGCCTCAAGTCCGGTAGTTCGGAGGGGTCGGATGATGGTATCGAGCACTTTTGCTCTTTGTAAACCCAAATTTTTTATTCTAAGTCTAGATCGAGTACCGGACTTCTAGAAATCTATTAACCCTCTCAACACTCCATCACACGAGCTCAACCGAAAGGTAACTGATTTCTTTCTCAAACTCATGAAATGGAAAATTTTTACATGAGAGCAAGTTGGAAGAACTTTTGAAAGATGATGTTATTATAAAAATTTTGATGATGGAAATGGAAGTTGGAAGAAAGTTTTTCCAAAACCTTCGGTTAAACCAATAAATATATGCGAATACTCAATTTTGAGATGTGAAGTATATGGTGGTATCGAGTGAATGATCAACATGGAATGAACGAATTCATTTTTGATATGTATATGAGTTTATCATGATTGTCATTTTGAAATCATATTTCCAAAATTCTCAAATAAGACTTTATTTCCAACTTTCAAAAATTCGTTAGGAGAATGATATGTTATCAAGAAGAACCTAGACTCTAAGGAGCATGCACACGCATCGTGAAAGAACATAGAAGCACGAACTTTTTCCTTACAAGAACAAAGAATGATAGGAAGAATGAAAGTGACGATATCCTCGAGCGGACAACGAAAGACGAGCGGGAAGGATGAACAAGGACGACCTCAACCTCGAAGAGAACGACGCGACAGCTCATCACCACTTTGACATGAGTAACCGCGACATAGGCCACGATATCGACGCCACACGGCTTCGAGAGTGTTCAACTTCAACCTAAAGACCTGAATATGGTAGACGTACTCGACATACGCCCTCGATTTACATTTTGAGACGATCACGCAAATTTCCGCATTGCGCAAAATTTGTTTTAGCTAGATCTCTTCGTTAGGATCTCGATTTACGCATGGGGAATAATTATCCAAAAATTCCCAAAATTGATATATACCTAGTATAATATCCCAACATCAATATACATCACCAATATAACCTATAGTTCACCATAACCATTCATTTAATAATATATAGCATTATTCACGGTAATTACAAGATAATTACCAAATAATTAGCAAACAATTTCTAAAAATTCCAAATAAATTCCAACATGATTAAACATTATACTATAACATTGTAACATCATAACATCAACCAAAAACATTTGAATCATTACCATATGGAGCTCAATAGCTTTCGGTTTTTCGATTCAAAATGGTATTTGATTTTCAAAATTCCAACAATTATATACTATGTTTATACACTATAGTATAGTAATATAACATCATAATATTTATCAAAAATTAATTAAATCATCACCTTCAAGAGCTCAAAGCTCACGGCTTATTTGATTTAAATTAGTATTTGATTTCCAAAAATTCTAATTAATTCACACAATACATAAACAATATACTAAAGCATTAATACACCATTGCATGTTCAAAAATAAAATCATACACCAACCTATATAATTATAATGCTCACGGTATTTTCAAGAATTATAGCATATGGTTTTCAAAAATTCTAATTAAATCATAGAACATATAATCAAGGTTCTAAAGCATTAATATGTCATAACAAGCTTGAAATAAAAATTATACATCAAGGTACATACATATGTAGCTCACGGTATTAACAAGATTTAAGCTAGGGTTTTCCAAAAATTGTTAAATCAATACCATAGTCTTAAATCATAACATAGATCAATAATACATGCTTAGAACATACTAAGAAGCATTTGGTCATCATCCAACATTTTGTACCATTTTTGAAAATTATAACAATATACATACTATGGTTCAAAAATCATGCATAAGGTTGACATACATTCATACATTTCATATATAACAACCTCGTGTTCATTTACACGTATACTCACATCTTTGTAAATAAAAATCATCAAGAACATAGATAACCATAGCTCATGCTTCAAGAACATTTAAACACATACATATACATACATAAAACTTTCGAAACTATACATATATATCTAGAGCGGTTTTCGATTTTTGGAATAAATGGAGGATGAAATCGGTGTTAATGACCATGTATTACCTTGAGAATGGTATAGTATCCAAGAACAATGCAAGGTGCTAAGATTTTGAATGGAGAAGAAGAAATGGAAGAAGGAAAATCTGAAAATGGGGAGGGGCTGCTCTTTGTTCTGCAAGGCGAGAAAAATGGGAGAAAATGTTTTGAGTGTTGAGTCAGGTTGAGTGAGAATGGGGTATGAAATGGGAGAAAATTCCTATATCTCTCTCTCTCTCTCTGGCCTCTCTCTCACAATAATGCAGCCCTTGGGAAGGGAAAGATGATGATTATGGAGTGTTTAAAGATCTCCATGTATCGGGCAAAATTTAAAAGTGCAATCATGTGTAATTTTAAGGGTGTGAAATCTACATGGGGAGGTTAAAGGCTGATTTTATTTTTAATTTACATAATACATTATATATATCATACATGATTCATAGATATATAATACAAGCCACAAAATAATTAAATCAACACATAGACACAATTTCGAAAATACCGATAATAAAATCGAAAATAGGATTAAAATATAAATTACACCTATTATTGATAATCATGTAATTTTTGATCATATATATCATAATATATGATTTAGATATTAAATAATAGCATAGGATAAAATTATTACACATTTCATGCAATAAAAACCTAAGTTTCAAATTAGGGTTTCAAATTTATAAAACCGAAACTATCGAGTTTTATGGTTCAAAACTTATTTTAATGCTTAATAATATCCATATATATCATATTATATAGTTTAGATATCATATGATAATTTAATGGTATCATTTCATGTGATTAAACCCTAATTTATAAGTTTAGGGTTTCGAAAATTAATATTCAAAATTATCGAGTTTAAGTGCTAAAATTGATTTTAATAATTATTAATACTATAATTATATAAATAATAATAGGAAATTAATCATTATAATTTCCGAGCATTAAACTCATTTTTAAAAACGTCTCTGACGCCGACGCTCAAAACGTCTCAAACGCTCAAAATCGACTCATCTCAAAATGGTCGCGAGAAGTTCATACTTACTAAATAAATATATTCCATTTAATAAAGGAATTAAGATGGAAATTAATTCCAAGCTTCACCGCTTCGTAAAATTTCATGAAATGCTTACGCTCGATCTGCCGTTGACGTTAAAATATCGACGAATCATTTCGTAATATTTCAATCCTTCAATTCACAATCCTTAGTGAATTATGAAAGGAATTCGTTATAAAGATATCGTGATCGAAATCACAAGATTCATGTTGTGAAACAAAAATATCTGGCGAAAACCACAATTACGGGTTTAGAATACCGTAATCGTATGTTCGTTTCTTCTGAATATTACATTCCACCCTCACGAAAAATTTCGTCCCAAATTTGTATACCTCTAGCAAAATAAATCGGGTATTTTTCCTCATCGCTTCTTCAAGCTCCCACGTGGCTTCTTCGTAAAGTGGTGTCTCCACAAAGACTTTGACTAACAGATCGACTTGCTCGTAGTTGCCGAACTTTGTGGTCAAGTATGGCTACGGGTTCTTCCTTATAGCTCATGTCCGCCCGAGGATCACGTCGTCTTGTTGAATCACATGCTTTGGGTCGTGAACGATTTTCATAATTGCGAGACGTGAAAGACATTATGGACATTCCCTAGGTTTTGGCGGAAGAGCCAACCTATGCTCTTTGGACCTATCCTCTCTAGATCTCATAAGGTCCTATAAACGGGTCTAAGCTTCCTTCGTGCCAAACCCGACAATCCCTTTCGATGGAGAGACTTTAAGAAATACTGTCTCATCCTCAAATCCGTAGCTCGGATCTACGCAGACGGCAGAAGATTCGCCCTGTCCCCGAGCCTCTTTATCCTCACCTAATATGTCGAACGATCTCGATCATTTCGCTCAACGCATCGTGCCCCATGACTTTTCTCTCACCGACTTCATCCCAATAAAGTGGTGATCTACACTTCTTGCCATACTGAGGCTTCAGATGGGGCCATGCCGATCGTTGCTTGATAGTCATTGTTGTAAGCAAATTCGATAAGAGGTAAAATATCTTCCTATTTCGCACCCTCGATCCAAAATTACTTGTTCTAAGCATATCTTCGCGTTTGGATCGTTCTTTCGATCGTCCATCGGTTTGTGGGTGGAATGCAGATCAAGTTTAATCTCGCATCTAGCTCTCTCGCAAGCTAATCCGTAACTGGATGTGAACTCGAGTCTCGATCGAGGTAATAGATTTCGCACCCATGTAGTCGCACAATTTCTTAACGCATACGTTGGCCAACTTATCGATCCATAAGTGCTTGAATAGGTAGAAAGTGAGCACTTTTGGTAAGCTTCATCCACAATTACCCATATGGTCGTGTTTCCTTCTCGACTTGGGTAAGCTTGTAACGAAATCCATGGTTATATCGTCCACTTCCTCTGGGATTTCCAATGGTTGCAACTTTCCGTATGGACGTTGGTGTAGTGCGCTTCACTTGTTAACAAACAAGCGCGCTCACGAAAAGCTATGTCTCGCTTCACGCCTTCCCACACAAAACTTTTCCTTCGTGTCTTGGTACATCTTAATCACGCTGGGTGGGGGTGTAGGGCGATCGTGAGCCTCACTCATGATTTCGCTCAAGCTCTGCGTCGTCAGAACGCATATCCTTCCTTCAAATAATAAAGCGTTATCCGCCTCTTGGAAATTCTCAATCCTTCGCACCTTAGTCTTTCTCGGATCTTTCCAACTTTTCCTCCATCCTTTGTCTCGACAATCCTTTTCTTAGGTCGGATGCCGATTGCGAGTGTAGCTTACACTGACTCACAATTGTCTCAAAGTGTTCCACCCGCTCAATCCTCATCCTACCAAACTCTTCAACGAGTTTTTCTCTTCAGACAAAGAGACATCCTAACTGGTATGGCTCTTACGACTCAAAGCGCCGCCTACTACATTCGCTTTGCCATGGGTGATAGTTAATACCACGGTCGTAATCTTTTACTAATTCAAGCCATCTTCTTTGTCTCATATTCAGATCTCTTTGTTCAAGAAGTACTTCAAACTTTTATGATCCGTGAAGATCTCGCATCTCACACCATAGAGATGGTGTCTCCAAATTTTAGTGCATGAACTACATTTGCTAATTCCAAATCGTGGGTTGGGTAGTTCGTTCGGTAGAGTCCGAGTTGTCGGGATGCATAAGCTATCACTTTTCCTTCCTGCATCAAAACACAACCCATTCCACTCTTAGACGTCTGTCATATGACTACATACCCTTTGTCCGCTGCTCGGGACTGCTAGAGCTCAGTGCACTTGTCAATTTTTCCTTGAGTATTTGGAAACTCGTCTCGCGCTCATCAGTCCAATCAACTTGATTCCTTTCAAGTAGTCTGGGTTATTGGCCTTGCAATTTTGGAGAATCCTTCGATGAATCTCCTATAGTAACCAGCTAATCCTAGGAAACTTCTAATCTCGTGCTGAGTCTTTGGTGATTTCCATTCTTGCACGGCCTCTACTTTGGCTGGATCTACTTTTATACCTTCAGCAGACACGATGTGTCCAAGGAACATAACTTCCTTCACCAAAACTCACATTTGCTAAACTTAGCAAAGAGTCTTTCGTCTCTCAAGGTTTGCAAAACCGTTCTTAGATGTTCCTATGATCCTCTTCATTCTTTGAATAAATAAGGATATCATCTATGAAGACCAAAACAAATTTATCCAAAAATGGATGAAATACTCTGTTCATGAGGTCCATGAATACGGCTGGTGCATTGGTTAATCCGAATGGCATAACTATGAACTCATAGTGGCCATATCTGGTTCGGAATGCAGTCTTAGGTACATCCTCGGACCGTATTTTCGGTGATGGTATCTCGACTTAAGATCGATTTTCGAGAATACACACGCGCCTCGCAATTGATCAAACAGTCATCAATTACGGTAAGGGTATTTGTTCTTTAGTGTCATCTTATTTAGTTCTCTATAATCGATGCACATCCTAAAAGAACCATCCTTTTTCTTAACAAACAAAACAAAGCGCTCCCAAGGTGAAACACTCGGCTAATGAATCTTAGATCCAAAAGCTCTTGGATTTGGATTTTCAGCTCTTCTAGTTCCTTTGGGGCCATCCTATAGGGCGCCGACCACTGGGCTGATCAGGGCTCCAAGTCGATGGTAAACTCTAGTTGTTCATCGTGAGGCGGTCTGCGTAGATTTTCGGAAACGTCCGAAAATTCTTGGACGACTTCAATGTCTTCTACCCGCGCTTCGGGTTTATCCTCTTCGTTCAAATAAACAAGGAATGCATGGCATCCCTTCTGGTTCATCATCCTCCTAGCTTGTAGTGCTGATACTATCGGACTCCTCTTCCCATGTCGATCCCGTGGAAATGCGTGAGCTTCTTGTCCAGGAAAGTGAAACAAAATTTTCCTTTCCTTACATAGAATCGTGGAATGATTCTTAGCTGACCAATCCATTCCTAGGATTATGTCTACATCATCCATGGGTATTACGTTTAGATTGTTAGACAGAACCTTCAGTGATCCTAATGTCAACTCTAGGTTCGAGCAAACGTGTGTGACAGTCATAATCCCTCCAAGAGGCGATGAGATTCTCATATCACGGCTTGACCTTTCGGACTCAAGGCCCGTAATTTCTACGCATGATTTTGCAATAAAAGAATGCGAAGCACCCGTATCGAACAATACTATAACTGGTAGGTTGAGTAGAACTCCCATACCTGCCAAGTTTCCCTGGTTTTGTTCGTTCTACCTCCTATGCAAGGCGTAGACTCTAGCTTTGAGCCTACCGAGGCCGACGGCTTGGTCCTTGTTGATTAGTGATTGCTTGCCTTTATTCTTGCGGGCTATTTGGCGCTGGCGTTGCTTGTTGATTCGCGGCTTGCTGGCTGTTGTTGCATTCTTGGCGTTAGTGCGGTGGTTGCCGCCTCGCATTGTTGGGCGGTGGGCGCCATCGCGGTTCTTGAGGTTGTTGTTCTTGTTCTTTGCCATTGTGGTTCTCGCACCATATCTTTGGGGTTGTTGCCCTTTGGAGTTCTTTGGGGTTGAAATTTGCCGTTGTGGTGGTGGGGTTGCTGTGTAGCCCTTAGTGGCTGAGCATTGCTTGGTTGGTTCGCCTTATATCCGAACGCGACTTTGGGCAATTGTTGGCGTAATGCCCGTTTGCCCTCGCACTTGTAACTTACACCACGTTTGCGTGCACACACCCTTGTGTGCTCTATGGCATCTAGGGCATTGAGGTGCCCTTCGACTGCCCTCGTGGTCCTTGCGGGTGGAGCATAAGTGCTCTCTTCCACTCTGTCCTGGTGTCCGTGTTTCCTCGCCACCGGCGCTTGTGACTGCTTCTCCATAGTTTCAGCGGTTGTTATTCCCGGTTGGGCTCCATTCTTTACCTTTGTCAAATTACCGTGTGCACGAGGCGACACCGACTTATTCTCGGTCATGGCCGCCTCAATATCAGCTCGTGCGAGAGCTTCGAGCAAGATAGGTCTCCGTGGGCGGCAAGAGACATGCGTATCTCCATTCTTAGCCCCGACACGAACTTTTCCGATATTTTCAAGTCGGTGTCCACGGTTCGGTGCATATCTCGACATCTCACGAAGGTGCGATCATAGTCGGTCCGAGACATCCTTTCTTGCTTTAGCAGAAAAATTCTGCTCCTTCTTCCTCTTATAGCTCTTTGGGATGTACTTCTCATACAGCTCCTCTTGAAATCCTCCGACGAAATTCCTCTCAGCGTTAAATTTGTAAAGTCTTCTTTCGGCCTCCCTTTGGTCACCTGGTCAATCGGTGGAAGGTAACACACGAGCGGCCTTTCATCGTGCCGTGCACCTTAAGAAGGTAAAATCCGTTCAATGGCTCTAACCCATTGTTAAACTTCTACAGGCTCCCTTTTCCGTTAAAGGCAGGAGGGTTTGCCTTAGAAATAGTTCTTCGATCCTGCGATCGGGGTTGAGGTGGAGGCGGTGGTTGGGGATTATCGTCTTGTTCTTGCTCGGGATTCTACCCTCCTCTAGGTCTTCTCGACCTCCGGGTTCTCGCCTCGATTTCTTCTCGGAGGCATTCTGTTATATAAAACATATTATCGTTAATTACTCAACGCTTACAACTTAACAACATAAGGTTTTCATAGCTTCTTCTCAAAGCGATATCAAAATAAAACAACTCATCCTTAACATAGAAAATTGTCACCAAAAAGCCCCACTTGGGTCAAAATATATATATAGATAGATAAACCAGGTTTGTCAAAAACGAGATGTCCAACAACGAGAATCACAGGAAAATAGAAATAGCAAGGGTTCGGGCCCACATGGCCCCAAAAAAAAAAAATTTCGAGTTCTAGAACCACAGTACTGAAATAAAAAGGGAAAAGCTAGCACACATGCTAGTCATAACAAAACAACTTCTAATTAAAACGTCGTCTAACGTCTTTACGAGTTCCTTCCTATTCGCGTCTTCCTCGGGGTCTTCCTCCTCTTGAGTCGCTTCTTCCCATCCGAATCGCCCTCACGAGGTCGTACCTGGATGGTCCTGCACCGCTTCCATCATCGGTATGTCGCGCGGTCCGGGTTATCCGCGCCGTACAAGTCGTAGTTGTGGCGGATCGGGTGTAGCATACTCGGGCCGGGTCATAGCTGGGAAGGCATCGATAGTCTCATCCGCGCTGTCCGGCGGAAGGGCTCTTCGTCTTGGTGGTGGTGGATCGGGCGCGGTGGTAGCGGTGGCGGCGGATGTCTTCCAAAACCAGCCGGTGGCGAGGCGGGCTTTCCCAGGCTCTAGGCGTGCGCCCTATCTACCTCGTGCATCACGCCTCGTCCATCCGATGCATGTGAGGTATCCTTTGGATCAACCTGTCTTGGAACCTCAAGGTATAGCCACTCTGGCGACTCGTCACGCCAAGTGTACTCCGTGGAGTGAGATAGGTCCCATAGGTGCGGCTCCAGATATCTTTGTACACGTAAGTCGGGTGACTCACGAACTCGGCGAGATCCCAATCAAATCATAGCCTCGGGGAATGCGATAAATGTAGTCTCCCGTTACCTCTCGGGCATAACCATCCCATGTACAAGGGTATAGCGAGTCTCTTGATGCCATCGAATCGGTTGCGCCCGTAGGCTCGGTGCTCCTCCACAAACCAGTGTAGTACGCCGTAGAACTTCGCTAGGTCTTCCCATTGCACATCCAACATTCCCTATAGTGCGCATCAGCTCCTCGGGTGGGGCATGAGGTCCTACCCTCCTTCTAGCGATATAGCGCATCTCCTCCATCCGCCACGATTAAAACTAACGTAAGTCAACTATCGTCATCTCAAAGCAGAAAGGATAGCATAACGAGAAACAACTAAGCTAGAACTAAACAATCCATAAGGTAGGCAACATCATAACGCACAATACATACCACAACTTACCTTCTTAGTCTTACCCAAACGATACATATAAGCTAATAACATCTTAATATACGCTACGAGATCCTTGTCTTATATCAAACACTTAAGCTAGAGTTCAACAGACTCTATCGTATTCTGGAGACAGAATTAGGGATTCTGTTCTTCATAACAAATGAAGATCAGTGCGTTAGGAGTACGTAGGTGATAACCATGCATAAATCGGAGTCCTAACGAGAGAGATCTAGCTAAAACAAATTTATTGCGCAGTGCAGGAAATTTGCGCGATTGTGCAAAAATGTAAATCGAGACGTACGTCGACGTAATACGCCTACCATATTCGGGTCCTTAAGTCGAGGTTGAACATTTTGAAGCGGTAAGTGGCGTCTATGTCCTGGTTCGTGTTGATGCTCACTCATGTCGAAGTGACGATGAAGTGTCGACGTCGTTCAGCTTTAAGGTTGAGGTCGTCCTCGTTCATCCTTCTCGCTCGTCTTTCGTTGTCCGCGCTCAAGGATATCATCACTTTCATTCTTCCTATCGTTCTTTTGTTCGCATAAGGGAAAAGAAGTTCGTACTTCTATGTTCTTTCACGATACGTGAGTATGCTCCTTAGAGTCTAAGTTCGTCTCATGATAACATATCGTTCATCATAAACAAAATTTCGAAATTTGGAAAGTAAAGTCTTATTTGAAAATTTTTTGAAATACGATTTCAAAATGACAATAATGATCAACTCATATACATATCAAAAATGGATTCATTCATTCCATGTTGATCATTCAACTCGATACTACCATACACTTCCATCTCAATACTTGAGCACTTGTATTAGTTCAATTCAAAATTTTTGGAAAAATTTTCTTGCTCAACTTCCAAAATTTTTATAATAACATAACCTTTCAAAAGTTCTTCTAACTTGCTCATCATGTAGAAATTTTCCATTTCATGAGTTTGAGAAAATGCGATTACCTTTTCCCGGTTGAGCTCGATGTGATGGAGTGTTGAGAGGAGTCAGTAGATTTCTAGAAGTCCAGTGACTTGATCTAGACTTAGAATAAAAGGATTTGGGTTTACAAAGAGCAAAAGCGCTTTGATACCACTTCTGTCACGACCCCACTCCGGACCAACCCGGACTGGAGGGCGACTAATACTAGGAGTAGTATTTTAGGGGTTACATGGCTATAATAGAGATGCATAACAAAGATAAACTAGCATGCTTGAACATAATAGAAGATAATGTCATAACGGTTTGAAAAGGTTTAGGCCATCGGACCCCAAAACTTGGCCTGATCCGATGGACCTCAATAGTTTATAAACATAAGTATAAATAAAGGAGTTCAGAGTGTAGCAGCGGAAAGTGTGTGAATACATATATGACGATATGCATTCAAGGTATAAACCACAATTTCAAGATAAATCGGTCAAGGACACTGGACTCCTCAACACATTCCCCATCATCACCATCAGAGCTCAACCTGCACATTTAAAAACAAACATGCAGGGCTAAGTACAAGAAATTGCACTCAATGGACTTATGCCGAAAACATTTGATAACATTTGAATTACGCTGCCAATATCGAGTAAGTCACAAGGGTATTAGTAAAAAATGCCTTGTGCTTACCAAATCATTTTCGTTCGTAAACATAGCTCGGCCGAGCATTTCTTAGTGTGTATGGTCATGTATCTCATAGTAACAATTCATATGATATTTAAAAATTAAGCGTCGAGAGGAGGCCTCCCGTCTACGCCGTGACGGCCGTAATCCCGTCAAAAAGACACGATCACTCTCTACAAGCATATGTTAACACAGCAGTATAGTCCCAACCTTCACGCCAATCCTAGCCGGGCATTTATCATCCGGCCGACAGACCCGACATTTAAAGGTTGGGCGCGACCCAAATGACATAACCTCATCGTAATAAAGTTCAACCATCTCCACACCTACCGGGCAAAATGATAGATCCATACACAAAAGGAAATATTTTGGCGGTGTAATGCAAGAAAACATTTGTTATGATTTGTAGAATAAGTAATCGTAAATAAACTCATTTGGAATAATAGTAAAGTAACATTTTAGTGGGTAAGAAAAGGCCCACATTTTAAAGATAAAGCCCACTGGACTATGGTTCGTTGTAAAAGTCCTGAGTTCGATCGTTCGTCAAAATCCATCGCTTGCGTTTGGCCCACACTCTTTAAAAAGCGTGGCTTTAGTCGTCGCTCAAGTCTCGAGACTTCAAAAGCTAAGATAAACTTCGATATTTCATATCGATGTAGACTAATTCCTTAGTGAATTGATACGCTTCAACACGTATACGATTGAATTGTTCTCGTTCGCCGAGATACGGTCAACGATATAAGTCGTTTTCGATATATGGATTTCATTTGTGAAATCTTTTCTTACTAATGAGGTATCATACTCGGTTAGTATATCTTACAGCGTCTTGGCGTAGATTCGATCGTAAACGTCGTTTGACTTAAAAAGTCAACGAAGTCGACAACGGTCGACAAAAGTCGACAATTTTGACTTTCAAATAGTAATTTCTTACTATTTCGTTTTATAAATCGAATTTGATCGATTTGGAAGCGTAAAGTCCTATTTTCGATTTATCACGTAAATCGAGGACTTATAAATAATTTCGAATTAATAAACCTTTTTATAAATAAAAGCAGATTTTCGGTTTTAAAACGTTATAAAATAAACGTTTGTCTCTAACATAGCAATCTATGTTTATAAAATTTTGTAAAATTTAATTAAGTCCAGAATATTAATTAAACATATATTTTATAAATAAACTGATTTAAAAAGGATTTAAAAATCCTTATTAATTATCGCAAATCTCGATAATTCAATTAAAAATATCAAATGACTTTTGAAAAATTTTCTAAATTAATATAGTGCATTATTATACACTATGGTCCAGAATATGAATTTATAAAATCCATATGATATTGTTTGCTATTTATTAATATATATACATAAATATACTTACGGTAATTTCAATAATTGGGAATAATTATCAAAAATTCCAAAATTGATATATACCTAGTATAATATCCCAACATCAATATACATCACCAATATAACCTATAGTTCACCATAACCATTCATTTAATAATATATAGCATTATTCACGGTAATTACAAGATAATTACCAAATAATTAGCAAACAATTTCTAAAAATTCCAAATAAATTCCAACATGATTAAACATTATACTATAACATTGTAACATCATAACATCAACCAAAAACATTTGAATCATCACCATATGGAGCTCAATAGCTCTCGATTTTTTTGATTCAAAATGGTATTTGATTTTCAAAAATTCCAACAATTATATACTATGTTTATACACTATAGTATAGTAATATAACATCATAATATTTATCAAAATTAATTAAATCATCACCTTCAAGAGCTTAAAAGCTCACGACTTATTTGATTTAAATTAGTATTTGATTTCCAAAAATTCTAATTAATTCACACAATACATAAACAATATACTAAAGCATTAATACACCATTGCATGTTCAAAAATAAAATCATACACCAACCTATATAATTATAATGCTCACGGTATTTTCAAAATTATAGCATATGGTTTTCAAAATTCTAATTAAATCATAGAACATATAATCAAGGTTCTAAAGCATTAATATGTCATAACAAGCTTGAAATAAAAATTATACATCAAGGTACATACATATGTAGCTCACGGTATTAACAAGATTTAAGCTAGGGTTTTCCAAAAATTGTTAAATCAATACCATAGTCTTAAATCATAACATAGATCAATAATACATGCTTAGAACATACTAAGAAGCATTTGGTCATCATCCAACATTTTGTACCATTTTGAAAATTATAACAATATACATACTATGGTTCGAAAATCATGCATAGGCTAGATACATTCATACATTTCATATATAACAACCTATGTTCATTTACACATGTATACTCACATCTTTGTAAATAAAAATCATCAAGAACATAGATAACCATAGCTCATGCTTCAAGAACATTTAAACACATACATATACATACATAAAACTTTCGAAACTATACATATATATCTAGAGCAGTTTTCGATTTTTTTTGGAATAAATGGAGGATGAAATCGGTGCTAATGACCATGTATTACCTTGAGAATGGTATAGTATCCAAGAACAATGCAAGGTGCTAAGATTTTCGAATGGAGAAGAAGAAATGGAAGAAGCGCAATCTGAAAATGGGGAGAGGGCTCATGGTTCTTGGGCGAGAAAAATGGGAGAAAATGTGTTTTGAGTGTTGAGTGTGTTGAGTGAGAATGGGGTATGAAATGGAGAAAATTCCTATATCTCTCTCTCTCTCTCGGCCTCTCTCTCTCTCAAATAATGCAGCCCTTGGGAAGGAAAGATGATGATTATGGAGTGTTTAAAGAGCTCTCCATGTATTGGGCAAAATTTAAAGTGCAATCATGTGTAATGGGAAGGGTGTGTGAAATCGGGCGCATGGGGGAGGTTAAAGGCTGATTTTATTTTTAATTTAAACATAATACATTATATATATCATACATGATTCATAGATATATAATACAAGCCACAAAAATAATTAAATCAACACATAGACACAATTTCGAAAATACCGATAATAAAATTGGAAAATAGGATTAAAAATATAAATTACACCTATTATTGATACTCATGTAATTTTCGATCATATATATCATAATATATGATTTAGATATTAAATAATAGCATAGGATAAAATTATTACACATTTCATGCAATAAAAACCTAAGTTTCGAAATTAGGGTTTTGAAATTTATAAAAACTGAAACTATCGAGTTTTATGGTTCAAAAACTTATTTTAATGCTTAATAATATCCATATATATCATATTATATAGTTTAGATATCATATGATAATTTAATGGTATCATTTCATGTGATTAAACCCTAATTTATAAGTTTAGGGTTTTAAATTAATATTGAAATTATCGAGTTTAAGTGCTAAAATTTGATTTTAATAATTATTAATACTTTAATTATATAAAATAATAATAGAAAATTAATCATTATAATTTCCGAGCATTAAACTCATTTTTAAAACGCTCTCAGGCGTTGACATTCAAACGTTTAAAAGCGTTCAAAATCGACTTATCTCAAAATGGTCGCGAGAGTTCATACTTACTAAATAAATATATTCCATTTAATATAGGAATTAAGATGGAAATTAATTCCAGCTTCCTTTGCTCGAGAAAATTTCATGAAATCTTTGATCGTCGATACGCGTTTGACGTTAAAATATATTGACGAATCATTTCGTTAAAATATACGTTGAAATTTCATGAAATGATTCGTCAATATATTTTAACGTCGAACAGCGTGATCGAGCGTTAGTATTTTATGGAATTTCTCGGCGATGAGGTTGGAATTAATTTCATCTTAATTCCTATATTAAATGGAATATATTTATTAAGTAATGCGAACTTATTACGACCATTTTGAGATGAGTCGACGAACGTTTGAGACGTTTGAACGTCAACGTCTGAGACGTTTGAAATGAGTTTAATACTGTGAAATTATTATATTTAATTTCCTATTTTTATTTTATATAATTACAGATTAATAAATATTAAAATCAAATTTTGAGCGTTAAATTCGATAATTTTCGAAATGGATTTTCAAAAACCCTAATTATATAAACTATGGTTTTAACACATGAAATGATACCATTTAATTATCCTATGGTATCTAAATCATATATTATGATATATATGAGTATGTTTTGATTGAGATTGACATGAGTATCAATAATAGGTGTGAATTATAATTTTTATCCTATTTTCTCTATTATTCTCGAAAATTTGAATATATGCCTAAGAGGTGATTTAATTATTTTATGACTTGTATTTTATACATATGATCATGTATGATATATATATTGCATTAATGTACAAAAGGAAAATAAATCCTACCTATTTGGACCCCTAAACCTTAGGCCATCATGAATGGACAAGGCATGCTTGTCACCTCCTTTAACATCCAATGCATGGAAAGCCTTCAGCCTACACTAATCAACACCACACTCTACACACTCAACCATGATTCCTATTGTGTGTGTGTGTGCCCTAGAGAGAGAGAGATATACATGGGAGAAACTCTTCCCATACACTTCATTTCACTCATAATACATTTTCTCCCTCTCTCCCCAAAATTTTCAGACCTCTCTCTCCTTTCTCTCTCTTCTTCCCTACACCATTTCTACCATGGAAGAGAGCTCAAGCTCCATCTTCAAATTCGTGACTAAGGTATAACTATCTCCTATGACTCTTAGACATGATTAAATCAAACTTGCATGGTTAGATTGATGATCTTGGTGGTGATTTGGGGTGATAGATTCACCATTTTCGTGGTTATATGAAATGCATACAAGAAGAATAAGCTTAAAACTGAAAACTGGAAGTATGTTACGAAAACAGTAACTTCATAAAATTATTTGACTAAGTTACAGTGGTCCGATGAATGTAAAATTTTACTATGTTGAAATTAGACATGTGTATTATGTCTCTGTAAAATTTCAAGTCAATCCAACATGATTTTCTATTTTAATTCTATTTTTCAAAAACACTGCACAAATCTGTAAAATTTCGGTGTTCATCACCCACGGTCCGTGGCTTTCCTTTCGAGTTTGGCTAATGGTAAAACTCTAAAAATTGGCATAAACATAAATTAGCATGTCTAGAAGATATATGTAAATTTTCAGAATTTTCTAAAAATTTTTACTATTTATTCCAGATTTTTCAAGAGAACTGCACAAAACTGTCACTGTAGTGATAGCTTGTAGTAAAATATTTTTATCTCCCAATCTATTTTGAATCATTGAGTAAGGCTTTTTCTGGATTAAACTAGACTTAAATGGATTTTCAATATAATTGGTTTCATTCCTAGATTCCTTATAATGAGCTCACGGTGAATTTTTAAAGTTGACGCATTACAGTAAGCTTTTTGGACAAACTGCCTTAGTAAAATTCTATGCTAATTGACTGTCCGTGTACGACTTTTGCGTGAGATATTCGAGCCTTTTGTAATCCGACTTTGACTTGGGTTCCTTCATAAGAAATGTTCCTTACCATGTCTAGTTTTGATCTGGAAAGTTTGATCCCAAACCAAGCCTTATAAGTATACTGTTCACTGACCCAAAGTCACCTACTTGAATGTTGTCCTTTCCAACTAGTCAAATTTGAACTTACGTATTTCTCGATGCATCAAGTATCTTCCAGTACGGTCTTCATGAAACATGTAGTTCTTATTACAGGGTTTCTAAAATGGTATCTGTCAGTCATTTTGGTATTGTGAGTCAAAAGTTACGAGCCTCGCAAAATCCCTCGTCGTTAAGCTAAATCTGGAAATCCTGAAAAATTTTCTAAGTATAGAAGAAGTCAGTTCAAGTTGCCCACTTTGAGAGCCTATATCTCCAGAACCACGACTCTTTTGGGTCGACTTCCTTCTTAGAACTTATAGTACATATTTAGAGGTTTCCAGAATGTGTCTTTGTGCGGTCATACGTATTTTTAATCAAGAGTTATGAATCGTCAAAGTATGACACTCTAAATCTGGAAATTCTGAAAAATATTCTAAGTATAGAAGTCAGTTCGAGTTGCCCACTTTGAGACCCTATATCTCCAGAACCACAACTCTTTTGGATCGACTTCCTTCTTAGAACGTACAGTACATGTTTAGAGGTTTCCAGAATGTGTCCTTGTGCGGTCATACGTATTTTTAATCGAGAATTATAGATCCTCAAAGTATGACACTTGGGTTGTTTTAAGCTGTTTTGCTGAAAATTAAACACTTGAAATTTAACTAAGTGTTGAAACTCCCTATGTGAAACATGCCTTATGTGACTAACATGCTATTAATTGATGCATTCATATGATATGCATAAGGTACATTAAAGCATTAATAAGATGCACAATTTAGGATAAAACAACAATATGATATTTTCAAGACGTCTTAACGTGAAATATTTGACTAGGTGCTACTACATGATCAATTGATTGTATATCATGCCATGATATAAACTCAAGTAGAATTATGGGTTCTAAGACCCGATGGATATTTCAACTCCAAAACCTCAAAGCTAGGAATAGATAGGCTCAGACTGGGAATCCAAGAAATCGGTTAGACAATCTACGATCCGGTGGGCATCTTATCCTCGATAGTGTGGCCCCCCTTTACTTACCCCACTATTGTAGGCTTACTTTCAAGCGAGATATGGTACTCTTGTCTTTCCAAAATGAGTTTATTTACGCACTTATTCTATTAATCGTTGACAAATATTTTCTTGCATTACCGCCAAAAATATTTCGTTTGTGTATGGATCTATCTGTTATGCCGGGTAGGGCTGTGGAGATAGTTGGAACTATTATATCAATTGTTGTGGTAGCACCCACCTTTTAAATGTCGTGTCACGTGGGATGATAAATGCACAGCTAGGATTGGCGTGAAGGTTGGAACTATCTGTGTGTTAACATATGCTTGCAGAGAGCGATTGTACAGGCAGACGGGATTACGGCGATCACGGCGTCGTAGATGAGGAGGCCTCTCGGCGTTTATTATTTATTATTATGTATTGTGACTATGAGATACGGACCATACACACAAAGAAAAGGCTCGTGGCGACTTTTCTGAATCGAAAATGTTTAGTAAGCCTGAGGCCTTTCAATTAAAACCCTTGTGACTTACTCGATATTGGCGGCAGAATTAAAATTATCAAATGTTTTGGCATAAGTCCTTTGGGTACAATAATTGTACTTAGCCTCGCATGTTTGTTTTAAATGTGCGGAGTTGAGCGGATGATGGATGGAGCGGTGTTGAGCAATATGAATATTGTCACGAAAAGTTTATACCTTGATAGTACATCGTCATATGTACATATCACATGTTTTCCATTGCAAGAACTTAAGTTATGTACTAAAGTCCAAGAACATGCTTGTCATATGAATTACGGCTTTTGTTAAGGAGAATTCCCTGTTTAATTATACTGTTTAGAGTTATAATCCCTTCTAAATCCTACTTAGATTTAGGGATGTGACAATTTTCTTATAAAATGAGATAAAATATTATTTAAGATATTAAAGTCTTGAATAAATTTTTTTATTAATAACTAATGATTAAAGAATTTATTTATGTAATTTTCAAATTTAAGAAATATTATTGAAATGAATTGAATTTTATTAAATAAAGTGAATTAAATTATGCTATATGAATCTAAATTCAATTATGAATATAAATTGCATTAGATTTTATAATTTAATTGAGATATAATGTTAGTAATAAAAATATACTAAGGTGTAACCTTAGTAAAAGTTGAAGTGTATTTATAAATTTTTGGAAATTAGTGTATAATTTTGATGAAATTTGTGCTAAATACACATGAAATCACATTTATATAACTCTAGAAATTTAATACATCAAATATATCATCTCCAACCTCAAAATACCTTCCATTTTCGGCACACACACACTAGTGCACACACAAAATTTTAATTTTCAATTTTAATCCATAATCAAGGGTAGAATTAAGGGATAATCACTCCTACTAAGGTAAATACTTCATTTATGCAAAGTTTTCATTAATTAAATTGATGAATTTTATGTATGAATGTTTAGTAATTTTCGAAAATTTGAAGGTTAGAGTTATGCTTGATTTGTTTAATTTTGTTACATGTATTGATTTAATTATGATTATGGAGCATGAATAACATATGCTATGGATTTAAATTCATTAATTTATGAAATTCCAAAATTAAAGTTTGATCATGAAACCCTAATTTTGAATATGATTTATATGTTAGGATATGAGTGAATTAAGCTTAGATATATGTTTAAGTATGCTTATAAACATCATATGATCAAAGAAATTAAAAGTTAAATCATGCATGTATAATATTCGAAAATTTCGAAAATTTCATATAGTATGAACTTAATGATTTTGATTTTATTTGATCAAATTGACATGATAATCATGCTTAGGATATAAATAATGCATAGAATGAATTTATGGGAATTTAATTCATGTATATGAATAAAACCCTAATTTTCAAAATGAAGGGTGTTCTTGAACTTTGATTTCTTGATTTTATTTGATGTATTTGAGTTGATATTTGAGATCTAGGATAAAAATAAAGCTTAAGTAGAATTATTGGGAATTTTGAACATATGTATCAAAAGTTAGAAAATTAAAGTTTAAACTAAAGTTATACTTATAGGTGATATACTTGATCTATGATTGAATGGATCATGAAATTATGATTATTGATGTTAATTGAGTATAAATATATGATACTTGATGTTTAATGGATTGTTGTCACGACCCCACTCCGGACCAACCCGGACTGGAGGGCGACTAATACTAGGAGTAGTATTTTAGGGGTTACATGGCTAAAATAGAGATGCATAACAAAAATAAACTAGCTTGCTTGAACAGAATATGAAATAATGTCATAACGGTTTTAAAAAGGTTTAGGCCATCGGACCCCAAAACTTGGCCTGATCCGATGGACCTCAATAGTTCATAAACATAAAGCATAAATAAAGAAGTTCAGAGTGTAGCAGCGGAAAGTGTGTGAATACATATATGACGATATGCATTCAAGGTATAAACCACAAATTCTAGATAAATCGGTCAAGGACACTGGACTCCTCAACACATTCCCCATCATCACCATCAGAGCTCAACCTGCACATTTAAAAACAAACATGCAGGGCTAAGTACAAGAAATTGCACTCAGTGGACTTATGCCGAAAACATTTGATAACATTTGAATTATTTGCGCCAATATCGATTAAGTCACAAGTGGTTTTAGTTAAAATGTCTTGTGCTTACCAAATCATTTTCGGTCAGTAAACATAGCTCGCCGAGCATTTTCTTGGTGTATGGTCCATATCTCATAGTAAAAATTCATAACAAGATTTAAAATTAAACGTCGAGAGGAGGTCTCCCATCTACGACGCCGTGACCGGCCGTAATCCCGTACAGCACACAGTCACTCTCTACAAGCATATGTTAACACAGCGTATAGTTCCAACCTTCACGCCAATCCTAGCTGTGCATTTATCATCCGCACGGGACCCGACATTTAAAAGGTTGGGCGCGACCAAAATGACATAACTCGTCATAATAAAGTTCCAACTATCTCCACAATTTCTACCCGGCAAACAGATAGGATCCATACACAAAACGAAATATTTTGGCGTGTAATGCAAGAAACATTTGTTAAACGGTTGTAGAATAAGTATCGTAAATAAACTCATTTGGAATAACAAGAAAGTCACATTTTAGTGGGGTAAGAAAAGGCCCACATTTTGAAGATAAGAAGCCCTTTGGACTATGGTTCGTTGTAAAAGTCCACAGTTCGATCGTTCGTCAAAATCCGATCGCAAGCGTTTGCGTCACACCTTTACGAAAAGCGAGGCTTTAGTACGTCGCTCAAGTCTCTCGAGACTTTCAAAAGCTAAGATAAACTTGATATTTCATATCGATGTGGATCGAATTCCTTAGTGAATTCAATACGCCTCTAACACGTATCTGATTCAATTGTTCTCGTTCCTCGAGATACGCTCAACGATATAAACGTTTTTCGATATATGGATTTCATTTGTGAAGTCTTTTCTTACTAATGAGGTATCATACTCAATTAGTATATCTTACAGCCAGTTAGGCGTGATTCGTCAATCGTAAACGACGCTTGACTTAAAAGTCAACGGTCAACACTCGTCAACAAAGTCAACAATTTTGACTTTTAAATAGTAATTTTACTATTTCGTTTAATAAATCGAATTTGATCGATTTGGAAACGTAAAGTCCTATTTCTCGATTTATCACGTAAATCAAGGACTTATAAATAATTTCGCATTTAATAAACCTTTTATAAATAAAACGCGTATTTTCGATTTTAAAACGTTATAAAATGAACGTTTATCTCAAACATAGCAATCTATGTTCATAAAAATTTTGTAAAATTTAATTATGTCCAGAATATTAATTAACATATCTTTTATTAATAAACTGATTTAAAAAGGATTTAAAAATCCTTATTAATTATTAAAAATCTCGATAATTAATTTAAAAATACCAAATGACATTTGAAAATTTTTCTAAATTAATATAGTGCATTATTATACACTATGGTCCAGAATATGAATTTATAAAATCCATATGATATTGTTTGCTATTTATTTATATATATACATATATATAGTTACGGTATTTTCAATAATTAGGGAATAATTATCCAAAAATTCCCAAAATTGATATATACATAGTATAATATCCCAACATCAATATACATCACCAATATAACCTATAGTTCACCATAACCATTCATTTAATAATATCTAGCATTATTCACGGTAATTACAAGATAATTACCAAATAATTAGCAAACAATTTCTAAAAATTCCAAATAAATTCCAACATGGTTAAACATTATACTATAACATTGTAACATCATAACATCAACCAAAAACATTTGAATCATCACCATATGGAGCTCAATAGCTCTCGGCTTTTTTGATTCAAAATGTTATTTGATTTTCAAAAATTCTAACAATTATATACTATGTTTATACACTATGGTATACTAATATAACATCATAATATTTATCAAAACTAATTAAATCATCACCTTCAAGAGCTCAAAGCTCACGGCTTATTTGATTTAAATTAGTATTTGATTTCCAAAAATTCTAATAAATTCACACAATACATAAACAATATACTAAAGCATTAGTACACCTTTGTATGTTCAAAAATAAAATCATACACCAACCTATACTACTATAATGCTCACGGTATTTTCAAGAAAATGTGCAATTGGTTTTCAAAATTCTAATCAATTCATAGGACATATAATCAGGTTCTAAAGCAATAATATGCTATCAGATGCTTGAAATAAAATTATACATCAAGGTACATACATATATTGCTCACAGTACTAACAAAATTTTAGCTAGGGTTTTCCAAAAATTGTTAAATAAATTCCTATGTGTTCTAACCACATTATACAACAATAATCCATCATAAAATAAATAAAAGCATTCGGTTCTCATATGAACATTACATAAAATTTTCGAAAACTCTATTAATTCATGCTTGGGTTTCGAAAATCATATATAGGCAAGGTACTCTCATACATTTCATATACCATATCCTATGTTCATCTAAACACATTTTCTCACATTTTTGTACATAAAATCCTCAAGAACACATATGCATCCATAAGAACATTTAAAACATACATATTCATATATATACAACATTCGAAACACATACACATATATATAAAACTGTTTCGATTTTTCTTGAGTAAAAGAAGAAGGAAATCGGTGCTATGGTCTTAGTATTACCTTGTGAATGGTCTAGTATCCAAGAACAAGGTATGTATCAAGGTTGTGAAGTGGAGAAATGGAGAAGAAGGAAGAAAATAAATCTGAAAATAGAGAGGGGGATGGCTCTCGGTTTTGGGCTGAAGGAAGAGAGAATAGAGAGTGTTTTGAGTGTTGAGTGTGTTGAGTGAGAATGGAGTATGAAATGGGAGAAAAATTCCCTATATCTCTCTCCCTCTCTCTCGGCGCCCCTCTCTCTCTCTCTCACAAATAATGCAGCCCTTGGGAAGGGAAAGATGATGATTATGGAGTGTTAAAGATGCTCTCCATGCATTGGGCAATTTAGAAAGTGAAATCATTGTGTAATGGGGAAGGGTGAAGCATTGCCGGCGCATGGGAGGGGGGGTCTAGGGGCTGTTTTAATTTTATTTTTATACCTAATATATTGTATTAATCATATAATAGGTCATAGATATATAATGCAGGCCATAAAAATAATTAAATCAACACATAGCTTAATTTCGAAATTACCGAAAAAGAAATGGGAAAAATAGGATTAAAAATATAAATTACACGTATTATTGATACTCATGTAATTTTCGATCATATATATCATAATATATGATTTAGATATTAAATAATAGCATAGGATAAAATTATAGCACATTCCAAGCACATAAAACCCTAATTTCGAATTTAAGGCTTCGAAATTTATATAATTGAAGCTATCGAGTTTTATGGTTCAAAAACTTATTTTAATGCTTAATAATATCCATATATATCATATTATATAGTTTAGATACCATATGACAATTTAATGGTATGATTTCATGTGATCAAACCCTAATTTATAAGATTAGGGTTTTCGAAATCCACTTTCGAAAATAATCGAATTTTAAATGCTAAAATTCGATTTTAATAATTATTAATACTGTAATTATATAAAATAATAATAGGAAATTAATTATTATAATTTCCTGAGCATTAAACTCATTTTTCAAAACGTCTACAGGCGTTGGCGTCAAAACGTCTCAAAACGTTCAAAATCGACTCATCTCAAAATGGTCGCAGTAAGTTCATACTTACTAAGTAAATATATTCTATTTACTAAAGGAATTAAGATGGAAATCAATTCTAAGCTTCTTTGCTCGAGAAAATTTCATGAAATCTTGGACGTTCGATCTGGCGTTCGACGTTAAAATATATTACGAATCATTTCGTAATATTTCATCCTTTAATTCACAATCCTTAGTGAATTATGAAAAGAATTCGTTATAACGATATCGTATCAAGTCACAATATTCGATGTCGTAAAAATTAATATCTGCAAAACCCTAATTACGGGTTTAGAATACCGTAATGTCGTATGTTCGTTTCTTTAGAATATTACATTCCACCCCCTTACGAAAAATTTAGTCCGAAATTTGTATACCTCTAGCAAAATAAATCGGGTATTTTCCTCATCGCTTCTTCAAGCTCCCGTGGCTTCTTCTTGTGTGGTGTCTCCACAAACACTTTGACTATGGAATCGACTTGCTCCGTAGTTCTTGAACTTTGTGGTCAAGTATGGTGCGGGTTCTTCCTTATAGCTCATGTCCGCTCGAGGTCACGTCGTCTTGATGAATCACATGCTTTGGGTCGTGAGCGTATTTTCGTAATTATGAGGCGTGAAAAACATTATGGACATTCCTAGGTTTGGCGGAAGAGCCAACCTATAAGCTCTTGGACCTATCCTCTAGGATCTCATAAGGTCCTATAAAGCGGGTCTAAGCTTCCTTTCGTGCCAAACCCGACAATCCCTTTCGATGGAGAGACCTTAAGAAATACTTTGTCTCCATCCTCAAATTGTAGCTTCGGATCTACGCGTGTCATCGTAAGATTTCGTGCATCTCGAGCCTCTTTTATCCTCGGCCTAATTTGTCGAACGATCTTGATCATTTCGTTCAACGTGATCGTGCCCTATGACTTTTCTCTCACCGACTTCATCCCAATAAAGTGGTGATCTACACTTCTTGCCATACTGAGGCTTCGATGGGGCCATGCCGATCGTAAACGATAGTACGTTGTTGTAAGCAAATTGATAAGAGGTAACATATCTTCCCATTTTGCACCTCGATCCAAAATTACGGTTCTAAGCATATCTTCTAGCGTTTGGATTGTTCTTTCCGATTGTCCATCGGTTTGTGGGTGGAATGTCAGATGAAATTTAATCTCGTACTCATTCTCTCGCAAGCTAATCCGAAACGGATGTGAACTTGGAGTCTCGATCGAGGTAATAGATTTTGGCACCGTGTAGTCGTACAATTTCCTTAACGTCTGGTGGGCAACTTATCGGATCCATAAGTGCTTTGAATAGGTAGAAAGTGAGCACTTTTGGTAAGTCTATCCACAATTACCCATATGGTTGTGTTTCCTCTTCTCGACTTGGGTAAGCTTGTAACAAAATCCATGGTTATATCGTCCCACTTCCACTCGGGGATTTCTAACGGTTGTAACTTTCCGTAGGGAAGTTGGTGTAGCGCCTTCACTTGTTGACAAACAAGACAGCGTTCTATGAAAGAAGCTATGTCTCGTTTCATGCCTTCCCACCAAAACCTTTCCTTCAGGTCTTGGTACATCTTAGTCTTGCGGTGGGCGGTATAGGGCGTATCGTGAGCCTCACTCATGATTTCGTTAAAAGCTCAAGCGTCGTCGTGAATGCATATCCTTCCTTCAAATAATAAGGCGTTATCCGGTGCCTCTTGAAATTCTTGAATCCTTGGACCTTAGTCTTTCTCGGATCTTTTCAAACTTTTCCTCCATCCTTTGTCTCGACAATCCTTTTCTTAGGTCGATGTCGGTGTGAGTGTAGCGACACACTCACAATTGTCTCGAGCACGGTTCCACCTGATTCAATCCTCATTCTACCAAACTCTTCAACGAGTTTTTCCTCTTGTATAAAGAGACATCCTAACTTGGTATGGCTCTTACGACTCAAGCCGTGCTACTACATTCGCCTTTACCACGGTGATAGTTAATACCGCAATGTAATCTTTTACTAATTCAAGCCATCTTCTTTGCCTCATATTCAGATCTCTTTGTTGAAGAAATACTTCAAACTTTTATGATCGTGAAGATCTCACATCTCACACCATAGAGATGGTGTCTCCAAATTTTCGATTATGAACTACACCGCTAATTCCAAATCGTGGGTTGGGTAGTTCAGTTCAGGTATGAGTTGTCGGGATGCATAAGCTATCACTTTTCCTTCTTGCATCAAAACACAACCAGTCCGGTCTTAGATGCGTCGGTATAGACCACATACCCTTGTAAATGCACGGACTGCTAGAGGCTGGTCGTGCATCGTCAATTTTTCCTTGAGTATTTGGAAACTCGTCTCGCACTCATCGGTTCAATTGAACTTGATTCCTTCCAAGTAGGCTGGGTTATTGGCCTTGCAATTTTGGAGAATCCTTGATGAATCTCCTATAGTAACTTGCTAATCTAGGAAACTTCTAATTTCGTCTTTGAGTCTTTGGTGATTTCCATTCTTGCAGCCTCTACTTTGGTGGATCTACTTTTATACCTTCATGAGACACGATGTGTCCAAGGAACATAACTTCCTTCACCCAAAACTCACATTTGCTAAACTTAGCAAAGAGTCTTTCATTTCTCAAGGTTTGCAAACCGTTCTTAGATGTTCCCTATGATCCTCTTCATTCTTTGAATAAATAAGGATATCATCTATGAAGACCAAAACAAATTTATCCAAAATGGATGAAATACTCATTCATGAGGTCCATGAATACGGTTGGTGCATTGGTTAATCCGAATGGCATAACTATGAACTCATAGTGGCCATATACGGTTGAGAATGCGATCTTAGGTACATCCTCGGATCGTATTTTCGGTGATGGTATCGACTTAAGATCAATTTTCGAGAATACACTGCCTCGCAATTGATCAAACAGTCATCAATCACGGGTAAAGGGTATTTGTTCTTTAGTGTCATCTTATTTAGCTCTCTATAATCGATGCACATCCTCAAAGAACCGTCCTTTTTCTTAACAAACAAAACAGGCGCTCCCCAAGGTGAAACACTCGGCCTAATGAATCCTAGATCTAAAAGCTCTTTGATTTGGATTTTCAGCTCTTCTAGTTCCTTTGGGGCCATCCTATAGGGCGCCTTCGACACTGGGGCTGATCCGGGCTCCAAGTCGATGGTAAACTCTAGTTGTCTATCAGGAGGCAGTCCTGGTAGATTCTCGGGAAATACGTCCGAAAATTCTTGGACAACTTCGATGTCTTCTACCCGCGCTTCGGGTTTATCTTCTTCGTTCAGATAAACGAGGAATGCATGGCATCCTTTCTGGTTCATCATCCTCCTAGCTTGAAGTGCTGATACTATCGGGACTCTTCTTCCAATGCTGATCCCGTGGAAATGCGTAGCTTCTTGTCCAGGAAAGTGAAATGAAATTTTCCTTTCCTTACATAGAATCGTGGAATGATTCTTAGCTAACAAGTCCATTCCTAGGATTATGTCTACATCATCCATGGGTATTATGTTTAGATCGTTAGCCGTAACTTAAGTGATCCTAATGTCGACTCTAGGTTCGAGCAAAAGTGTGTAATGATCATAATCCCTCCTATGGGCGATGAGATTCTCATATCACTGGCTTGACCTTTCAGACCTAAGGCCCGGCATTTCTATGCATGATTTTGCAATAAAGAATGCGAAGCACCAGATCGAACAATACTATAACGGTGGGTTGAGTAGAACTCCCATACGCCAAGTTTCCGGTTTTGTTAGTTTCGCCTCCTATGCAGGCGTAGGCTCTAGCACTGAGCCGGTGAGGTGACGGGCGCTGGTCCTTGTTGATTCGTGTTCTTTGCTGCCTTTATTCTTTTGCCATTCTTGCGCCGGCAAGCGTGGTTGCCGCCTCTGCTTTGTTGTTGGGGTGGTGGCGCCACTGCGGTTCGCGAGGTTATTGTTGCTGAATTCTTTGCCATTGTGGTTCCGCACCACCTTGGGGTTGTTGCCCTTTGGAGTTCTTTGGGTTGAATTTGGAGCTAGCTGCGGTACAGGGGTTGAAGTATATTTTAGTGGATGAGCATTGCCGGTTGGTTCGGCCTTATATCCGAGCGTGACCTTTGGTCGATTGTTGGCGTAATGCCCGTTTGCCCGCGACTTGTAACAGCTTACCACGTTTGCGTGCACACACCCTTGTGTGCTCTATGGCATCTAGGGCATTGAGGTGCCTCGGCATTCTGTGGTCCCCTTGCGGTGGAGCATAAGTCGCTCTCTTCGGCTCTCATCCTTGCTGCCTTGTGTTTCTTGCCACGGCGCTTGTGACTTGCTTCTCCATAGTTTCCGCGGTTGTTATTCCCGCGGTTGGGCTCTGATTTCCTTTTCCTTTGTCCAATTCTTGTGTCGAGGCGACACCGACTTATTCTCGGTCATGGCGCCTCAATATCAAAGCTCGTGCGAGAGCTTGATTGTAAGATAGGTCTCGTGGTGGCAAGAGACATGCGTATCTCCATTCTTAGCCACGACCGAACTTTTCCGACATTTTCAAGTCGGTGTCCATCGATTCGGTGCATATCTCGACATTTCGCAGAAGGTGCGATCATAGTCGATCATGATATCCTTTTCGCTTTAGCGGAAAAATTCGCTCCTTCTTCCTCTTATAGCTCTTTAGGATGTACTTCTCATACAGCCTCCTCTTGAAATCCTCCCACGAGAATTCCTCAAGCGTGCGTTGTAAAAGTCTTCTTCGGCCTCCCACCGGAAGTCATTTGGTCCAATCGGTGGAAGGTAACACACGACGCCTTTCTGTGTCGTGCACCTTAAGAAGGTAAAATCCGTTCAATGGCTCTAACCCGTTGTTCGGCTTCTTCAGGCTCCTTTTCCGTTAAAAGCAGGAGGTTTTGCCTTAGAAATAGTTCTTGATCCTGCGATCGGGTTGAGGTGGAGGCGGTGGTTGGGATTATCCTCTTGCTTGCTCGGGAATTCTACCCTCCTCTAGGTCTTTCTCGACCTCTGGGTTCTCGATCCGGTTTTCTTCTCGGAGGCGTTTCATTATATAAAACATATCATCGTTAATTACTAAACGCACAACTTAACAACATAAGGTTTTCATAGCTTCCTCAAAGCGATATCAAAATAAAACAATTCATCCTTAACATAGACAATTGTCACCAAAAGCCCCACTGGGTCAAAATATATATGTAGATAGATAAACCAGTTTGTCAAAACGAGATGTCCAACATCGAGAATCACAGAAAATAGAAATAGCGAGGTTTCGGGCCCATATGGCCTAAAAAATTTCGAGTTCTAGAACCACGATGATCTTGAAATAACAAGGAAAATCTAGCACACATGCTAGTCATAACAAAACAACTTCTAATTAAAAGCGCCGCTTTAACGTCTTCACGAGTTCCTTCCACTCGCGTCTTCCTCGTGGTCTTCCTCCTCTTGAGTCGTCTTCCCATCCGAATCGTCCTCACGAGTCGTCGCACGGATGGTCATGCACCGCTGGCTTCCATCATCGGTATGTCGCGCAGGGTCCGGGTTATCCGCTACCGTACAAGTCGTAGTTGTGGCGGATCGGGCCGTAGCACACCTCGGGTGGTCAGCCGGAAGGCATCGATACTCTCATCCGCTGTCCGCGGAAGGGCTCTTCGTCTTGGTGGTGGTGGATCGGGACGGGTGGTACAGGCGGTAGCGGCGGACGTACTGGGTGTCCAAAAACTGCTGGTGGCAAGACGGGCTCTCCCAAGGCTCTAGGGCGTGCTGCCCTATCTACCTCGTACATCCTGCCCTCGTCCATCCGGTACAGGGGTATCACTGGATCAACCTGTCTCGGAACCTCAAGGTATAGCCACTCTGGCGACTCGTCACGCCAAGTGTACTCCCGTGGAGGGAGATAGGGTCCCATAGGTGCGGCTCCGTAGATACTGTACACGTAAGTCAGATGACTCACGAACCTGGGCAGATCCCCAATCAAATCATAGCCTCGGGGAATGCGATAAATGTAGTCTCCCGATACCTCTCGGGCATAACCATCCCATGTACAAGGGAGTATAGCTAGGAGTCTCTTGATGCCATCGTAATCGGTTGCGCCATAGGCCCGGGCGTTCCTCCACAACCGAAGGTAGTACGCCAGAAACTCGCCTAGGTCTTCCCCGACGCACATCCAACATTCCCTATAGGTGCGCATAAGCTCCTCGGGTGGGGCATGGGGTCCTACCCTCCTCCTAGCGATATAGCGCATCTCCTCCATCTGCCACGATTAAAACTAACGTAATTCAACTATCGTCATCTCAAAACAGAAAGGATAGCATAACGAGAAGCAACTAGGCTAGAACTAAACAATCCATAAGGTAGGCAACATCATAACGTACAATACATACCACAACTTACCTTCTTGGTCTTAACCAAACGTGTACATATAGACTAATGATATCTTAATATATATATATGCTACGAGATCCATGTCTTATACCCAACACTTAAGCTAGAGTTAAACAGACTCTATCGTATTCTGGAGACAGAATTAGGGATTCTGTTCTTCATAACAAGTGAAGATCAGTGCGTTAGAGTGCGTGGGTGAAAACCATGCGTAAATTGGAGTCCTAACGAGAGAGATCTAGCTAAACAAATTTACTGCACAGTGCAGGAAATTTGCGCGATCGTGCAAAATGTAAATCGAGACGTGCGTCGGCGCACACGCCTAACATATGCGGGTCTTTAAGTCGAGGCTGAACATTCTGAAGCTGTAAGTGACGTCCATGTTACGATTCCTGTCGATGCTCACTCATGTCGAGGTGATGATGAAGTGCCGTCGTCGTTCAGCTTTAAGGTTGAGGTCGTCCTCGTTCATCCTTCTCGCTCGCCGTTCGTTGTCCGTGCTCAAGGATATCGTCACTTTCATTCTTCCTATCATTCTTTTGTTCGCATAAGGGAAAAGAAGTTCGTACTTCTATGTTCTTTCACGATACGTGAGCATGCTCCTTAGAGTCTAAGTTCGTCTCATGATAACATATCGTTCATCATAAACAAAATTTCGAAAGTTGGAAAGTAAAGTCTTATTTGAAAAATTTTGGAAATACGATTTCAAAATGACAATCATGATCAACTCATATACATATCAAAAATGGATTCATTCATTCCATGTTGATCATTCAACTCGATACTACCATACACTTCCATCTCAATACTTGAGCACTTGCATTAGTTCAATTCAAAAATTTTGGAAAAATTTTCTTGCTCAACTTCCAAAATTTTTATTATAACAAAATTTCTCAAAAGCTCTTCTAACTTGCTCATCATGTAGAAATTTTCCATTTCATGAGTTTGAGAAAGAAATGCAGTTACCTTTTTTCCGGTTGAGCTCGATGTGATGGAGTGTTGAGAGGAGTCAGTAGATTTCTAGAAGTCCAGTGACTCGATCTAGACTTAGAATAAAAGGATTTGGGTTTACAAAGAGCAAAAGCGCTACGATACCACATCACGACCCCTCCGGACCAACCCGGACTGGAGGCGACTAATACTAGGAGTAGTATTTTAGGGTTACATGGCTAAAATAGAGATGCATAACAAAAATAAACTAGCATGCTTGAATGAATATGAAATAATGTCATAACGGTTTTAAAGGTTTGAGCCATCGGACCCAAAACTTGGCCCGATCCGATGGACCTCAATAGTTCATAAACATAAAGCATAAATAAAGAAGTTTGAGTGGAGCATTTGTCGCGCCGCTCTAATCCAAAGGATGATTAGAGAGCTGGAGCTTGGAGCGGTGAATGCAAAACAATTGATAGAATAATCAAAGATTTGAATAATATTTATCGAACTTCAATGATCAAACCTTATTCACAAGGCAAAAGTCATATACATATGTAAAGGCTACGAGTTCCTTTAACGATGGGTTCGATAATTCGAGACATACAATCTGTTGTCACAAAACATACAAAATATTCGTAATATGCGGTGGAAAGCATGTGAATGCATATATGACGATACGCACCCGAGGTTCTTTCTTTCAAACATAACAAATATCAAAAGACCACGACTACTCAACATCTCCGCCCATCACCATCATCACTCAATCGCACATTTAAAACAAATATGCGGTGAGTACAAATAATGCACTCGATGGCTCATGCGAAATAATTTATCAAGTTTGAATTACTACGCCTCACCACAAGAATACACGAGGTTTTGATTTGAAATACTAGTGCTTACTAAACATTTTTTCATCATTTTTAATAAATATCGCTTACAAGCATTTTCCACGTATGTATGATCCACATCCACCACAATCAATCATTCACAACAATTCCGCTATTTGGAGAGGAGGCTCCTCTCACAGCCGCCGTGACCGCCGAGCACCCTTTCAAGACACAGTCACAAAATAATCGGTGCACAAAATCCAGGCCATCTCGGACACGGGATCTGAATTCTCCATCATTCTTGGGGTACTTCAAGAATACAATTCAAGCATGTCGTAAAGTGGGGCTACCTAACATTATGCATCAACAATCATGGATTGGATACATACATAAAACATAAACATTTTAGGCGGGTAATTAAATAAATCGGTTCATAATTATTTGCTTGCAATAAAGCTTCATAAATAAATTATTTGGTAAAATTCTACCGGTTTGAGTATAGTAAAGCCCACCTTTACTTGAACTCAATTTCACTATCGTGCTCTCTCCTCGTTCAGAGTGACTTCACGTCCCACCTACGCAAAATGTGCGTTTAGAAATGCGTTGCACGCCGAGATTTTCAAAGTTCATTCAACTTTGATAGTTAAATTAATAATTCAAAGTTGGATGATTCTTTATCGTCTTAATACGTTGAAATGACGCGTATATCAATAAAATAATTCTCGTATATCGAGAGGCGTAATATGATCTACGGATCTCATTTTAACCTTTTAGGTTAAGCAATTAACGATATAATAACGTTATTGATAAAGTGATTTCATTTATGAAATCTTTTCTCACAATTGAGATATTCTTATAAAAGTAACACGTTTTTCACGTATTAACGTATTTAACGAACGTATTTCGTACGTTAATTTCAAAAGTCAACTGTTTTGACTTTTCTTAATAAATTTTCAATAACGTTATTTACGCTTTTAACGTTATTTAATATAACGTTTAAGTCATAAACATAATATTCTATGTTTAATAATTCTAGAAAATTTTAATATGTCTAAATTAATTTCTGACATATATTATATTATTTTCTTAATTAAAAGGAATTAAAATTCCTTATTCTATTTAATATAGCTCACGGCTATAACAAAATTTTTCTAACTTGTTCCAAAATTCTTCTAAATTCATATAGTGTATTATTTTACACTATAATCATTAATATGTATTAATATCATTATAGAAAAATTGGACATCACCTATATTACTACTATAGGTCTCGAAAATCCTCCAACAATTATCAAATAATTTTCTAAAACTCTAATTAAATTATACAAGGCCCCAACATTAATTTATAACATAATTATAACCTAAAGTTTAACATATGAAATTTCTACATTAAAGTATAATGTTCATGGTTTCGGTTTTCATCAACTATATACTAAACATTTTTATTAAATTCTAATTTAATCACACTATACTCATATACTATAGTATAGTACTAATATATCATAATATCAAATAATAACACAATATAAACCCTAGATCTTAACCTCCTAGGTCTCGGCTATTTTTGAATAAAATAGCTATATATGTCTAAAAATTCTAATAAATTTCAACATCACCTAATTAATACCTAGATCAACAATATGCTATAATATCATTCAAATAAAATTATACAACAAGGTACCAACATAGCCATTTTCGGCTATTTTGAAAATTATAGCAAATGGTTTCCAAAATTTCAAATAATCATCATGCATTCCTACAACATCATATATCACTAATCCATCATCAAATTAACTCCAAGCATTTTCGATCATCAAGAAAAAAAGTCACACAACATGCTTAGCTCTAGATACAAATCATTAATATCAATTCCTAAGCATATGTAACATACTAGCATAATTTTTCATAATTAAAACATGCTAAAAAAAACAATTTGAGCCATTGGATTTTTGAAAAGCTTAGGTATAATCGAAGCTCGTTCGATATCTAACCTAGATTAACAGTATCGATTTGGTGTAGGATGATTAATGTTGACTTTTGGAAGAGAATGGAAGATGAATACTTGGGTTTTGGAGGAGGAGCTCTCGGTAGTTTTTGTGTGTTGAGAGAGAAATGAAAAATGATTTTTGGTTTTCAAGACTTATCACTCAATATACAACAAGTGAATTATTTTACACATTTGTAAATCTCTCTCTCTCGGTCATAACTAAAGAAGGAAGACAAAAATTTATTTTGGAGATAGTCAACATGCATAGGTCATCAAGTAAAATATCTCTTACATGCATTAAGTGTATGAATAAAGTTTTTTTGAAGGAAACAAAATATTTTTGATTCAACTAGCTACTGCCGTCAACAATGAAGAGAAAAGAAGGAAAAATTTTCAGATTTTTAAAGTTGTAACATGCATGTAATATATAACACTCTATCCCAAATATTTGTAATACATCATCAAGCTTTCCAAGTCAATTTAATCGGCTCTCTCACCTATCATGTATCCACTTGCTTGAGTACTATGTCTACTTGTTTAATATGTAAAATTTATACCACACTTGAATCACTTAATTCATGACTTAGCAAATTACACTCCAAAACTTACGTACATTATGGTACACACACTAAGTCACGCCCGTTTCATTTATGAAGTGATAAATAATTAATTTCCATGCAAATTATACATATATACCATAATATATGTTTTAGATGATAAATTATATCATAGGAAAAATTATTGGAATTAATCCATAGATAGAAAACCCTAATTCTCGATTTAGGGTTTTCGAGAATCATTAATAATCAAAAATATCATTCCAAAATTTTCTAGCATTATTTCAATGCTAAATAATATTCTAATTATATAAAATAATCATAGGAATTTAAATATCATAATTCCTTGATCGTTAGAACCGATTCTCAAGTCATCTCTAAGCGTTAACGTTTGAAGCGTCTCAACGTTAATTATCGACTCATCTCAAAATGGTCGTAATAAAGCTATAATCACTTTATTAAATAATTCCAATAATAATAGAATTAAATTCTAAGCTTAAAAACTTAGAAAGTATCACGAGCATATAATTATCGATACGTAATCGACGTAGAAATAATTTCTTGAAATCGCTAAATATTCGTATTCTTGATTCACATTTATTTGTGAATAAAACATAGAATTTATTATTCAACAATAATCGATATCATTATTCGATATATAATTTATCAAATTATTAAGATAATATTTTAATTGATGAAATTAATTTCGTAATTAGGAGTTTAAATAATCGGTATTACATTCCACCCCTTAAAGAAATTTCGTCCAAATTTACATACCTCGAAAATATCGGGTATTTTTCTTTCATTGCGTCCTCAAGCTCCCCGTGGCTTCATAACTTGTCCATGATGCTTCCACAACACTTTGACTAGTGGAATAGATTTGTTCTCAATTCTTGAACCTTGTGGTCTAGAATAGCCGTAGGTTCTTCATTATAACTCATATCTGGATTGAGGATCACGTCGTCTTGATGGATCACATGCTTCGGGTCGTATACGTATTTTACGAGTTGTGATACATGAAAGGCGTTGTGTCGTTTCCCGGACTTGGCGGAAGAGCCAACCTATGGCGGATGGCCTATTCTTTCAAGGATTTCATAAGGTCCGATAAATCGGGTCTTAACTTTCCCTTACTCCAAACCTTATTATCCCTTTAGATGGAGAGACCTTTAAAAAGACTTTGTCTCCATTCTCGAAGCGATTTCGGATCTTGGCGTATCGTAAGATTTGCATCTATCTTGAGCTTCTTTTATTCTTTGCCTAATTTGGTGAGCGATCTCAATCATTTAAACTTAGCGTCGGAGCCCTAAGATTCTTCTTTCACCCACTTCATCCCAGTAAAGCGGTGATCGGCATTTTCTCCCATATAAGGCTTCATACGGGGCCATATCGATCGTCGCTTGATAACTATTATTGTAGGCAAATTCGATGAGAGGTAAAACCTCTTCCCATTTGGCACCTCGATCCAACACTACGATTCTCAACATATCTTGAGTGTTTGGATCGTCCTTCCGATTGTCCATCGATTACGAGGATGAAAAAAGTCTTTGAAATTTAATTTCGTGCCCAATTCTTTTGCAAGCTAGTCCGAATCTTCAAGTAAATTTTGAATCCCTATCGAGTGATAGTTTTGGTACTCCATGCGGTACAATTTTCTTTACGTCTTCTTGGCTAGCTTATTAGACCCGTGGTTAATCTGAATTGGCGAAAGTGTGCACATTTGGTGGTCACTACTACCCATATAGCAGTGTTCCTCTTTTAGACTTTGGTAAACCCGTAACAAAATCCATAGCTATATCTTCCATTTCACTCGGGTATTGCCAAAGGCTGTAGCTTTCGTAAGGGCGTTGGTGTAATGCTTTTACTTGTTGACAAGCAAGACATCGCTCTACAAAAGAGGCTATGTCTCTTTTCATACCTTCCACCGAACTTTTCTTTAAATCTTGGTACATTTTGCATTGCTGGATGGGTGTATAAGGTGTGTCATGAGCTTCACTCATGATTTCATTAGAAGATTGTTGTTATGCAGGATACAATCTTCCTTCAAATAATAAAGCATTATCTGGTGCTTCTTGAAAATTTTGATCCCTAAGTCCTTACTTTGGCTCTTGCTTTTCCAACTTTTCCTCCATCCTTTGTCCTTGAGGATTCTTTTCCTTAAGTCAGGCGTCAATGTGAGTGTAGCAATACAACTCGTGATCGTCTCGGTTGTTCAACCAATTCAATATTCATCCTTTCAAACTCTTCAACGAGTTTTTCTTCATTTGTGAAGAGACATCCCAATTTGTTACGACTCTTACGACTCGAGGCATCGGCTACAACATTCGCTTTGCCCGGGTGATAGTTTATACCACAGTCGTAGTCTTTTACTAATTCGAGCCATCTCCTTTGTCTCATGTTCAGATCTCTCTGCTCGAAAAAGTATTTTAAACTTTTGTGATCGGTAAAGATTTCACATCTTACTCCGTAGAGATGATGTCTCCATATCTTTAAAGCATGTACTACTGCTGCTAGTTCCAGATCATGTGTTGGGTAATTCAATTCATGTGGTCTCAGTTGTCGAGATGCATAGGCTATCACTTTTCCATTTTGCATTAACACACAGCCTAATCCATTCTTGGAAGCATCTGTATAGACCACGTATTCTTTATCTACGGGCTGCTGTCTGAGCGATGAGTTAACTTTTCCTTGAGCGTCTGGAAATTCGCCTCACACTCATCAGTCCATGTGAATCTGATCCCTTTTCTGAGTAGTTGGGTTATTGGTCTTGCTATCTTTGAGAATCCTTCGATAAATCTCCGATAGTAACACCGCCGATCCCGAAACTTCTAATTTCATTTGTGTCTCGGCGATTTCCATTCTTGGTCGCTTCTACTTTGGCGGATCAACTTTAATCCTTGGTGACACAATGTGTCCAGGAACATTACTTCTTCAGCGAAATTCACACTTGCTAAATTTAGCAAAAGTTGTTCATCTTTAAAGTTTGCGAGATTGTCACGAGGTGTTCCTTGTGTTCGTCTTCATTTTCGAATAGATGAGGATGTCATCTATGAAGACTAAAACAAATTTGTCTAAGTATGGGTGGAACACCCTATTCATGAGATCCATGAATCTTTGCCGGTGCATTAGTTAATCCGAATGGCACAACTATAAATTCATAGTGGCCGTATCTCGTTCGGAAAGGTCTTTGATACATCTTCAGAGCCGCACTTTAAGTTGATGATAGCGACTTGAGGTCGATTTCGAGAACACGCTAGCTCCTCGTGGCTGATCAAACAAGTCATCTATCCTTGGAAGTGGATACTTGTTTTAAGCGTCATTTTGTTCGGTTCTCGGTAATCTATACACATCCTCAATGAACCATCCTTTTCTTTACAAATAACACCGTGCTCACAAGGCGAAACACTAGGTGCGATAAAACCTAGGTCTAACGACTCTTGGTTTGAATTTTAACTCTTCTAGTTCTTTCGGAGCCATTACATGCGGTGCCTTTGACCTTGGAGCCGATCCGGTTCAAGTCGATGGTAAACTCGATTGTCATCGGGAGGCAATCACGGTAGATTTTCGGGAAAACATCGAAAATTCTCGTACAATCTCTACATCTTCAACCTTTATCGTTGCTCGATCTTCTCCATTTAAATAAACAAGAAATGCATGGCATCCTTTCTTGTTTATCATACTCACAACCTTGAGCGGATATAATCGAATTTTCTTTCCATCTTGATTAGTAAAAGCAGTAGCTTCTTTCCCGGAAAATGGAATGAAATTTTCTTTCTTTACGGGATTGTAGCATGATTTTCACTAACCAATCCATTCCCAAAATTATATCTACATCACCCATGGGTATTATGTTCAAGTTATTCGTCGAACCTTAAGTGATCTAAGTTCGACTCTAGGTTCGAGCAAATATAATGTGATCATAATCCCTCCTATGGGTGAAGAGATGTTCATATCTGATACGCTTTTTCAGATCTAAGTTCCAATAGATCTACACATGTTCTTGCTATGAAAGAATGTGATGCTCCGTGTCGAACAAAAGTATGGCAGTGCGTTGAGAAGTGTTCCCATACCGCGAGTTTCTGGTTTTGTTCATTGCCTCGGTGCGAGCATATGCTCGCTTTGAGCATTTGGTGACAGGGGCCTTTCTCTGTTGATTCTTTGTGGCTCTTCTTTGTTGGCGTCGTTCTTGATTACGCCGTTGCGGTGGTTGTCGTTCTTTATTCTTCTTGAGGTTGTTGCCCTTTGTTGTTGTGGTAGTATATCGCGGCTTGGTGGCTGGATAATACGAGGGTTGGGCATTGCCGGGCTGATTCGCCTTCCCTTGTCTGTCGTATCCCAGGCAATTGTTTAGCGTAATGGCCCTTCATGCCACACTTGAAACAATTTACCAAGTAACAAACTCCTTGTGAAACTTACGGCACTTTGGGCGAGGTTGTTCTTCGCTCGATCTGTGGTCCTCACATGCGAGGCAAGGCGGTTCTTCCATCCACATCCTTGCGGATCTTGTGTTCCCTTGCCACGGCCGCTTGTTATTAGTATTCTCAAAACTTCCCGATTCTTTTTCAAATTTCCTTCCCACTTTCTCTTTCCTTTTCCCTTGTATTTGATGTACGTGTTTGAGCTGTCTTCTCTTTTGGCATATTTGCTCTATGTCAATGCTCGTCAGGAGATTCGATGTAAGTCGAGATCTCCATGGCTAGCTAGAGACATTCTTATCTCGATCTCAATCGGACACGAATTTTTCTCGCCATTTTCATATCTGTATTCACACGATCGGGGCATATCTGGACATATCGCGAAAATGCGATCGTGTCTGTCACGGACATCTTTTCTTGTTTGATTATAAAATTCTTGTTCCTTCTTTTCCGATAACTTTTGAACGTATTTCTCATCTGATTCCTCTTTAAATTCTTCAGTGAACTCATTCATCGATCATGCGGTAAAATCTTCCGTCGGGCTTCCCACCAAAAGTCGGCGAGTCCGATCAATTGAAAAGCAATACAGGATAGCCGTTCTGCTACTGCGTGAAGAAAATCAAATATCCTTTCCATAGCCCTGATCCATTGCTCGGCATCATCCGGGCTTCCTTTCCCATCAAAGGATGGTGGGTTCTGCCTAAGAAATAATTCCTCGATCCTACGATCGGGTGGAGGTGGTGGTGGTTGGGGTATATTCGCGAGTTACAGTGCAGAATTCTTCCTCCGCCTCTGCCTCTTCCCCCCTACCTCTTTGTGCGGGATCCCGTCTTGGCGGCATTCTATTGTTTAAACATACAATAAATATTGAAAATCATTTTCACAATTGACATATATAATATCATCATACAATTTCTTTTGTAAAGCAGCTTTAATTCAAGCTATTCATTCTTATCACAAATTCATTTACGCATAAAAGCCCGCAGGGGTTATCGGATATATATATACATCGAAATTGTGTGCCTCAAAGAGGACTATTTCATTGTGATTGATACAAAAGAGGTAATGTACATAGATGGCATTTCAAAGCTTAACCCGTATTAAACAACTACGGGATTACAAGATAGTACAAAATCTGACATTCACTTCCCTTTAAAACATAAGCAACCTACACACATCTTGGACTATATACATACGGACTAAAGTCTAATAAGGCTGGTCTGGGTGCATCACTCGTCGTCATCTTGATCCTCCTCGGGATCCCCTCATCGTCGAATCATCATCGGAGTCGTCGTCATCCGAATCCTCACGGCGTACTCTGGATGGCCCCCCATCATCCCCAACCATAGGAATGTCGCGGATCGGATGAGGTCATCACGGGCATCGGATACTCTCATCACGGCGTCGGTCAGTGCAGCTCAAGGCCGGTGTAAGCGCTGTCATGGGTGGCAAGATCGGGAGGCGGCGGGTGTATGGGGTGTCCAATTGACAAAGGGAAACACCGGCATCCCCAATGCTCGGGTGCAGACGCCTTCTCTACCTCTGCAAGTGCGCCTCGTCCTCCGGGAACACAGGCACCACCGGGTCCACTCGGCGAGGTACCTCCAAGTAAAGCCACTCGGGTGACTCGTCACGCCATGTATATTCTCTCGGAGGAGTACGGTCCTCTCGGTGCTACCCGTGAATCTACGAAGACATCGTCAAATGGCACAAATCTCGGTAGATCGCTATCAAGTCATAGTCCCGCCAGTAGCAGTAGATATAATCTCGACACTTCCGTGCATAATCTTCCCAATCGACCGTAACCGCATCAATAGGCGCTTCACGCCAACGAAATCGATTACTCCATACTCGTGCCTCTTCTACAATAGCGAAGGTAGTGCATGAGAAACTCTCAAGATCATCTCCCGGCATATCGGTAACCACGGTACCTATGAATAATCTCCTCAGGGGTGGCCCTCGGTCCAAGTCTGCGTCTAGTGGTGTGTCGAGTCACGGCCATCTACATCACGGACAAGCGAGCAAAAGATAACTAAGTAAAGATAATCGATGCATAGATAAAAAATAAACTTAACGCGGCGTCGCTAAGCAAAAGAATAAAGCGGACGGTCTATAAAGCGGATAAACAATCCAAACACCTCGATAAGCGGATACATGTTATCGGAAATTGTTCTCATATACAACACACGTTGTAGCTTTCTTACCATACTAAGAAACTTCTGCCTAGCGACCAAACAAAATCTTATCATATAACTGAATTCTAGTTCTATAAGACTACGAGCTAGCTTCTACTGGCTCTCGTGATTTCTGGAGACTGAAACAGGGATCTTCCTTCATAATAAATATTTTACAGTCCGTTAGAGTGCGTAGGAGAAAACCGTGTGAAAATCGGGTCCAAACAAGGAGAGCGGATCAAAACAAAATCACTGCTGAAAGCAGTTCGCCTTGCCGAGGTGAACTGTCCGAGGTGGTCTGTACTGACTCTCGTGAATTTTGGAGAAGGAATCAGGGTTTGATCCTTCATAACAAATAAATTACATTGCGTTAGGAGTACGTAGGCAAAAATCGTTCATAAATCGAGTTCAAGCGAAGGAGAGCGGATCAAAACAAAACCACTGCGGCGAAGCAGTTCGCGCTGCCGAGGTGCCGAGGTGCGAGGCCGAGGTGCCGAGGCGCGGCCGAGGTCGGTGCCGAGGCGAAGTGCCGGGCGGAGTGCCGAGGCCGAGTGCCGAGGCGGTGCCGAGGCGGAGTGCCGAGGTCGAAGTGCCGAGGCCAGTGCCGGGCGTGCCGAGGTGAGTGCCGAGTGCAGGCAGTGCGCGAGGCGGAGTGCCGAGGCAGTGCCGAGGCGGCGCCGAGGCGGAGTGCCGAGGTCGGTGCCGAGGCCGGTGCCGAGGCGGTCTCGAGGCGGAGTGCCGAGGCGAGTGCCGAGGCGGTGCCAGGCGGTGAAAGCCGAGGCCGAGGGCCGAGGCGGAGTGCCGGCAGTGCGAGGCCGAGTGCGAGGCAGTGCTGAGGCGGAGTGCCGAGGCAGTGCCGGGCGGTGCCGAGGTCAGTGCGGCGGAGCTGCCGAGGCGAGGTGGCGAGGAGGTGAAAGTTTGACCAAGTCAACGCCGAGGTGAGAAAAAATTTCGAGGTGAAATTGTACTGACTCTGGTGCATTTTAGAGAAGGAATCAAAGTTCGGTCCTTCATAAGAAATATAGTACAGTGTGTTAGGGTATGTGGGCGAAAACCATGCACAAATCGGAGTCCGAGCGAAGGAGATCGGACCAAAATAAAATCACTGCGTGAAGCAGCTCGCCCTTGCCGGGGTGAAATGGCCAGGGTTAAATGGCCGAGGTGAACTGTACTGACTCTAGTGAATTTTGAGAAGGAATCAAGAGTTCGGTCCTTCATAAGAAATATAGTACAGTGTGTTAGGAGTATGTGGGCGAAAACCATGTGCAAATCGGAGTCCGAATGAAGGAGATCGGAACAAAATAAAATCACTGCTTGAAGCAACTCGCCTTGCCGGGGTGAAATGGCCAGGGTTAAATGGCCGAGGTGAACTGTACTGACTCTAGTGAATTTTGAAAAGGAATCAAGAGTTCGGTCCTTCATAAGAAATATAGTACAGTGTGTTATGAGTATGTGGGCGAAAACCATGCGCAAATCGGAGTCGAGCGAAGGAGATCGGACAAAAATAAAATCACTGCGTGAAGCAGCTCGCCCTTGTCGAGATGAAATCTTGAACTCGAAGTGGATGTCGAGGTTGACACCAAGTAAACGCCCAGGTCGGTGCCGGGTGAATCAATTGAGGTCGCGCAATGCCGAGGCGCTCAACTGGTCAGCCGAGTCGAGGTAAACTCGGGTTGACTTCAAGCGAGGTGGAAAGCCTTAGCTTTTCAATTTGAGCTCGATTCTTTTGTTCTCGAAAGAAGAGGAGAATAGTTCGTACATGTGTCCGTCTATGTTCTTTTCAAAGAGGGATCATGCATCTTATTACGTCTATGTTCCATTCGGGATGACATAGGCATTAATCAAAATCAACATTGAGAAATGATGAATAAATATTTTAAATATGACGAACATAGTTCGTTTTAAACATACGCATTTCTTGCAAAAAAAATTTCAATCATTAATCAATAAATAATCATGGTTATTTACAACCTTTCTCATTTCATTTGTCGATAATGTTCTATCAACACAAATCATTTGTCGATAATGTTCTATCGACACAAATCATATTCATAAATCTCAAACTTTTCTTTTCAAAGAGAGAAAATAATTTACCTTTTTCCGGTTGAAATTTGGATGTGATGGAGTGTTGGCGTAGTCGGATGATTTCTAGAAGTCTAGTGACTCAATCTAGACTTAACTTTTGAAAGAAAATTTTAGGGTTGAGAGAGCAATATATACGATACCACTCTGTCACGACCCGCTCTAATCGAAGGACAGATTAGAGAAGCTGGAGCTTGGAGCGATGAATGCAAAACAATTGATAGAATAATCAAAAGATTTGAGAATAATATTTATCGAACTTCAATGATCAAACCTTATTCACAAGGCAAAAGTCATATACATATGTAAAGGCTACGAGTTCCTTTATGATGAGGTTCGATAATTGCATGATACAAGCCGTCACAAAACATACAAAATATTCGAGAATATGCGTGGAAAGCATGTGAATGCATATATGACGATATGCACCCAAGGTTCTTTCTTTCAAACATAACAAATATCAAAAGACCCACGACTACTCAACATCTCCGCCCATCACCATCACTCACTCAATCGCACATTTAAAAACAAATATGCGGTGAGTACAAATAATACTCGATTGGCTCATGCAAAATAATTTATCAAGTTTGAATTACTCGCTTCACCATACGGTAACACACGAGGTTTTGATTTGAAATACTCGTGCTTACTAAACATTTTCATCATTTTAATAAATATCGCTTGCGAGCATTTTCCACGTATGTATGATCCACATCCACCACAATCAATCATTCACAACAATTCCTGTATTTGGAGGCCCTCTCACAGACGCCGTGACAACCGAGCACCCTTTCAAAGACAGTCACAAAATAATCGGTGCACAAAATCCGAGCCATCTCGGCCGAGGATCTGAATTCTCCATCATTCTTGGGGTCTTCCAAGAATACGAATTCAAGCATGTCATAAAGTGGGGCTACCCAACATTATGCATCAACAATCATGGATTGGATACATACATAAAACATAAACATTTTGGGCGGGTAATTAAATAAATCGGTTCATAATTATTTGCTTGCAATAAAGCTTCATAAATAAATTATTTGGTAAAATTCTACGGTTTGAGTATAGTAAAGCCCACCTTTACTTTGGAACTCCGAATTTCACTATCGTGCTCCTCTCCTCGTCCGAGTGACTTCACGTCCCACCTTTACGCAAAATGTACGTTTAATGCGTTGGCACGCTTTCGAGATTTTCAAAGTTCATTCAACTTTGATAGTTAAATTAATAATTCAAGTTTGGATGATTCTTTATACGTCTTAATCGTTGAAACGACGCGTATATCGATAAAATAATTCTCGTATATCGAGAGAGGCGTAATATGATCTACGATCTCATTTTAACCTTTTAGGTTAAGCAATTAACGATATAATAACGTTATTGATAAAGTGATTTCATTTATGAAATCTTTTCTCTAATTGAGATATTCTTATAAAAGTAACACGTTTTTCACGTATTAACGTATTTAACGAACGTATTTCGTACGTTAATTTCAAAAGTCAACCGTTTTGACTTTTCTTAATAAATTTTCAATAATTCATATTTTAACGAATAAAATCAATATAAATCGATTTTCAATCGATTTATTTTAATAAAACTTTAATCCTTGATTTTTCACGTAAATCGATAAACTTAATTAATATTTTCTTTCAATATTAATCTTTTAATGCATTAAGCATTATTTACGCTTTTAACGTTATTTAATATAACGTTTCGTCATAAACATAATATTCTATGTTTAATAATTCTCGAAAATTTTTAATATGTCTAAATTAATTTCTAGACATATATTATATTATTTTCTTAATTAAAAAGGAATTAAAATTCCTTATTCTATTTAATATAGCTCACGGCTATAACAAAATTTTTTCCTAACTTGTTCCAAAAATTCTTCTAAATTCATATAGTGTATTATTTTACACTATAATCATTAATATGTATTAATATCATTATAGAAAATTGGACATCACCTATATTACTACTATAGGTCTCGAAAATCCTCCAACAATTATCAAATAATTTTCTAAAACTCTAATTAAATTATCAAGCCCCAACATTAATTTATAACATAATTATAACCTAAAGTTTAACATATGAAATTTCTACATTAAAGTATAATGTTCATGGTTTGGTTTTCATCAACTATATACTAAACATTTTATTAAATTCTAATTTAATCACACTATACTCATATACTATAGTATAGTACTAATATATCATAATATCAAATAATAACACAATATAAACCTAGATCTTAACCTCACTGGTCTCATTTATTTTGAATAAAATAGCTATATATGTCAAAAATTCTAATAAATTTCAACATCACCTAATTAATACCCTAGATCAACAATATGCTATAATATCATTCAAATAAAATTATACAACAAGGTACCAAAATAGCCATTTTATTATTTTGAAAATTATAACAAATGGTTTCCAAAATTTCAAATAATCATCATGCATTCTACAACATCATATATCACTAATCCATCATCCAAAATTACTCCAAGCATTTTCGATCATCAAGAAAAAAAGTCACACAACATGCTTAGCTCTAGATACAAATCATTAATATCAATTCCTAAGCATATGTAACATACTAGCATAATTTTTCATAATTAAAACATGCTAAAAAAAACAATTTGAGCCATTGGATTTTTGAAAAGCTTAGGTATAATCGAAGCTCGTTCGATATCTAACCTCGTTAACGGTATCGATTTGTTGTAGGATGATTAATGTTCAAGCTTTTTGGAAGAGAATGGAAGATGAATACTTGGGTTTTTGGAGGAGGAGCTCTCGGTAGTTTTTGTGTGTTGAGAGAGAAATGAAAAATGATTTTTGGTTTTCAAGACTTATCACTCAATATACAACAAGTGAATTATTTTACACATTTGTAAATCTCTCTCTCGGTCATAACTAAAGAAGGAAGACAAAAATTTATTTTGGAGATAGTCAACATGCATAGGTCATCAAGTAAAATATCTCTTACATGCATTAAGTGTATGAATAAAGTTTTTTTGAAGGAAACAAAATATTTTTGATTCAACTAGCTACTGCCGTCAACAATGAAGAGAAAAGAAGGAAAAATTTTCAGATTTTTAAAGTTGTAACATGCATGTAATATATTACACTCTATCCCAAATATTTGTAATACATCATCAAGCTTTCCAAGTCAATTTAATCGGCTCTCTCACTATCATGTATCCACTTGCTTGAGTACTATGTCTACTTGTTTAATATGTAAAATTTATACCACACTTGAATCACTTAATTCATGACTTAGCAAATTACACTCCAAAACTTACGTACATTATGGTACACACACACTAAGTCACGCCCATTTCATTTATGAAGTGATAAATAATTAATTTCCATGCAAATTATACATATATACCATAATATATGTTTTAGATGATAAATTATATCATAGGAAAAATTATTGGAATTAATCCATAGATAGAAAACCCTAATTCTCGATTTAGGGTTTTGAGAATCATTAATAATCAAAATATCATTCCAAAATTTTCTAGCATTATTTCAATGCTAAATAATATTCTAATTATATAAAATAATCTTAGGAATTTAAATATCATAATTCCTTGATCGTTAGACCTGATTCTCAAGTCATCTCTAAGCGTTAACGTTTGAAGCGTCTCAACGTTAATTATCGACTCGTCTCAAAATGGTCGTAATAAAGCTATAATCACTTTATTAAATAATTCCAATAATAATGGAATTAAATTCTAAGCTTAAAACTTAGAAAGTATCACGAGCATATAATTATCGATACGTAATCGGCGTAGAAATAATTTTGAAATACGCTAAATATTCGTATTTCTTGATTCACATTTATTTGTGAATAAAACATAGGAATTTATTATTCCAACAATAATCGATATCATTATTCGATATATAATTTATCAAATTATTAAGATAATATTTTAATTGATGAAATTAATTTCGTAATTAGGAGTTTAAATAATCGGGGTATTACTGTTGGAAAGTGTGTGAATACATATATGACGATATGCATTCAAGGTATAATCCACAAATTCTAGATAAATCGATCGAGGACCTTTGGACTCTCAACACATTCCCATCATCACCATGAGCTCAACCCGCACATTTAAAACAAACATGCAGGCTAAGTACAAGAAATTGCACTCGGTGGCCTTATGCCGAAAACATTTGATAACATTTGAATTCTGTTGCCAATATCGAGTAAGTCGCGTGGTTTTAGTTAAAAATGCCTCAGGCTTACCAAATCATTCGGTTAAATAAACATAGCTCGCCGAGCATTTTCTTGGTGTGTATGGTGCGATCTCATAGTAACAATTCATAACAATATTTAAAATTAAGCGTCGAGAGGAGGCCTCCCGTCTACGACGCCGTGACCGGCCGTAATCCGTCTGACACGGTCGCTCTCTACAAGCATATGTTAACACGGTATAGTTCCAACCTTCACGCCAATCTAGCGGACATTTATCATCGGCTCGGGACCGACATTTAAAAGGTTGGTGCGACCCAAATGACATAACTGTCATAATAAAGTTCCAACCATCTCCACAGACCCTACCGGGCAAACGGATCGATCCATACATAAAGCGAAATATTTTGGCGGTGTCAACAAAACATTTGTTAAGCGGTTGTAGAATAAGTGCGTAAATAAACTCATTTGGAATAACGATAAAGTTACATTTTAGTGGGGTGAAAAGGCCCGCATTTTGAAGATAAAAGCCCTTTGGACTATGGTTCGTTGTAAAAGTCATAGGTTCGATCGTTCGTCAAAATCCGATCAAGGCGTTTGCGTCCTTTTCTGGCGAGGCTTTAGTACATCGCTCAAGTCTCTCGAGACTTTCAAAGCTAAGATAAACTTGATATTTCATATCGATGTAGACTGAATTCATAGTGAATTGATACGTCTCTAACTGCGTATCTGATTGAGTTGTTCTCGTTCCTCGAGATCGTTCGGCGATAAGCATCGTTTTTCGATATATGGATTTCATTTGTGAAATCTTTTCTTACTAATAATTATCATACTCAATTAGTATATCTTACGCGTATTGGCGTGATTCGTCGATCGATGTAAGCGTCGTTGACTTAAAAAGTCGGCGAAGTCGACACTGGTCGACAAAGTCGACAATTTTGACTTTTAAATAGTAATTCTTACTATTTCGTTTAATAAATCAATTTGATCGATTTGGAAGCGTAAAGTCATATTTCTCGATTTATCACGTAAATCGAGGACTTATAAATAATTTAGCATTTAATAAACCTTTTTATAAATAAAGCAGCGTATTTCGATTTTAAAGCGTTACAAAATGAGCGTTTGTCTCAAACATAACAATCTATGTTCATAAAAATTTTGTAAAATTTAATTATGTCAAGAATATTAATTAAACATATCTTTTATTAATAAACCGATTTAAAAAGATTTAAAATCCTTATTAATTATCGAAAATCTCGATAATTAATTTTAAAAATACCAAATAACTTTTGAAAAATTTTCTAAATTAATATAGTGCATTATTATACACTATGGTCCAGAATATGAATTTATAAAATCCATATGATATTTTTGCTATTTATTTATATATATATACATATATATAGTTACGGTATTTTCAATAATTAGGAATAATTATCCAAAATTCCCAAAATTGATATATACATAGTATAATATCCCAACATCAATATACATCACCAATATAACCTATAGTTCACCATAACCATTCATTTAATAATATCTAGCATTATTCACGGTAATTCTGAGATAATTACCAAATAATTAACAAACAATGTCTAAAATTTCAAATAAATTCCAACATGATTAAACATTATACTATAACATTGTAACATCATAACATCAACCAAAAACATTTGAATCATCACCATATGGAGCTCAATTGCTCTCGGCTTTTTTGATTCAAAATGTTATTTGATTTTCAAAAATTCTAACAATTATATACTATGTTTATACACTATGGTATACTAATATAACATCATAATATTTATCAAAACTAATTAAATCATCACCTTCAAGAGCTCAAAGCTCACGGCTTATTTGATTTAAATTAGTATTTGATTTCCAAAAATTCTAATAAATTCACACAATACATAAACAATATACTAAAGCATTAGTACACCATTGCATGTTCAAAAATAAAATCATACACCAACCTATACTACTATAATGCTCACGGTATTTTCAAGAAAATGTGCAATTGGTTTTCAAAAATTCTAATCAATTCATAGGACATATAATCAAGGTTCTAAAGCAATAATATACTATTGTATGCTTGAAATAAAAATTATACATCAAGGTACATACATATATTGCTCACGGTACTAACAAAATTTTAGCTAGGGTTTTCCAAAAATTGTTAAATAAATTCCTATGTGTTCTAACCACATTATACAACAATAATCCATCATAAAATAAATAAAAGCATTCGGTTCTCATATGAACATTACATAAAATTTTTGAAAACTCTATTAATTCATTCTTGGGTTTCGAAAATCATATATAGGCAAGGTACTCTCATACATTTCATATACCATATCCTATGATCATCTAAACACATTTTCTCACATTTTTGTACATAAAATCCTCAAGAACACATATTCATCCATAAGAACATTTAAAACATACATATTCATATATATACAACATTGAAACACATACACATATATATAAAAGCATTTGATTTTCTTGAGTAAAGAAGAAGGAAATCGGTGCTATGGTCTTAGTATTACCTTGTGAATGGTCTAGTATCCAAGAACAAGGTATGTATCAAGGTTGTGAAGTGGAGAAATGGAGAAGAAGGAAGAAAATAAATCTGAAAATAGAGAGGGGGATGGCTCTCGGTTTTGGGCTGAATGAAGAGAGAATAGAGAGTGTTTTGAGTGTTGAGTGTGTTGAGTGAGAATGGAGTATGAAATGGGAGAAAAATTCCTATATCTCTTTCCTCTCTCTAAGCCCTCGCTCTCTCTCTAAATAATGCAGCCCTTGGGAAGTGAAAGATGATGATTATGGAGTGTTAAAGATGCTCTCCATGCATTGGGCAATTTAGAAAGTGAAATCATTGTGTAATGGGGAAGGGTAAAGCATAGCCGGCGCATGGGGGGGTGTCTAGGGGCTGTTTTAATTATATTTTTTCACCTAATATATTGTATTAATCATATAATAGGTCATAGATATATAATCTGACCATAAAATAATTAAATCATCACAAAGCTTAATTTCAAAATTACCGAAAAAGAAATGGGAAAATAGGATTAAAATATAAATTACACCTATTATTGATACTCATGTAATTTTCGATCATATATATCATAATATATGATTTAGATATTAAATAATAGCATAGGATAAAATTATAGCACATTCAAGCACATAAAACCCTAATTTGAATTTAAGGCTTGAAATTTATATAATTTAAGCTATCGAGTTTTACGGTTCAAAACTGATTTTAATGCTTAATAATATCCATATATATCATATTATATAGTTTAGATACCATATGACAATTTAATGGTATCATTTCGTGTGATCGAACCCAATTTATAAGATTAGGGTTTTGAAAATCACTTTAGAAAATAATCGAATTTTAAATGCTAAAATTTGATTTTAATAATTATTAATACTGTAATTATATAAAATAATAATAGGAAATTAATTATTATAATTTCACGAGCATTAAACTCATTTTTCAAAGCGTCTGCAGGCGTTGGCGTTAACGTCTCAAAGCGTTCAAAATCGACTCATCTCAAAATGGTCGCAGTAAGTTCATACTTACTAAGTAAATATATTCTATTTACTAAAGGAATTAAGATGGAAATCAATTCTAAGCTTCACTGCTCAGAAAATTTCATGAAATGCTGACGTTCGATACGCGTTCGACGTTAAAATATATTGACAAATCATTTCGTAATATTTCAATCCTTTAATTCACAATCCTTAGTGAATTATGAAAAGGAATTCGTTATAACGATATCGTATCGAAGTCACAATATTCGATGTCGTAAAAATTAATATACGGTAAAACCCTAATTACGGGTTTAGAATATCGTAATCGTATGTTCGTTTCTTTGGAATATTACAATTGTAGATATTCAAATATTGAAATCCACATATATATCGAATTAAATCGCTTTAGGCGATTAACATTAAATTAGATGATACTAGTCTTGTATAATGTTCTTAGGTGTATGTTTGATGATATAATGATGATATTGAGGAGTTTGGGATGATATTGGTGTAGTTTGGTTTATTTGGGATATACCTATTCTAAACGTTACTCTGCCGAAATTTCGGTAGAATTAGGCGTTGTAAAACAAATTATATGTTAATTGATAGTTTTAACATATATCTAAACTAGAAAGGAAGATTACTAAAGATTTATCATCGTCTTTATGTTCTAAGGATCCGTGAGGAAAGCGAGAAGTAAAGGAAGAAGAAGCGAAGTTGTTGGATTGAACGTCACGAGGTGGGTAATGCCTCTCAAAGTTATTTTAAGCTAACGAATCTGTGTTATGCCGGTATGTTTCAAAATAAAGTGTGGTGATATGTTATGATGATAAACTTTTCTATGAATAAACAAACCATAGTTTTCCTAAAGTTATTTGAAAGAGATGCTCACTTGAGCGAAATCATAAGTTTTGAAAATATATGTTGGCATTTACTCACCGAGTACTTCTAGTACTCACACCCGATAAGTGTTTTATCTTTGCGAGTTGAGCATGGAAGAGGTGTGGCTTGGGCCGAGAATAGCTATTTTGTTTTCGTCTTGTGAACTATTGTGGTTGAGTGTCATGTCTTCATACATGACATTCATTAATCTTCCATTGTTAACCTTGAAACGTGAAACCATACTTTTGATAACTTGTAAATATTTTGAAGACTCTTATGTATGTATTTGAGGTTGTGTTCTCGTTTGTATTGTTGTTGGATATTCTACGAGTGCAGGTTGGCTTATTTCATTTTCAAAGCGTTATCTTTGTCCGTTTGTTTCAAAAAAAAAACCAAACTCATTAAATCCCTTGTTGTTGGAAGATTATTGTTGATTCAACCAACCACGGCTTGATTATTGGATTAATTAAGTAGTTAAATAGTCGGGTCGTGACACGTAGAACGGTAACCACATATGCTCGAACCCGGAACTTGGACTAGGCTCACTTAAGGTCATGACGAGATAACCTTCACGTCGTACCTATGACGGATGTGGACATAATCACAGGAATGGATTTGTTAACCGAACATAATGCGACCATCCTATGTAATGAAGGAAAAATTTCTTACCAACATCTCGGAGAGAAACCTACAGAGTTTCACGGGATCAGCATGGGAAGGAGAGTCCCAATCATATCCGCGCTACAAGCAAGGACGTTGCTGAACAAGATCGAGAACCACGCCTACCTTGTCTACCTCCAGGAGGAAGACCAGAATGAGAGAATGATAGAAGACATTCTGATCATGAAGGAGTATCCCGATGTGTTTCCAGATGAACTACCGGGATTATCGCCAAACCGACAGATTGAGTTCACGATCGACCTTGAACCAGGTTCTGCCCTTGTGTCGAAAGCGCCATATCGGATGGCACCAAAAGAACTTGAGGAATTGAAGATCCAACTGCAAGAACTCTTGGAGTTAGGTTTCATTAGTGTTGGATTTGTATACTGGAAGCAGTTTTGATTGAGCTTGTATACAATGTTTCATGTTACCACTATTACAATCTCCTATCGAATTGTTTACTTGATTGCATATGTATGTCCTTTTATCTCATATATAAGTTAGATCATACGATTGTGTTGTAGATCACGTAAGTGCATATGATTGGTCAAGCTTAATGAGATATAAAAGAATCATGATTGATACAACTTGAGGGCGAGTTGTCGGTATAAGTGCGGTATAGATAAAAGTAACTTGACTTGGTTGCTTGTCTATGCTGATGCGTCTCGGCGTATTGATGGATCACAGTGAGATGAGTTCTCCTATCGACCGTCGTGAAGAACCTAGATCTCGGTGAGTTTACGTTGATCTAAACCTCGATAAGGTATTAGGTGAGTAAGAGTTGTTGACCATCACTTTGACTTGTTATGGGTGAGGGTTACATGAGTTAACCCAGATTCTCTGCATCTTGGGTGGTGGCGATCTTGTATGTCATGCTAGTTACATGTGTCGAGTCACCGTATCCGTTTAGGATGATGGCGTCCCCTTAAGGAGCTCAAAAGGTTTATTGTACTAAACCCTACAGGTTGAGTTATCTCAAGTACAATAATAAGGTTGAGTGGTACTACTTAAGAAATTAAAGATATTAATTAGTTTAAGCAGTCAGAACGTTGTAGATAATTAATGGACGTACGATATCTTAAATACGGGGATTCGTGAAGTCTAAGTGCAAGCCCGACTCAACCTCGGAAATAAAGGGGTAAGTCAGCATTTACTCTCTAGTAGCATGAATAAATGTTTATGAATTAATCTATGTTCTGGGCTGAACATAAGATAATTAATTTATTTGAGGTCCATCTTTATTCCTTGCATTTGATCCCTGGGCTAGCCCATCCAGGCCTGTTGTTTAGTGATTTTAGTCCTCCTTATAGAGTCTCCTTTGGGACTCTGTCTTAATCCTCTCTATCTTAAGTGATATTATTATATTTATTAGATATGCATAAATTCTATCTTGATAGGATTTAGGATTGCATTATAAATATAAGGTGAGAGAAAATCAAACCCTAATCCAAGAGCAATATTTTCGAGAATTACTATTCAACATAGTGAGATTTTCGAAAACTCTAGGGAGGAAGAAGGCGAATTTCTATAGTCCTCTCCATAGATTGTCCTCACTCGGCATTGGAGTTTAGGCATCGGGACACGATCAAAAGATCAAAGCACAGTCTTGATCCATTCTTTCCCGAACAAATTATTTGGTAAACACGAGAAAACACCTCGTGTTGCAATTAATTATATAGGTGCATGCTAGGTATATAATCAATGTATGGTGAATTAAACATCCAAGATAGATCCTCGGGAGAGGGTTAAAATAAGATTTCCCTACAATTGGTATCAGAGCCTGGGATCAGAATCTTGGCTCTGTTGGATTAACTCACGTTTGATTATAATGTGCGCAATTAATTAATTGTGAATCTGTCGTTCATCGTGGCTTGTTTTATTTTTATCGGATTTTGTTTTTCACCATGAGAAAATCCGTGGTTAGATTAGATTTTTTTCTTATAAATCTTATATGTAAAAGAAGAACAAAGACAAAAGCACGAAGAACGAGACGACGGGAGGCACGCCGGAAATACCGCCTTGGCGCGGCGGCGTGCGGCGACGGCAACGCGGCGTGCTCGGCGATCGTTGACACGCCACCCAGCAGTCAGGCGTGTTTTCGGCGACGCTACTCGGGCGGACGAGGGGCGGCTACAGGCGAGACCTCGGTAACCGGACGGCCTCGGCGGTCGCGCCCGAAGCACTGGGCTGCATCGGCGGATTCGCGTGGGTTTTCTTGGCGGGTCGAGAGGCAGCAGCGTACTCGGTAGGGTTCTCGTTAACGCGATGCTGGCGGGTAGGCACCGGCGTGCGGTCGCGTAACGGGTTTCTCGGCAGTCGGGCGGAGTCGGCGGCACGGCTCGACAGGCCGGGCGTGCGGGGTGTGCGGTTTCCACCCGGACGCCTCGTCACGCCTCGGCGTTGAGCGTGCTCGCTCGGCGGGCTCGGTAGGGATTCGATAGTGTTGGGCGACTAGGCACCCGATTTCTCGATAGATCACGCTCGGTGACTTGGCGGTACTGGGCGACGCGGGGCACGCGATTCTCGCACGGAAGCCTCGGCAGCGCTTGGCGATACCCTCGATAGCTCTTGGGCGATTCTCGACGGTCTCGGCCAGGTAGCTTGCCTGGTGTTTGTAGGGAAAAACTATGTTTAGCCCTCGCCCCAAGGATCTATCTTGGATGTTTAATTCACCATACATTGATTATATACCTAGCATGCACCTATATAATTAATTGCAACACGTAGGGGTTTTCTCGTGTTTACCTTTGGATCTGTCGGTGGGATGGATCGAGACTGGTGCTTTGATCTTCCGGATGTATCCCGATTGCCCAATCTCCAACGTCGGTGAGGGCGATCTATGGAGAATGCTTGGAAAATAACCCTCAAACCTCTATGTATTTTCGAGAATTCCCTCTCACTCTCACAATGAGATTCATGAAAATATGTGTTGATTAATTATGATCATGCACATAGATTTAATCTCTTACCTCATATTTATAATGCATTACCATAATCCTATATAGAAAGGATCTATGCATATTCCATAAATATAATTATATCCTTGTGGGATAAAGAGAATCAAATCCTTTCCATATAATGCGTAGGGGCGATTTCCTCGACTTACGGGCTGGATGGGCCGACCAGAATCAAATGTAAGGAATAAAGATGAGCCTCAAATAAATTAATTATCTTATATTCAGCCCAGAACATAAATTAATTTATAAACATTTATTCATGCCACTAGAGAATAAATGCTGACTTACCCCTTTATTACCGAAGATGAGTCGGACTTACACTTAGACATTACAAATCCCCGTATTTAAGATATCGAACGTCCATTAATTATTTAGAGTACTCTGAATGCTTAAAATAATTAATATCTTAATTTCCTTAAGTAGTACCACTCAACCTTATTATTGTACTTGAGCTAACTCAACTGCGGGGTTTAGTACAATAAACATTTTGAGCTCATTAAGGGACGTCATCATCCTAAGCGGATACGGTGACTCGTCTGAGATAACTAGCATGACATACAAGCACTGCCACCACCCAAGATGCGGAGAATATTGGGTTAGAACATATAACCCTCACCCATAACAAGTCAAAGTGATGGTCAGCAACTCATACTCACCTAATACCTTATCGAGGTTTAGATCATCGTAAGTCACGAGATCTGGGTTTTCACTACGGTCGATAGAAGAACTCATCTCATTGTGATCCTTCAATACGTCAGAGGCGTACCAGCATAGACAAGCAACCAAGTCAAGTCACTTCTTATCTATACCAGAGCCTATACCGACAACTCGTCCTCAAGTTGTCTCATTGTAAAACTTTTATATCTCATTAAGCTTGACCAATCATACGGACTACGTGATCTTCTACACCTGTATGATCTAACTTATATATGAGATAAGGGGACACGAGAATATGCAATCAAGTATTCAATTCGGATAGGAGATTGTAATAGTGGTAACAGAAACATTATATACAAGCTCGACCAAAACTACTTTCGTTATACAAACCAACAATCTCCCACTTATACTAAAGCAAACTTTTAGTATACAATGTGTCTCTTTACTAGCTATTACAAACAAAACCATCACTTTGCTTCTCCCACTTATACAAAGTTTCCTTTCTAAGTGGGTGCCATCAAGCATAATCAAGTCCTCTAAAGTGTCCATCGTAGACTTTTGGGGCGAGCTTTTCGTGAATGGATCCGCTGGGTTATCCGTCGTATCAATCTTTTCAATCAGCACGTCACCTCGTCTAACGATTTCTCGTATGACATGGTACTTTCTCTCATGTGTTTGGTCGCTTGTGGGTGCGTGGTTCCTTCGAGTTTGCCATCGCACCGAGTTATCACAAGAAACTATGATACTCTTGGGCAAACCGGTACCACACCTAGATCCATAAGGTAGTTCTTGAACCATACTGACCTCCTTAGAAGCCTCAGGCGGCTACATATTCGGCTTCCATGGTAGAGTCCGTAATGCATCATTGCTTTGCACTCACGCCAGGATACGGCTCCACCTCCCAATGTAAACACATAGCCGAGGTAGACTTTTTCTCATCACGGTCCACTTGGAAATCCAGTGCAGATAACCCAAAGGCATTAGACTATCCGCATGGTAAACTAGCCTATAATCTCGAGTCCTTTTCGGTACCCGAGTATATGCTTCTTGATCCAATGAGCTTGTCCAAGGTTAGATTGATATCTAGCTACTATGCCTACCGCATAGCAGATATCGGGCCTCGTGCATAGCATTGCGTACATGAGACTTCCTACGGCGGAAGCATAAGGAACTTGTCTCATTTCCTCTATCTCCTTCGCAGTCATAGGTGATTGCCCTTTAGATAAAGGGCGCCATGTCCGAAGCGGTAGCAATCCTTTCTTGGTGGTGCGCATACTAAAGCGAGTAATCACGGTATCGATGTAAGGCGCCCGAGATAAGCTCAACATTTTCTTCTTGCGATCTCGAAACCTCGATCCCAAGAATGTACTGATCTCCTAAGTCTTTCATTTGAAACGGATCGGATAGCCAACTCTTTACGTCGATAGCAGACTTCACGTTGTTGCCAACTAGAAGAATGTCATCTACATAAAGTGCAAGAAATACCACATCACCGTTGACATCTAACCGATACACACAACTCTCGCTAGCAACTGGGTAAATCCATGGGACTTTACCACCTCGTCAAGCGTAAGTTCCATGATCGTGAGGTTCGCTTAAGTCCATAAATGGACTTCTTAAGCTTCCATACTAGATGCTCTTCACCCTTTACCACATAACCTTGGGTTCTTTGCATATAGATGTCTCTACCTTCCTCAAGGTAACCGTTTAGAAAAGCGGTTTTAACATCCATTTGCGAAACCTCTGGGTTGAGTGGGTCGCTATGGCCGTAAGAATTACGATGGACTTGAGCATTGCTCACAGCGAAAAGGTCTCATCGAAATCGATGCCCTCAACTGAGTGTACCCTTCGCCACAAGTCCGGCTTTAAAAGTGAAACCTCTCCATGGAATCTCTTCCTTTTGTATATCCACTTATCGCCTATGGCTTCCTTGCCATCTGGTAGAGGTGTCTTTAATATACATCCATAGCCGTTATGGACTCCATTTCTAAGTCCATAGCGGTGTGCCATGATCCGCATCAATGTCTTGTATCGCCTCCTTGTATGTCCATGGGTCGATTATTACTGCTCGTTTCACGGGACTAAACCAAGATTCTCCACGAACATAAATCGCTAAAGTTGACGAACAACCTCCCACTACGACGAGGTTCTCTGAGCACTATGGCAGCGGTGGGTGCGTAAACTTGTGGTTCTCTATCTTGCACAACTTGTTTGGTAGGTACCACATGACGGTCGGTATCTCCGGTGGAACTCGACCCGCTTCAATTTCTTGAAGTATCGGTGTCGATCCTCCCACTAGACTCGACATCTCGTACCTTTGGCCTAATCGGTGGCGGAATACGATCATCTTCTAATTCTTGAAGAATGATTTCAACTTTGGACTTATCATTCTTCATATAATCCTCTTCTAAGAATCGGGCATTAGTCTAATAATGACCTTCCGATCCTAGGACTATAAAATAAACCACCTTTTGTTCCTCTAGGATATCCGATAAACAACCTTGCGTCGGATCTAGCCTCCAACTTGTCGACCTTCTTGTTCAAAGACGCAGGCCTTGGCCCATATCCTTATGTGGTTTGGCGGGCTTCATACCAAACCACAACTCGAAGGGTCTTTTCGACTTACTTGGATGGTACTAGATTTAGCAAGTATGCCGCTTCTAAGGCATACCCCGAACGAAATAGCAATGTTGCATAACTCATCATTGATCTAACCATTTCCAAAAGAGTCCTATTCTTTCGCCCGACACACCATTTTTTGTGGTGTGCTGGGTGAAATCTTGTTGGGAGGTAATCCCATACTTCACTAGATTGTAATACCCGTATTTCATGTGAGATTAGCTCATGATTAAGAGCTTATTAAGAAGGGCATTGCATCCTTAAGAACGAGTTGGTTAAGTTAGAAGCTTTTGCGCTAAGCTTCGAGTAGAGACGATATAATCGAGGCAGAATCTGAGATAAGATTCTCAGATCTTATTTAGGATAAGAAGACCTAGATTCCAAGGGTCTTAAGATGATAGGTACATGCTCAATAAGTCTTGATTTCAGAAAAATTGAGAATTTCAAAATCTACGTTTTTGTGACGTCGCTGCTACGATTAAGCTCTGATTAAGAGCAAAATATTTAAAATGATTTTAAGGTTAAAAATATTTTTAATTATTATATTTTAATGATATTTGCTGATGGAAAATTTAGAAAGTGATTTTGAAGGATTTAAGAATAATGGAATATTTAATTCCATTATTTGCATAAAATGGAATTAAATCTCTATTTTTATAAAGTGAGTTCCTATTATATATTTTATAATTTTGGGACTTTATATTGATGAAAATGATGAGTTTAAAGTGTTAAGAAAATAAGATTCAATACTGGAATTTTTGGAAATTAATTATGGAATTTTCTACAATATTTTGGAAAATTACATGAAAATATATTATTATTATTATTATTTTTATTAATTACGAAAATTCAAAAATAAAATATGGGAATTAGTTTATGGAATTCTCTAGAGTATGGTGTGTTGGCACCATTTTGTTTGGGAAAAATAAAAGAAAATTTAATTTATAATGTGAAATTACTATTTTGCCCTTATTAATTATATAAGTATACTTTTGGAACCATTTTCTTCCTCATTTTTCAGCAAAAACTCACGCAACACACACACTTAAACACAGCAAATTTTCGAAAAAGTTGGGAGAAAAATAGGAAGATCCGACCGTTGAATTTTCGATCGGTCTTCGAATAGAGGTATAATTTCATCTCTAGAACACATCTACGGTTTTAAATTTTTAAAAACATGATCATATGTTGAAATCAGATTTTTGGTCATTATGTATTGATTATGATTGATTATGTTTTGTTGATTATTTATGGATATTATGATAGATTCGACGTCTACGTATTGTTTAACGTTGAATTTATAAAGCATGTGTTTATTATTTGTAAATTCATGAAATTTTCAAAAAGGGGCTGTTTAATCTTGAATTATGATGTTTTTATGATTGAATTATCTTTATATATATGTTATTGGATTGATATAAACGTGTTTGGAACAAGAAAACGTTTGAAATCGAAGTATCTGAAAAAGCCCAAATGGTCGAAACCCTAAGTGTCATAATGTTGAATTTTGATTTTATTTGATCATTTTGACTTCATATTTGAATTCTATGATAAGAATAAAGCCTAAAATAATTTATTCGGATTTTTCCGCCGACGTATTCAAAAACGGTGAAATTTTAGTTTGTCGGCGAAAATTGGTTTTCAAAGCCAAAGCTTTGATCTTTATGTTTTATTGATAAAATGATGATCTTTGATGATAGTTGAGCATGTATATAGGTTCCTTGGTGTTAGATGGCGTTTTACGTGAAATTTCGACGTTAGACCCTAAGTGACGTCTTAAGGGGATTTTCGGTTATTAGCTAATATGAGATTGTTGAAGCTTGTTGTTCAGTTTCCTATGCATATTGAGACATATGGTGATGAATTGATGGGAGTTTGGGCTATGTTTGGTTAATCTGGTGTTGATTTGGCGATCGCTTTATAAGCGTTCGTTACCGAATTTTCGATAGAAATTGTTTGTTAATAAGATGTTAGAGGATGCAATGACCCAAGTTTTGATAGACCATAGCGTCTTAGATTTGATATCAAGAAGATATGGTCGTGTCGACGACTAAGATGATTAATGATCGTGTTTGTTTCTTGTTAGGCATTTATGCCGTTTAATATGGATAAAGAAAGAAATGGAATTGGGAATTAGTTCCTTAGCTCTAAGGAACATCCAGGTGGGTATAAATATTTTTTATATGATATGCTTATGTTTTTATGTTTTCAAAATGAAATGAATTTCATTATGAGCAAAGTTTCAAAGTTAAACGACTACTGCTTTGAGCATGAACATGAGCATGATGCATTACCTATCCATGGAAATGAAAGAAAGAAAAGAAAGAAATGATAAAGAGTATGGCGTGGCATGGTACCCTTCGGTCCATCAACACGGTATGTTATAATGTTTGAGATTTACCGACGTCGGATAGCGACCCTTCGGGTCATAAGCGTGTTTGAGAAGGAGGTCTACTTCTCAACACATAGAAAGAATCCGTGGATATGGGAAGAGAAAGTTATCGGTCGACATGAGAACATGCATATGCATATTTTATGATGATGCTATGAAATGAAAGCAAGTAAGTGTTTATTTATGTAAGCATGCGTGTTATTTCACTAAAACCCCATGCATTGCTATTGTTATAACAAGTCAATTATATAGCCCTAAGGGCAATGTTTTATGTTTTCGACGATACCCACCGAGTGCATTTTGTACTCACACCCTGCATGTATTTCTAAACGTGCAGGTTGAGCTCGAGAGGATGCTAGAATCGAATGCTGTACAAAGGAACTTCTCTAAATATTTGACTCATAATGATAATATTCAATTATTGATATTGTTCATTGATGATTAACATGTTTTATTGCCCAGAGAATTATGTCATCACACATAATTCTCAACCACACTTTTGTTGTCGAACTTTGGCCTTCACTTGTTGCTATGTTTTGTTATGCCGAATTTACTAAATATTGATGAAAGTCTTATTTTGATATTGTGATCTCGACATTGTTGTTTTGACAACGATTTGATTCTGAGAACATGAATTATTGAAATGTCTATGCACAAGGATTTACTTGAAGGTCCGTAGATGTTGTTGTTGTTGAACCTAACATGATGTTATGAAATCATTGTCGAATCATATTTTGAAACGTCGACAAATTCTCAATGTTGTCAAAGCATGTTTGAAAATGTACATTCATAATATTGGTTATTCATTTGCGATTATCTTTCCTCAAAACCTAAAATCATTCTTTGTTAAACTCCATTTTACCTCTTTGAACCATAAATGTTCGATTCTTTCATGATGAAAGTTGAGATCATACATTGTGATCGATATGAATTATTGGTCATATTTGATGTTGTCGATTGCCAGAATTTCCTTCTTAACCCATGTCACGACCTAATTACTTGACTAATCACTTGGTTAAGTAGTCGGGCTGTGATAGAATGATATTAGAGCGGTTTTGAATTCTGAACCTGTGAAACCTTTGTAAATTTTGTAGTTTGTGTACAGTTTTGAATTCTGAGCTTGTGAATCCTAGTGAACTTTGTCTCACCGAGTACAATCTTGAAATCGAGCATGTAAATCCTCATAATCCTAATGCACCTTGAGCATATGAATTCTTTTAAGTCGACTCGATTGAGAATTTGAGTTTATAAAGTCATCTGCTTGAGTCTATCTTGAGAAAATGAGTTTATGGAATCGAGTTGTTCGATTCTATTGAGAATAAGAGTTAAAGAGTCGGTTGTTCGTAAGAGAACCTCAAGATTCGATTCCGTCATCTCTAGCTCACGGGTAAAAGTTTATGCTTATGATTATGATTATGTTTATGAGTATGACGATTATGGTTATTTCGTATGATGTTTGAGTATACGCCTTAATGAATGAATTGTTATATGAGAATGAGTGAAATGAGCTATGGCTATTGCTCATCGACTAAAGTTGAAAAGAAGTTCGAGAAGAGATGGTAGAATAATATGAATATGTCTCCACAAGAGTTCGAGTATTGTTTTATCTATGATGACGAGGATCGTTCAGACCGTTTGGGAGAGTACGACTGGTTTGTCGTCATCACGATGGTCGTCGTTTCGTTTATATTCATCAGCGAAGATCAAAGAGAACTTCTATCTATATGAATCAGACGAACAGCTTACCTAAAACGAATTTCTTGTTTGATTCCATCGTTTATGGGAGAAACGTTTGGAGCAAGGTGTAGTGAGAATAGATGGAAAATCTCAGTTGATTTCTTTAACACTTAAAGAGTGGCAAGCTGGGGTTGTTGCTGTTGCCATTGATCATATTGAGTTTGGTTTTGTTGCTCTTGAGTAAGTTGATTTCCTGCACTCTTAGTCACCATCAAATTCCAATATTATTTACACTCGAGCCCCTCATTTTGATTCATTTTCATATTGCTAATCTATCTCAGTTGTTTATCAACTTCAGTTGGTTCATAATTTTTCCTTCTCCATTGGGGATGATGATGGTGAACACCTTAAATCCATAAATGTTGATTCTTATATACCTGAGCATGATACTAGCCCTTATTCTAAAAATAGAGTCTTCCTTATCAAATGCTCAGCTAATTATGCCTGAATCTGATTTAGATTTTGTACCATTTAATTATTCTTAACTCGATGTCGAGATCCTTCTTATTGACCCAGATTAATGCAATCCGTCTTTTGCATCTCTTGAGATTTCTACATAGATTTAGTTTGTTCTATTTTCTTATGTTTCCAAGACTTCTCCTTTGGAGATTTGAGAAAAGATTCAATCTAGTTCATTGATACCCAAGTGTCTCGAGATATTATGATAGACTTAAGTTGTACCAGTTGTTCGCACAAAGACAACCATAACCTTAGATATCGCCAAGTGCTTTTTGAAGACAACCTTCGTGGATAGAGTGAGAATTGATAGTGATGATCATATCGGATGTGTTTTGCCAGAAATATCCAAGCACCTATATACAAAACCCAAACGACAAAGTTTTCTCCTATTTTGTAAAAAGGTCCTCAGAAATAAAAATTCCCTTCCTTGATATCTATATGATCATTTTGCTATCCAACTGCTTCATTTCACATTATAACTTTGTGATAAGCAAATTTGAAGATCCTTGTGATCTGAGCCTATTTATTGATTAAAAACATTTTTCTTGCTTTTGATAAGCAAGATGTGCTACCTTTTTGTATTCGTCTGCAATGCAACATGTCACCTAGAAGAAGAAAAAAAATAGAAAATCCTAAGTCTGAAAGAATAAGAAAGTACAATTCTTTTCAAGATTTACTTGTACTTCCTTTCCCTTAAACCAATTGTAGAATGGCAGAATTCTCTGTCTCAAATGCTTTATCCTTATGAAGTTGATAATCGGCTGATGTTAAAGAATGAGTTCGTTTCAATGAGTGAGTTTTTGAATTTTGGAGAGCTTTGATCAAGAATATCTCCTATATATATATCGTTTAGGTGGAAAGGTCAACAATTTCTGATGAAGATTACGTCAGAAAGTTCTTCCTCCCGAGCAACTAGAGAATTTTACACAAGAGTAATTCAAGGAAGAATTGTATGAAAAGTATCTACTATGGAATTTTGCAAATAGAAAGAGATTCGGTTTATAGAGCGAAGCAAAGAGAGAAGATTGTCGATTATATGAGCGTGAAACCTTAAGATTGATTCATGATGCTCGATAAAGTTGAAAAGATGAAAAGACATACGTGTTGATTACCCAAATCAAGCATGGGTGACAATCGAATCGACTCACTAAGCACGCTTTATTCGATTCTTATCACGTATGGAGCTGACAAGTTAGCTCAAGTGTACGTCGAGAGATAGTACATTTACATGAAGTGCTCGTCTCAATCATCTCGAACAGAGACTCCAAGTCTACATCTCGTTTGGAACGAGTTTTGGACAGGAGATGAAGGTAAGATTGTATTCAGATACAACAATCGATGCTAAATAACGATTTATATGATGCTTTATGAAGCCCTATGACAAAAGGCATAGATCGTCGCTCTTCTAAGATGCGATTAGAGAAAGAAGAAAAGTGTGGACCAGAAACGATTAAAGAGATGGTCGTAATCGTACGACAAGTAAAGACAAGAATCCAAGAAGTTATCGAGATGTATCGAATCGCACGAGATTCAAGAAAGATCGCTAGTCGCTCATGAGATAAGCATTTTCTTCGAGTTCGAAAATATTCGCGATGTGTTCTATATGCTACAGATACAAAGCTATGTGTTTAATCCAAAACACATGATACATCAAGAGAGAAAATGTTCGTGAACAAGATTTAAGCTATGAAAGAAAGCCAGAATGCATCTTAAATCGACATGGAAGTTAAAGATCAGATGAGAAGGATATATTCGAGCTTTTTCGACGCATAAAATTTCGAGGACAAAATTTTTGTAAGGGGGTGAGAATGTAATACCCCGTATTTCTGTAACATAGATTAGCTCATGATTAAGAGCTTATTAAGAAGGGCATTGCATCCTTAAGAACGAGTTGGTTAAGTTAGAAGCTTTTGCGCTAAGCTTCGAGTAGAGACGATATAATCGAGGCAGAATCTGAGATAAGATTCTCAGATCTTATTTAGGATAAGAAGACCTAGATTCCAAGGGTCTTAAGATGATAGGTACATGCTCAATAAGTCTTGATTTCAGAAAAATTGAGAATTTCAAAATCTACGTTTTTGTGACGTCGGCGTTTGCCGATTAAGCTCGGATTAAGAGCAAAATATTTAAAATGGTTTTTAAGGTTAAAAATATTTTTAATTATTATATTTTAATGATATTTGCTGATGGAAAAATTTAGAAAGTGATTTTGAAGGATTTAAGAATAAATGGAATATTTAATTCCATTATTTGCATAAAATGGAATTAAATCTCTATTTTTATAAAGTGAGTTCCTATTATATATTTTATAATTTTGGGACTTTATATTGATGAAAATGATGAGTTTAAGGTGTTAAGAAAATAAGATTCAATACTGGAATTTTTTGAAATTAATTATGGAATTTTCTACAATATTTTGGAAAATTACATGAAAATATATTATTATTATTATTATTTTTATTAATTACGAAAATTCAAAAATAAAATATGGGAATTAGTTTATGGAATTCTCTAGAGTATGGTGTGTTGGCACCATTTTGTTTGGGAAAAATAAAAGAAAATTTAATTTATAATGTGAAATTACTATTTTGCCCTTATTAATTATATAAGTATACTTTTGGAACCATTTTCTTCCTCATTTTTCAGCAAAAACTCACGCAACACACACACTTAAACACAGCAAATTTTCGAAAAAGTTGGGAGAAAAATAGGAAGATCCGAATCGCTGAATTTTCGATCGGTCTTTGAATAGAGGTATAATTTCATCTCTAGAACACATCTACGGTTTTAAATTTTTAAAACATGATCATATGTTGAAATCAGATTTTGGTCATTATGTATTGATTATGATTGATTATGTTTTGTTGATTATTTATGGATATTATGATAGATTCGACGCTCACGTATTGTTTAACGTTGAATTTATAAAGCATGTGTTTATTATTTGTAAATTCATGAAATTTTCAAAAAGGGGCTGTTTAATCTTGAATTATGATGTTTTATGATTGAATTATCTTTATATATATGTTATTGGATTGATATAAACGTGTTTGGAACAAGAAAACGTTTGAAATCGAAGTATCTGAAAAAGCCCAAATGGTCGAAAACCCTAAGTGTCATAATGTTGAATTTTTGATTTTATTTGATCATTTTGACTTCATATTTGAATTCTATAATAAGAATAAAGCCTAAAATAATTTACTCGGATTTTCCACGACGATTCAAAACGGTGAAATTTTAGTTTGTCGGCGAAATTGGTTTTCAAAGCCAAAGCTTTGATCTTTATGTTTTATTGATAAAATGATGATCTTTGATGATAGTTGAGCATGTATATAGGTTCCTTGGTGTTAGATGGCGTTACGTGAAATTTCGACGTTAGACCCTAAGTGACGCCTTAAGGGATTTTCGGTTATTAGCTAATATGAGATTGTTGAAGCTTGTTGTTGAGTTTCCTATGCATATTGAGACATATGGTGATGAATTGATGGGAGTTTGGGCTATGTTTGGTTAATCTGGTGTTGATTTGGCGATGCGTTTTATAAACGTTACGCTGCCGAATTTTCGATAGAAATTGTTTGTTAATAAGATGTTAGAGGATGCAATGACCCAAGTTTTGATAGACCATAGCGTCTTAGATTTGATATCAAGAAGATATGGTCGTGTCGACGACTAAGATGATTAATGATCGTGTTTGTTTCTTGTTAGGCATTTATGCCGTTTAATATGGATAAAGAAAGAAATGGAATTGGGAATTAGTTCCTTAGCTCTAAGGAACATCCGGTGGGTATAAATATTTTTTTATATGATATGCTTATGTTTTATGTTTTCAAATGAAATGAATTTCATTATGAGCAAAGTTTCAAAGTTAAACGACTCACTGCTTTTGAGCATGAACATGAGCATGATGCATTACTATCCATGGAAATGAAAGAAAGAAAAGAAAGAAATGATAAAGAGTATGGTCGTGGCATGGTACCTTCGGGTCCATCAACACGGTATGTTATAATGTTTGAGATTTACCGACGTCGGATAGCGACCTTCTTGGTCATAGCGTGTTTGAGAAGGAGGTCTACTTCTCAACACATAGAAAGAATCCGTGGATATGGGAAGAGAAAGTTATCGGCCGACATGAGAACATGCATATGCATATATTATGATGATGCTATGAAATGAAAGCAAGTAAGTGTTTATTTATGTAAAGCATGCGTGTTATTTCACTAAAACCCCGTGCATTGCTAATGTTATGGCAAGTCAATTATATAGCCCAAGGGCAATGTTTTATGTTTTCGACGATACCCACCGAGTGCATTTTGTACTCACGCCCTGCATGTATTTCTAAACGTGCAGGTTGAGCTCGAGAGGATGCTAGAATCGAATGCTGTACAAAGGAACTTCTCTAAATATTTGACTCATAATCATAATATTCAATTATTGATATTGTTCATTGATGATTAACATGTTTTATTGCCCAGAGAATTATGTCATCACACATAATTCTCAACCACACTTTTCGTTGTCGAACTTTGGCCTTCACTTGTTGCTATGTTTTGTTATGCCGAATTTACTAAATATTGATGAAAGTCTTATTTTGATATTGTGATCTCGGCATTGTTGTTTTGACAACGATTTGATTCTGAGAACATGAATTATTGAAATGTCTATGCACAAGGATTTACTTGAAGGTCCAGAGATGTTGTTGTTGTTGAACCTAACATGATGTTATGAAATCATTGTCGAATCATATTTTGAAACGTCGACAAATTCTCAATGTTGTCAAAGCATGTTTGAAAATGTACATTCATAATATTGGTTATTCATTTGTGATTATCTTTCCTCAAAACCTGAAATCATTCTTTGTTAAACTCCATTTTACCTCTTTGAACCATAAATGTTCGATTCTTTCATGATGAAAGTTGAGATCATACATTGTGATCGATATGAATTATTGGTCATATTTGATGTTGTCGATTGCCAGAATTTCCTTCTTAACCCATGTCACGACCTAATTACTTGACTAATCACTTGGTTAAGTAGTCGGGTTGTGACATAGATAGTCCATGAACTCGTTACTGAGGAATTCGCCACCGCGATCGCATCATGCAGTGACTTGATACTCTTACCAAGCTTCGTCTCCACTTCCGCCTTAAACTCTTTGATTTTCTCAAAGCATTCAGACTTGCGGTGAAGCGGTATACGTATCCGCACTCTGAGTAATCGTCGATGAAAGTGACAAAATACTGTACCCTCCACAAGCTTGTGTGGACATCGGTCCACACGGGATGAGAATGGACTAACTCTAACATTTCTTTCGCTCTATAACCCTTAGCTTTGAAGGGTCCGGTCGACATCTTAGTTTATACAGATTCACTGATCGGGAATGGAGTAGCGTGAGATTACCCAACGCCCATTCTTAGCCGTCTTTGGATCCTATTTAGATGATGTGACCTAATCTAAGTTGCGAGAAATGTGGTGTCATCTTCAAAGAAAACTTTCTCTTTCTAGGGTTTGAAGAAGATGCAACATAATTATAGGTATTATGTTTTGCGAAATAGTATAAAGAATTATATAAAGTGCCAACACGTATAACTTCGTCATTTCTTATGATAGAAACACCACTATCAAAATAACGAGAATATCCATGAGTAAATAGTTTCAAACAGAAACAAGGTTCCATGAAAATCCGGCACATATAAAACGCCTTTAAAACTAAAACATTTCTCTCAAAACATAAAGTAACATCTCCGATCGCAACGGCCTCGACTTTCGCGCGTTGCCTATGGAGATCGTTATCTCGCCATTACTCACCTCCTTGTCCGCAGAACCCCGCAGGTGTAACAAACATGATCGATCGCACTCGTGTCTACTACCCAAGAATGGGTAGAACAAGTTGCTAAACATGTTTCACATTAAAGCAAACAGCGTACTTGAGCCTTAAGCATAGGGCACTTAGCCTTCCAATGCCCGCCCACCGCACTTGAAGCACTTACCCTTCTCCTTTCGCTTCTTCAAGCCTCCGGTGGCGCCCATGTTCTTGCTCCCATTACTCCCATTATTTTTTGCCTCTACCACCTTTGGTGCCCTTTTCTTTTCCATTTTGCAACGGAAAATTTGGGCCCTTAGATGTGCTAGCAAGAGCATGTGCTCCTTGCCCATAACTCCTTCCGAACCACGAGATCATTGAGCAACCGACTAAGTGTATACTCGGTCTTGCTCATGATCGATTCACGCGAAAGTTCTCAAAAGACTTGGGCGGTGTATTGAGGATGATATCGACCTTGGCCGCCGTCAATAACTCCTCCCAACCGATCAAGACTATCCATGAGATGAGTCATGTGGGAGACATGTTCATGGACCGAACTTCCTTCTTCCATCTTACACGCCAAGATTTCTCTCATTGTGTGGAAGCGGATCGTCCGATCCGATCGCCCAAACTTACTCGAGACTTGACCAAATATCGGTCGCGTCACCATCGATCGATGTGCAGCTGCAAGCCTTTGGACATAGTAGTCATCATATAGCATTTAGCCATATTGTTTGATTTATTCCAAAGTCTCGCCGACTCTCCGCTCATTAGTCGATGCATCGCAGGGCATCGGGTTTAGGAGTAGTGAGAACAAACATGTGTTCTTCAATGATAAGAACATATTCCATGTTTCGTTTCCACTCGATAAAATTTGGACCGATAACGGATTTTGTGCGAGCATATTGATAATCGGTGTAAGAGACATATCTCAAACGATAATGTAAACACATAAGCATACGATCGCACATAATTCGTAATAATAATATTGTAACCTTTTGATAAAACAATATTAATTGAAACCTCCAATCACCCAAGGAATCCCACATGCAAGCCACGCGTGTGGGCGTTTACATATGAATCCTCGACCGCACTAAAATATACCTTTTAGTCGCTTAATTTCAATCCATGTCAACTTATCCTTACGACAAATGAAATTAACGATTGGACCTTACTAGACCACATCACTATCACAAGAAGGGACTTAGGTGGGAAGTTGTACTTGAGGTGATGTCAAGCAATGACCACAATTTTAACAAAGAAAATGAATTTTAGAATTGGCATACCACTCGGACCATACCGCTCCAATTCAAATTCTTTTGTTATCTCATTTTATATCTATCTCTAGAGAACTTATGAAAATCGCACATGCAAGCTACAGCGTGTGGACGTTTACATATGAAACTCCCACTTCTCAATAGATTTAAAATGTTTTATTTAGAAATCTCATCTAACAAACTTATGATAAGCAATGCAAGCAAGCCACGCATGTGGAGCGTTCACTCACAGTCGTCTCACTTTGTTTAGAGATCAAAAGTGGAGGTCTTGATATTTTAATTTTAAAAATTAATTTGTCGGGTTGCTTCCTTAGTCTTTCTGTTCAAAAGGATTGTCCATGCAGATCACGTAATCCTAGCATGCTTTTCTATGGAACTCAACATGTAAAACATGCTCGCAGAATTCAAAAAAAAAACTTGAAAACGTGATAAACCTAGCATGCTTACTATGCGCACCCAATTACGAAAACACTTAAAGGTTTGTCAACGTAATCTAAACATACATAGCATGCTATCGCATAATTTAAACATCCACGACATGCAATGAACGATAAAAATAAAATAAAAACGCTCATCGTGGGCTCACTCGTGGAATCGCACTTTCTCGCCTAATCTATTACATAGAATTGCAAAGCAGTATCTTTATAATCTTCAAAACGGGCCTCGCGTGCGGGCACGGACCGGATTCAAAACGGGCCTCGCGCACCAGCACGGACCGGACTCGTCAAAATAGGATTCGGCTGGAAAAATGGATCCGGGCTTGGCCCGATCACGCGGCGCGTCTGCGGCGCCGCGCCTTGCACGCTGCGTGTTGCCCCGCACTGTTGTCAGGCGACCCGTTTTCCGTCGTCTCGATCGGCCTTCGTCTTCGTTTTACTTTTACGGATAAGATTTACGAAAAATAAATCTAATCTAACCACGGATTTTCTCGTGGTAAAAAACAAAATCCGACAAAAATAAACGAGCCACGATGAACGACAGATCCAACAATTAATTAAGCGCACATAATAATCAAACGTGAATTAATCCAACAGAGCCAAGATACTGAACCTCGCTCTGATACCAATTGTAGGGAAAAACTATGTTTAGCCCTCGCCCCGAGGATCTATCTTGGATGTTTAATTCACCATACATTGATTATATACCTAGCATGCACCTATATAATTAATTGCAACAAGTAGGGGTTTTCTCGTGTTTACCTTTGGATCTGTCGAGGCGGAATGGATCGAGACTCGTGCTTTGATCTTCTGGAATGTATCCCGGTTGCCTAATCTCCAACGTCGAGTGAGGACGATCTATGGAGAATGCTTCGGAAAATCACCCTCAAACCCTCTATGTATTTTCGAGAATTCCCTCTCACTCTCAAAATGAGATTCACGAAAATATGTGTTGATTAATTATGATCATGCACATAGATTTATTCTCTTACCTCATATTTATAATGCATTACCATAATCCTATATGGAAAGGATCTATGCACATTCCATAAATATAATTATATCCTTGTGGGATAAAGAGAATCAAATCCTTTCCATATAATGCATAGGGCCGATTTCCTCAAATTACGGGCCCGGATGGGCCATTTGTGGATCAAATGCAAGGAATAAAGATGGGCCTCAAATAAATTAATTATCTTATGTTCACCTGTAACATAAACTAATTTATAAACATTTATTCTTGCCACTAGAGAATAAATGCCGACTTACCCTTTATTATCAAGATGAGTCGGCTTGCACTTAGACATTCTGAATCCTCGATTTAAGATATCGAACGTCCATTAATTATTTAGAGCACTGATCGCTTAAAATAATTAATATCTTCATTTCATAAGTAGTACCACTTAACCTTATTATTATACTTGAGCTAACTCAACTGCGGCAGGTTTAGTACAATAAACATTTTGAGCTCCTTAAGGGACGCCATCATCCTAAACGGATACGGTGACTCGTCATGATAACTAGATTACATACAAGCACCGCTACCACCCAAGATGCGGAGAATATTGGGTTAGAACATATAACCCTCACCCATAACAAGTCAAAGTGATGGTCAAGAACTCATACTCACCTAATACCTTATCGAGGTTTAGATCATCGAAGTCACCGAGATCTAGGTTCTTCACTACGGTCGATAGAAGAACTCATCTCACCGTGATCCTTCAATACGTCGGAGATGTACCAAGATAGACAAGCAACCAAGTCAAGTCACTTATCTATGCCATGCCTATACCGACAACTCGTCCTCAAGTTGTCTCAGCTGTGAAACTTTTTATATCTCATTAAGCTTGACCAATCATACAGACTTCTGTGATCTTCTACACACTGTATGATCTAACTTATATATGAGATAAGGGGACACAATTATATGCAATCAAGTATTCAATTCAGATAGGAGATTGTAATAGTGGTAACAAGAAACATTGTATACAAGCTCAACCAAACTGCTTTCATTATACAACCAACAAGTTTTCTCAGCAAAAGCGATCTTGTTGTCAGATGTCATGGCGAGGCTCGTGGGCGGTGTTTCTCGGTAGTTGGGGCACGAGCTAGGGCGACGGGGAAGGCATTGTGCGGTGGGTGTCGCATGGGTTGTGCCTAGCGCACACGGCCCGTCAGATTTGGCCGACCCGCCCATTCTCGACCTGCACCCGATTTTGACCCGCACCGATTCTCGACCGGTTCCGATTTTGACCCGATCGGTCCGATCCTTTGTTTTCGCCCGTTTTCAATTTTTGGCCCAAATCCGGTTGTGACGAATCCGTCCGTGCACGCGCGCGAGGCCCTTTTTGAGATTTTGAAGATCAGACTTTGCAAATTTATGTAATAAATTAGGCGAAATCTGTGTTCCACGAGTGGGCAGCGATGAATGATTTTATTTTATTTTTATCGCTCAAAGCATGTCGTGGATGTTTAAATTATGCGAAGCATGCTATGTATGTTTAATTACGTAGATAAACATATTATATGTTTCGTGATTAGATGCGCATAATAAGCATGCTAGGTTTATCGCGCTTTTTTTCAAACATATTTTAGAATTTCATGAGCATGTTTTACATGTTGAGTTCTATAGAAAAGCATGCTAGATTACGTGATCTCGCATGGACAAACCTTTGAAACAAAAGACTAAGCAAGTAACCCAACATATTAATTTTTAAATTAAAATGTCAAGACCTCCACTTTTTGTTCTCTAAACAAAGTGATACGCACTGTGAGTAAACGTCCACACGCGTGGCTTGCTTGCACAGTTTGTCATAAGTTTGTTAGATGAGATTTCTAAATAAAACATTTTAATCTATTGAGAAGTGGGAGTTTCATGTGTAAACGTCCACATGCGTGGCTTGCATATGCGATTTTCATAAGTTCTCTAGAGATAGATTTAAAATGAGATAACAAAAGAATTTGGATTGGAAGCGGCATGGTCCTAGTGAGTATGCCAATTCTAAGAATTCATTTTCTGCTGTTAAAATTGTGGTCATTGCTTAGACATCACCTCAAGTATAACTTCCCGCGAAGTCCCTTCTTGTGATAGTGATGTGGTCTAGTAAGGTTCAATCATTAATTTCATTTGTCATAAGGATAAGTTAACATGGATTGAAATTAAACGACTAAAATGTATATTTTAGTCTGGTCGAGGGGTTCATGTGTAAACGTCCACACGTGTGGCTTGCATGTGGGATTCCTTGGGCGATTGGAGGTTTCAATTAATATTGTTTTATCGTAAGGTTACAATATTATTGTTACGAATTATGTGCGATCGTATGCTTATGTGTTTACATTACTTTTCAGATATGTCTCTTACACCGATTATCAATATGCTCGCACAAAATCCTCTATCTGGTCTATATTTTATCGAGTGGAAATGAAACATTGAGATTGTTCTTCATCAAGAAAATTTATTTGTACTCACTACACCCCGTCCCAATCCTCTAGACGATTTATCTACTGATGAGGAGCGCATGAGCACGAGAAATGTGACAAATAAAATAGAATGGCAAAGTGCCTTCTTTTGGTCACCCATGCGAGTCCATGCAACTCCAAAGATCAAGAGATGGAAGATGCGACCACTATATGGCTAAATCTCATGAAATCATATGAGGAGTCGGACATAATCGCTTGTCATAATTTGACGAAATCAATAATGTTAAGTTCAATGAAGGAAAGCAATTGATGCATGACCATGTAGAGCAAATGATCAATATCTTCGGAGAGCTCGAATTGGTTGGAGGATATATTGATTACGAGTCGAATCGATATGATCTCAACACTTTGCCCAAGTCTTTGATGACTTCCGTTATGGAGTAGTCCTTATGATAAGAGTTATACTCTAGATTCATTGTAAGAGGATCTAGTAATGTAAGAACATAAAATGGGCAAAGATGCACAGGTCTTTAGTACGCACCTCAAAGAAAACCACCGCTTTGTCGAAGATGAAAAGGAAAGTGGAATTCAAGAGATGCTAGGTTAAAGAAAAGTGGGAGTAATACAAAGGGCTCTACCAAATGGTTTGAAAAGCCGAAGGAGAAGGGCAAATGCTTTAAGTGCGGTGAGACTTGTCGTTGGAAGGCTAAGTGCCCCAAGCTCAAGGCTCAAGGTACGCCATTTGCTTTAGTAACAGAAACATGTTTAGCGACTTGTTCTACTCATTCATGGGTAGGAGATACGGGTGTGACTGATCATGTTTGTTATACCTTGCAGGGGTTCATGCAGACAAGGAAGCTGCATAATGGCGAGATAACGATTTCCATGGGCAACGCGGTGAAAGTCGAGGCCATTGCAGTCGGAGATGTTACTTTATGTTTTGATAGGACAGTTTTAGTATTAAAAGACGTTTTATATGTGCCGATGTTTCGGCGAAACCTTATTTCAATTTTGAAACTATTTATTCATGGATATTCAGTTGTTTTTTATAGTGGTGTTTCTATCATAAGAAATGACGAAGTTATCTGTGGTGACACTTTACATAATTCGCTTTATACTATTTATGCCAAACATAATACCTTTAATATGTTGCATCTACTTCAAACCTTAAGAAGAGAAAGTTTTCTTCGCAAGATGACACCATATTTCTCTGGCATTTTAGATTAGGTCACATCAATCTAAATAGGATCCAAAGACTGGCTAAGAATGGAGCGTTGGGTGATCTCACAGTTACTCCATTCCTAGTCTGCGAATCCTGTATAGAAGGAAAGATGTCGACAAGACCCTTCAAAACGAAGGGTTATAGAGCCAAAGAAGTGTTGGAGCTAGTCCATTCTGACATGTGTGGACCTATGTCCACACAAGCTCGTGGAGGGTACGAGTATTTTTTCACTTTTATTGACGATTACTCAAGGTACGGATACATATACCTACTTCACCGCAAGTCTGAATGCTTTGAGAAATTTTATGAATTTAAGGCAGAAGTGGAGACGAAGCTTGGTTAAAGTATCAAGTCACTGCGGTCTGATCGTGGTGGCGAATACCTCAGTAATGAGTTTATAGACTATTTGGTGCAGTGTGGGATTACCTCCCACCACTACACCGGCACACCACAAAGAAATGGTGTTTTGAGCGAAGAAATAGGACTCTCTTAGAAATGGTTAGATCAATGATGAGTTATTCAACATTGCCTATTTCGCTCGGGGTATGCCTTAGAAGCAAGAAGATACTTGCTCAATCTAGTACCATCCAAGTCGATCGAAAAGACCCCTTCGAGTTGTGGTTTGGGCGCAGCTCAGTTTTAACCACATAAGGATATGGGCGATCCAAGACATGTCTTGAACAAGAAAACCGACAAGTTGGAGGCTAGATCTCAAGCAAGGTCGTTTATAGCTATCCTAGGGAAGCGAAGGGTGGTTATTTCTATAGTCCTAAGGATCGGAAGGTCATTATTAAGACTAATGCCCGATTCTTAGAAGAGAATTATATGAAAACCATAACCAAAGTTGAAATCATCCTTCAAGAATTAGAAGATGATCGATTCGCCACCGATTAAACCAAAGGTAAGAGATGTCGTGTTCAGTGGGAGGGATCGACACCAGATACTTCAAGAAATTGAAGTGGGTCGAGTTCCACTGGAGATACCGACCGTACAAGTGGCACCTATTCAGCAAGTTGTGCAAGATAGAGAACCACTAGTTACTGCACCCACTGTTGCCATTGTGCCGATGGCGCCTCGTCGTAGTGGGAGGGTTGTTCGTCAACCCGAGTGATTTATGTTCGTGGGTGAATCTTGGATTTAGTCCAAGGAAACCGACGGTAATAATCGACCCATGGACATACGGTGAGGCGATACAAGACATCGATGCAAGATCATGGCACACCGCTATGGTCGAGAAATTAAGTCCATAACAGCTATGGATGTATACGAAAGACACTCTACCGGATGGCAAGGAAGCCATAGGTAGTAAGTGGGTATACAAGAGAAAGAGATTGAGATGGAGATGTTTCGCTTTTAAAGCCGTGCTTGTGGCTAAAGGGTACACTGCATTGAGGGCATCAATTTCGATGAGACCTTTTCGCCGTAGCAATGCTCAAGTCCATCGTAATTCTTCCGCCATAGCGACTACTTAAACCTCGAGGTTTGGCAAATGGATGTGAAAACGCTTTTCTAAACGGTTACCTTGAAGAAGGTAGAGACATCTACATGCAGCAACCCGAAGGTTATGTGGTGAAGGATGAAGAGCATCTAGTTTGGAAGCTTAAGAAGTCCATTTATGGACTCAAGCAAGCTTCCCGATCATGGAACTTGCGGTTTGATGAGGTGGTAAATCCTATGGATTTACCCAGGTTACTAATAAAGTTGCATGTATCGTTTGGATGTCAACGTGACGTGGTATTTCTTGCACTTTACGTAGATGACATCCTTCTACTGGCAACAATGTGAAGTTGTTATCGATGTAAAGAGTTGGTTATCCCACCGGTTTCAAATGAAAGACTTAGGAGATGCAGCGTACATTCTTGGGATCAAGGTTTACTGAGATCGCAAGAGGAAAATGTTGAGCTTATGTCAGGCGTCTTACATTGATACTATGATTACTCGTTTTAGCATGCAAACCGCCAAGAAACGATTGCTACCTTTCAGGCATGGTGTTCCTTTATCTAAGGAGCAGTCACCTATGATTGCAAAAGAGATAGAGGAAATGAGACAAGTTCCTTATGCTTACGCCGTAGAAGTCTCGTGTATGCAATGTTAGGTACGAGACCCGATATCTGCTATGCAAGAGCATAGTAGCTAGATATCGATCTAACCCTCGACAAGTTTCATTGATTTGAAGCATATACTCAAGCACCGAAAGGACTCGAGATTATAGGCTAGTTTACCATGCGAGATAGTCTAATTCCTTTGGGTTATTGGACTCGATTTCCAAGTCGACCGTGATGAGAAAAAGTTTACCTCGTGCTATGTGTTTACCTTGGGAGGAGGAGCAGATCTGGTGGAGTGCAAAGCGGCGATGTATTGCGGATTCTACCATGGAAGCCGAATATGTAGCCGCTTGGAGGTCGCTAAAGAGGTCAGATGGTTCAAGAACTACCTCATGGATCTAGATGTGGTACCGGTTTGCCCAAGAGTATCATAGTTTCATTGTGATAACTCGGTGCGATGGCAAACTCGAAGGAACCACGGACCCACAAGGCAACCAAACACATAGAGAGAAAGTACCATGTCATATGAGAAATCGTTAGACGAGGAGACGTGCTGATTGAAAAGATTGGTACAGTGGATAACCTAGCTGACCCATTCACGAAGAGCTCACGCAAAAGTCTACGAAGTGCATGTTCGAGGACTCGATTATGCAAGATGGCACCCACTTAGAAAGGAAACTTTTGTATTAGTGGGAGAAGCAAAGTGATGGGGTTGTTTGTAATAGCTAGTAGAGAGACACATTGTATACTAAAATTTTACTTTAGTATAAGTGGGAGATTGTTGGATTTGTATATTGAAGCAGTTTTGGTTGAGCTTGTATACAATGTTTCCTGTTACCACTATTACAATCTCCTATCCGAATTGTTTACTTGATTGCATATGTATGTCCTTTTATCTCATATATAACTTAGATCATCTTTGTGTGTTGTAGATCACGTAAGTCTATATGATTGGTCGTTTAATGAGACATAAAAGAATCACTCTGAATAACTTGAGGACGAGTTGTCGGTGCAGCTGCGGTATAGATAAGAAGTAACTTGACTTAGTTGCTTGTCTATGTTGGTACGTCTCTGACGTATTGATGGATCACAGTGAGATGAGTTCTTCTATCTGACCGTCGTGAACAACCTAGATCTTGGTGACTTTACGTTGATCTAAACCTTGGTAAAGTATTAGGTGAGTATGAGTTGCTGACCATCACTTTGACTTGTTATGGGTGAGGGTTACATGAGTTAACCCAAGATTCTCTTCATCTTGGGTGGTGGTAGTGCTTGTATGTCATGCTAGTTACCTGTGTCGAATCATCGTATCCGCTAGGATAATGACGCCCCTTAAGGAGCTCAAAGGTTTATTGTACTAAACCCCGCAGTTGAGTAATCTCAAGTACAATAATAAGGTTGAGTGGTACTACTTATGAATTAAATATATTAATTATTTTATGCAGTCAGAACGCTTTAAATAATTAATGGACGTACGATATCTTAAATACGGGGATTCGTGAAGTCTAAGTGCAAGCCCGGCTCAACTTCGGAAATAAAGGGGTAAGTCAATATTTATTCTCTAGTGGCATGAATAAATGTTTATGAATTAATTTATGTTCTGGGCTGAACATAAGATAATTAATTTATTTGAGGCTCATCTTTATTCCTTGCATTTGATCCCTGGGCTGGCCTATCCAGGCCTGTTGCTTAGTGATTTTCATCCCCCTCCTTATAGAGTCCCACTGGGACTCTGTCTTGATCCTGTCTGTCTTAAGTGATATTATTATATTTATTAGATATGCATAGATTCTATCTTGATAGGATTTAGGATTGCATTATAAATATAAGGTGAGAGAAAATCAAACCCTAACCTAAGAGCAATATTTTCGAGAATTACTATTCAACATAGTGAGATTTTCGAAAACTCTAGGGAGGAAGAAGGCAAATTTCTATAGAACTCTCCATAGATTGTCCTCACTCGGCATTAGAGTTTAGGCAATCGAGACACAATCCAGAAGATCAAAGCACAGTCTTGATCCATTCTTTCCTAAAAATTAGAGTAAACACGAGAAAACACCTACGTGTTGCAATTAATTATATAGGTGCATGCTAGGTATATAATCAATCTATGGTGAATTAAACATCCAAGATAGATCCTCGGAGAGGGTTAAAATCAGATTTCCTACAATTAGACCTAGTGTGTCTCCATGGGAGTACCGTCCTTTTCGTGAAGAAGAAGGAAGACACATTGAGAATGTGCATAGACTATCGAGAGTTAAACAAGATAACTCTTAAGAATAAGTATCCTTTGCCCGAATTGAGGATCCATTTGATTAGCTTAAGGAGCGTAAGTCTTTTCAAGATAGATTTAAAGTCCGATACCATCACCGAGGATTAGACGGAGGATGTACCTAAACGACTTTCCGTACAAGGTATGGTCATTTCGAATTCATCGTTATGCCCTTCGGACTTACAAATGCTCCAGCAGTATTTATAGATATCATGAATATGGTATTTCACCCATACTTAGACAAATTTGTCTTAGTGTTCTTTGACGATATCCTAATATACTATAAGAATAACCAAGAACACGAAGAGCACTTAAGAACTGTGCTGCAAACATTAAGGCAAGAGTAACTCTTTGCCAAGTTTAGCAAGTGCGAATTTTGGTTAGGTGATGTGACATTTTAAGGTCACATCGTGTCCGCCGAGGGAATCAAAGTAAACCCCTCTAAGATCGATAGTGTTCAAGAATGAGAATCACCAAAGAACCCGGATGAAATTCGAAGTTTCTTAGGTCTTGTTGGCTCTTATCGAAGATTTATCGAAGGATTTTCAACGATAGCCCGACCCATGACCCAATTGTTAAGAAAAGGAATCAAGTACACTTGTACTGCTGAGTGTGAGGCTAGTTTCAGAGATTGAAGGAGTTCTCGACCGCTCGCGCAGCCCAAGCGATAAGGAGTACACAATCTACACGAACGCTTCAAAGAATGGACTAGGATGTGTTCTGATGCAAGAAGGCAAAGTTATTGCTTATATTCCAAGGAAATTACGCCTACATGAGTTGAACTATCCTACGCACGACACCGGAATTAGCGGTGGTCGACATGCCTTAAAGATTTGGAGACACCATCTCTATGGAGTTAGATGTGAGATCTATCTTGACCATAAAAGCTCAAGTATTTCTTTGAGCAAAAGATCTTAACATGAGGCAACGTAGATGGTTAGAACTGGTGAAAGATTACGACCGTGGTATGTGTAATACCCCGATTTTCATAGCTCGACAAGCGCTAAGCACGTAATTAATTAGAAATTAATTACGTGAGTGACTAAGAACAATGCATCCTCGGATAATATTTCATAAAGTTTTAACTTAAAGATTTATATTAGAATTCTATAGTGGATTGATTAAATGATAAATCTTTCAATTGTGATTTTATTTCAGCGTTTATTTAGAAAGAGTGATAAATGATATTTCAGCTTGCTAGAAAATTTTACCTTTCTATTTGATTTATTAAAATTAAGAGATATGAATATTATATCCCTAATCGGTTGAGCCATATTTTCAAAATATGTACATGTTCGATTGAAGATTTAACGTCCTAAACAAATTGGGCCCAGATTAAAGTGTAGAAATGAGCCCAAATGTTTATTAAACTTGCTAAAGAAGGAAAGAAAATTCTAGAACCTTATAGCTTATCAAAGAAGCCATTTGCATAGCTTATGAGAGAAGCACTTAAATAGTGAGGTGAGTACTTGATATATATATTATGCTTAGCCTCCAAGGGTCACTTTTTCACCATTTTCCTCCCATTCCTCAAAATTTCGAGAACCACCACACCACCACCACCGAAAATTCTCTTCCAAGCACAAGATCCGGACTCTAATCTTCTTCAACTTGATAGATCAACGTCTTCAAGAGGTAGATCTCTAATCCTATTTAAGTTTTGAAGTGAAAATCAAAGTGAAAATCACCCCAAACCCCATATGATTCGGTCCTTTCGCCTTTTTCTTACGGGTTTTGTTCTTCGATTTTAAGTACATGTATGCATAGATCTACCTATATTGAGTGATATTATGTTGAGAAAACAAAGAAAATCCTCCTTTCAAGCCCTATATGTTTCGCCATCATGGACCATGCTTCAAGAATTTTCATTCTTTAATCTTTAGTTTTATACGCGTAGATCTATCCTTTTAGAAGTGATTTATGCTTGATCTATGGTTCAATTTGTTTATTTTCATGAAAACCCAAAATTTTAGTTAAGAACCCTAGTTCTTACCTTGACTATTTGTTGATGATTCCTTAAATCAAGCTTAGATCTATGTAATTAAAGACGTTTGAGCATGATTAGAGTCGATTTTGGAAATAAAAATCGAACCCTCCATTTTTCTTGTGAGGATCGAAAAATATGGCCATGATTTTAAGATGTTTTGGCTTTGATTTGTTAACAATAAGCTTGTAGTTATGTAATTATATATCTATGATTGTGTTTAATGAAAGAAATTGGGATTTAATCCAACGTATATGAAAAGCCCTAAAGTAAAGTACTTATGTAATGTCGATAACTTTTCGTGTTGATTTTATTTGAGATGTTTGACTTCAAAAGTATGATCTAGTATATTAAATTAGTCTATTTTGAATTATTGAGATTTTTATATGCTTATACGAGAAAATTAGATTTCGTTAGTTTGCGTTTTACAAAGGATTTTGTGAGATTGATTTGATATTTGGAATTTGATTTCAAAACATAGATTCTTATGATTATATTGCTTGATTAAGGCTTAGTTGATCGAAGTTCTCAAAGAAATCGATTAGAAAGATTAAATATCTGGTTATAGCAATATGATATTTCTTATTATATAAGGAATTGAAAAGACTAATGTTCTTATAAATACTTTCTTAAATAAGTTAAATAGTTTAGTTTTGGATGCATTGACCTAGCAGCTTAGTTTAATCATAGAGTATCGAGAGAACTTTTAGTAGAGGCTTAAGAGTTAGAAACTCTTAGTTCCTCTTTCTCGTATTTATTCTTCTTATTTCCTTATTAAGGAACAAGTGGAAGCAGAATAGACATCAAGAAAGGAAAGACAGAAAGTCTCGAGTAAGCCAGATTTCCAGGTGGGCTTTCTAAACTAAAATATGTTTGTGCACAAGTTTATGATAATAAGCATGTGAAATTTTTATAAAGTTAATTGACTTGCCTGTTTTTGAGCATATTGCATATTGCCTATCTACGAGAGAATGACGATATCGGCCCTATGCTAGACGAGCTGCTAGTAAGGGTTTGTGTACACAGGTGGTCTTTGGCCAAGGTGTTTGAGAAGGAGGCCTACTTCTCAACACAAGAGTGCGTAGATATGGTGTTTATTTAAGATTTGTCTGCAGACATGTTATGATTTGAATTGTTAGCACGTGCATTGATCATGAAGTAAGAAATTTCAGAAAGTATGATTCATAGGTTATTTCTTAAAACCCCTGTGAATCTAAGAAAGTGGCAAGTCGATTATATAGCTCTAAGAGCATGTTTCATTTGTTTTCGGCAATTGCCCACTGAGTGCATCAAGTACTCATGCCCTGCATGTATTTCTAAATGTGCAGGTAGTGCAGGAGATGACAATGGAGATTGAATGCTGAACGAAGACCTATTTTGTAAAGTCCTATGTTTTGCCCCGAGTTTATGTCTTCACACATAAACTCATTTACACTTTTGCTGCCAACTCATTCATAGTTGTAATTTATTGCATGATCAGGATCTTGATGGGTTAGACATTTGATAAACAAGTACGAATTTATGTCAAAGACCATGGTATCAGTTTCTAAACAGTGTTTGATTTATATCCAACTTTGATCAGTTGGTTAATCACAGATCTGATGACTCGTCTTTCTTTAAAATGATAACTGTTTATATTGGCGAGTCTCTTGAAATAGTTAGTCATTTCTTTTCTTTCCACCCGTCGCATTCCGATTAGTCGGTTAATACAAGATTAGATAGGTCGGGGTGTGACAGTATCAATTACCACTCAGGCAAGGTTAATGTTGTAGACGATGCTTTGAGTGAAAATCTCACCCTAGTTTGGGATGTCTCCTCAGTCATGAAGAGATACTTATAAGGGAATTTCAGAAGATGAACATCGAAGTCATGGACCCGTCCCAGACGATAGAAGGTTGTATTGCAACGTTGATTGCAATCCCGAGCTTAAGAGCCCGAATCTTAGAAGCCTAGAGGAGGAGCAAGAAGCTGGAGAAAGACGAGCCAAGATCAAGGACAACAACCACAAAAATTTCAGAGAAGCAATAGATGATGTTTTTTTGTATGACGAGAGAGTGTGTATTCCAGAAGACGAAGGGCTTAAGAGAGAGATCTTGAAAGAAGCCCATGAGACTTCTTACATCAAGACACCCGAAAGCACCAAATGTATCAAGATCTCAAGGAGAAATTTTGGTGGAATGGAACGAAGGACACGTAGCTTCATTTGTAGAACGTTGTTCGACGTACAACAAGTGAAAGACTCCACCAATGATCGTATGGAACCTTACACCACCGGACATATCGGAATGGGAATGGGATGACATAGCCATGGATTTTGTTACCGGGCTACCCAAATCACAAAGAGGAAATACCGCTATTTGGGTCATCATCGATCGTTTGACCAAGAGCGCGCATTTTCTACCCATTCCAATAACACATGGATCAGAAATATTAGCACAGTTGTACATTCGAGAAGTCGTACGTTTACATGGAGTTCCGAAGACTATCACGTCTGATAGAGATTCAAAATTCACATCCAGATTTTGAACGAGCTTGCAAAAGGAATTGGGAACTCGACTACATTTCAGAACCGCGTTCCACCCACAAACGGACGGACAATCTGAGAGGACCATTCAAACGCTTGAAGACATGTTGAGAACTGTTTTCCTCGATAGAGGATAAAGTTGGGAACAAGTATTACCACTTGTGGAATTCGCCTACAACAACAGCTACCAAGCAGCTATTGGAATGGCCCGCCGTATGAAGCGCTTTATGGAAAGAAATGTCAATCACCACTTTACTGGGATGAAGTGGGAGAAAGAAGAGTATTAGGACCTGACTTTGTAGGAGAGATGATCGAGATTGTGAGACAGATCCGCCAATGGATCAAGGAGCCTCAATGACCGACAGAAGTCGTACGCCGACAAACGTCGCACAGAATTACACTTTGAAGTGGGAAACAAATTTTTCTTGAAGATCTCCCCATCAAAAGGAATCGTGAGATTCGGAATCAAAGAGAAACTGCGACCACGTTTTATAGGACCCTATGAAATTTTAGAAAGGATAGGGCCAGTGGCTTACAGACTGGCATTGCCACCAAGTTTTGGAAACGTGCACAATGTGTTCCATGTTTCACAACTCAGAAAGTACATATATAACCCCAGCCATGTAATACCACCAACAGATATTGTCCTCGATGACAATATGAGTTATATCAATCGCTACAAAATCTAGATCGACGTATCCAAAAGCTAAGGAACAAAGAGATACCGTTAGTAAAAGTTCTATGGAGACACCATGGGCAAGAAGAAGCAACACGGGAATTAGAATCACTATGAAAGAAAATACCCGGATCTTTTCCATGTTAGCAAATTTCGGACGAAATTTATTTTAAGGGGGATGGTATGTAATAACTCGAAAAATTTAAAACTTTTATTAGTGATGCTTAAACAAATTACTTGTGCTGCTTAGACCTTAATTATGTTTAAGGTAACCAACGAAACGAATCAGAATCGATTCGGAGATCGAAAACTTGAGAAATCAAAAACTAGTGACTAGTCTTACAGGATTAGGGTTTTCTGAATAGCCTGAACATAGAATGAAAGATCGATAATGAATCTCAACAAAAGGATTTCTTTTCTAGAATCTTCTCACGAAAACATGTGAGAAGCCAGAGAATTAGAATTTTCGGGCATGCTTGCCAGGTCAGTCTCAAAAGTACTATTCACGAGCCGGATAAACTTTCAGTCCGTGCTAATCATGAAAATTAATTATAACAATTAAAATCATAGAGGAATATATTATTATGAATTTATCATTCATAAGAATCAAATTTTGAACGAAATTTCTGAAGAACTTAACCGAACGCCGGGAATATGTACCAGAAAAACCCTAAACTGATCCGAACGAACCGAAACTCGAACCAAGGGTCTAAATAAATAGAAATGATTTATAAGACTCAAATTAATTATGAAATATCAAGAATTCAATAGAATTTCGAATTAGCATAATTTAATCATTTGACGCTTTTTCCGCGATAATTCAGATTGACTTACCGGATGCAATCCGAACTTCATGAAAATATTATAAACTATGAAATAAGTATTTTAAGGCTATTTAAGAAAATAAAACATTAAGGTTCCGAGAAATCAATCGAAAGTGCGATAAAACTTAAAGAGTCGGTATTAACATGTCAAATCGGATAATTTGACTAGTCTTCTCCCAACCACCACAATGGACCACCCATATAGGCTCACAACATCCATTTTGCTACCATTATGCAGACCCAAAAACCATGCCTCTCTTTCTCTATTTTAAAATTTTTTTCTCTTTTGTTCTTCAAGTTTTTAAGCTTCAATCCTTCTTTCCCAACCATTCCAACCCTCCAATAATTTTTCTAAGACCATAAAAAGGTAGTATTCATCATTCTCTCCATTTTTAATGGAGTAGAATTTTTTTAGATTTTTTTGGAATTATTTCATGAACTTTCCTAGTTTTTGTTCTTCATTTTCTTCATGACTTTTGAGCCACCAAATGCTCTAAATCCATGAATGAAATATGCTTAGAAATGTGTTCTAAGGTTGTGTTTAAATTTTGGGAATTTTTGGAGCATGTTTATTATTTTCAAATTTTGTTAGAATTTTTTTTGTAGAAGATGAAGCTAGCATGTTTTTGTGAATGTTATTTCATTTTGTTGCTTGTTGATATGTTAGGAGCATGTAGAATAAATATGGGAATTTTTGAAATTTTCTTGTATTTATTTTGATTTTATTTGTTGAAAAATAGTTAAGGTATAGTGTTTAATATATGATATGAACATCATATATTAATCTTGAAATTATTGAAACACTACTCCTATTTTCACAAAAAGGCAGAATTTATTTAAGTATTGTTAAGCCATTGTTTGATTTTATTTCTTGAAAATAGTTGAGATATAGTGTTTTAATATATGATATGAACATCATATATTAATCTTGAAATTTTTGAAAAACATCTCCTATTTAAATGATAATACCGAAACTATATATATATTTTAGGTTTATTTGATTTTTATTTGTTAAAAATAATATGATATATGATGTTTAGAAATAATATGAATATATTATGCTTTGTTGGGAATTTATTGAACACATATAAAATATATGTGTGAGGAAAAAAAGAATTCCAAGCATTTAGTTCATATTATAAATATTTAGTTGATGTTTAAAGTTAATATTCTATGTTTATTTCATAATATAAATATATTGTGAAGTGAATGAAATTTATTGAATATATATGTATATATATTAAAATTATCGAAAATATACAGGTAGGAAAAAGCATTTGTTTTAAATTTTAATGTATGATATGAGATGATATTTCATGTTTAATGTATGATATGAGCATGATATGATTTTTGTGGAATTTATTGAACACCAAAGTTCAATAAATTGAAATTGCCGAAAATATAATGCTCATTTAATCATGGTTTAAAATTTTATTTGATGATATGGAGTTGGTAATTAAATTCTATAGTATGATAAGAGCATAACATGATTTTATTGGAATTTATTGGATACTTATGCTAATTATTGCTAATTATCGAAAACATAGCAAAAGGGTTAAGTATGAGTTGATTTTAATTGTGAATGATGCCATGGTAGTTAATCTATAAGTTTAGAATAAAGGGTTGTGATTATGATGAATGAATGGAACACTCATGCATACATACACAATGGTTGTGAATTATGTTAGAAATTAGGGTTTTCTAATGCTTTAGTATGGTTTATGTTGTGTATGGTGTTTTATGGTTATATTTATGTTGTGCCGACAAACAAAACCCCAAACGTAAACAACATAGTACTTTATGTACGAGAATCCAAAAAAATCGACCAATTTCGATAACTTAAGAAGGAATTAATGACAATCGAAGTTAGACACGAATTAGGGTTTTCTATTAATAGTAGGATACTCAAACGTGAGTTCCTAAGTTAAGGGAGCCAAAAGCAGACTTACAACGTTAATGCTCAACAACGATAACTTAATACGATATTAGATTGAGCGTTAAGACAACTCGATACTAATAACGATTATATAACGTACATAATCTCCGACGAGTTAAGAGAAACAAACAATGTCGAAAAGTGTAAGCTAAGATTCAAATATAAGATGTCAATCCTTACGTCTCAAAGGTCGAGTTATTATTCACAAAGAACTCCATTAATTCCTAAGTATTTACTTACGGACGGTATAAGATATCTCGAATCATAAGTCAAGAGTCCCTTTCATTCGTCGTGTTAATACGACACGTCGTCAACATAACCTACTAGGACGAATCGTAATTGTTAAGTCTAGTTAGTGGCTCGAGAATATCTTAATATACCAATCATAACTTGGATACTAAAAATCTATCACGTAATAACGTTTAGAAGAACACTAAGGCTAGAGTCAAGGATAGACTCGGAGTATACGACTCATAAGTTGAGGTTCGCCTCATGAATGATGAAGTAATATAGTTTGAATTGAGAATGTAAGATAATAGAATTATCTTAAGACCATCACATGAAATAATAAAGAAACCCTAATTGGGAACTTTAAGTCGTAAATTATAAACGACCCTCGATCAATAGAAAGAATCTAAGAAATGTTATTTTGTTATGAAGGGTTTGATCGTACGTAGTTGCCGAGGAAGGACACTCACACCCTGCCCCGCTTAGAACTATTAACTTCGGACTAGCAGGTAGGCTCTCTTGAAACAAGAATGATATGCATATCTATCTCAAAGCATGATTTACAAAAGCTTTATGAAATATTATTACATAAACTGTTATTGACTGCCAAATGTTTACGTTTTGTTATGATTCTATCTGAGATTGGTATATCCAATATGGTATGTGAATGTGTTGGTCCACCAACGTTAAAAAGGGTAACGATCGGATCCGACTTAGTTAAGGACTAACTCGAATTGTGTACACGTGTGACTGTGTGTTAAGGTTAGCCACCTCGACCGGTCACAGCGACTATGTGTAGGTGGCCACCTCCATAGTGTGCGAATGAATGAATGAATGAATGAATGATCAGATATGGACCAACGTGGATGAAATAGTCCGGCCGGACACACTTTTGGAAAATGATAAAATGTTTGATAGGCATGAGTCTTTTAACTAAAATCCTCATGCGCTATTGTGGACAGTTCAATAACTTCACAAAGAAAATGTTTTCGGCAATGATTCCACTGAGTACTTTTGTACTTAGCCCTGCATCTCATTTTTGATGTGCAGGTTGAGCAGGGATTCACGATGGGTGTGAGGTGGTGCAGAGTGGCATGTGTTTTGTTGCTATGTAGAAACTTTTCTAGAATCTTTGGCATGTATCGTCATATACATGTCCACACGTTTATTGCTGCTTAACTCTGATATTGTTTTGGTGTCTTTGATTATAACTGCTTCATTATCGTATTGAACTTGAGGTCGCACTGTTCCTCGAATTGCACCCCGATTGGGTTATATTTTGATGTTGAACCTTTAGACAAGTCCTTCTGTGACTTGGGTTTGTATTGAAACAGCCTATTCCTTTCAGTCCATGCATTTATTCGTAGTTTAATGGTTAATTGTATTAATTATTTATGTATATATATCCGCTGCTTTATTATACCAGTGATGATCCTTATGATCTGTACTTCTTTGAGAAGTTGGGTCGTCACATAGAGCTTGTGCGACAACCCGGTCGATTTATGTTCGTGGGTGAATCTTCGTATTTAGTCCCAGTAGGCGAACATGCTATAATTGATCCATGAACATACAATGAGGCGATACAAGATATAGATACAGGAGAATGGCATGCCGCTATAGACTTAGAAATTGAGTCCATAACCGCTATGGATGCATACGAGGAAACACCTCTATCAGATGGCAAGTGTAACGCCCACATTTTTGTAACAGAGACATTACTAAAATCTTTATTTCTTTAACAATTAAATAATAATAATAACCATAATAATAATATTGGTAAATATATATATAAGCAATGAGGTAAAATTGACGAACGGACGGCATATACCTTATAAATATGTATATGCCAACCTGAAACAACAACAAAACAATACCAATGATCAACAAAGAACTAGGGACACAACCTCATCAATATATATATATATATATATATATATAAGTACTCATTAAAAGTCATTGCATTTCAACATAGTTTTTCGACAAAACCAAGAATTTTGTTCTTAAACACACTCAAGTACTAGCATAGTTTGAAACATATTTACATAAAACATGATCCTAAGAGAATGTATGTGTGGAGCTCATTCCCACAAGATCAATCGTCAACTTCTCACCGCAAAACATATATGAAAATAGGGATGTGAGCATGCGAACTTACTCGATGGGGAATACATCGCAAGCGCTATAACCATTCGTGAATGCACACAACATAATGAACTCTTCTTTAACAGCTACCTCTTGCGGGTACTCATTATTTATCTCATTCGCGCCATCTCTTGCGGTACTCATTATTTATCTCATCGCGCTACCCTTGCGGGTACTCATTATTTATCGCATTGGTTAGCCCCTCGGGCCTCCTCGAGGGTAATTCTTTAACATCGAGCCCTTGTGGGCCTCCTCGAGTGTAGATCGCTACACTAGACCCCTTGTGGGTCTCCTCGAGGGTACTTCTTTAACATTCTAGCTCACATACATGCACAAAACACAACAATGATTATAACCACACAACGCACTTACAGATCGAGTAAACCCCACCTCGTGTAGACGCTTCAAAAGACTCTTTAGCTCTTGCTTGTTGTTCGTCTCGAGCTTGGATGTCGCACCACCTAGCACTTTAACATTACTCTTAACTAAGTTTTATATTTCCAATTAATTATATAAGGCTCATCAACATGTACAAATGGTCTAGTCTTAACTAAAAATCAACATTAGCTTATGTACATAATATATGTCTAACATGAAAAATTTGCACAAGACATCGTCTATCTTGGATAAACCTTTATATATGCTTAAATATCATCAAAGATCACAAATCAATCATCAAAATCCAAAGATCAAAGCTTTAGCATTGAAAGCCCTAATTCGATCGCCAAACTAAAGTTTTCCAAATTTTGAATACGTCGGTAGAAAAATCCAATAAATCATTTTAAGCTTTATTCATAGCATAGAATCCAAATATGAAGTCAAAATGATCAAATTAAATAAAAATTCAACATTACATGGTCTAGGTTTTCGCCAAAAGGGTTTTTCAACTATTCGATTTCAAATGTTTTCTTGTTCAAAATATATTTATTTCAACCCAACAACACATATATGAAAAATATCAAGCATATAAACAACATAAATTCAATATCAAGGCCTCAAATTTTCGAAATTAACAAAAATTCCAAGAATGAACATATGCTCAAAAATTCAACGTTAAACGGTTTATTGAGGATTAATCCAACGTAACATCAAGAAATAATCCAACAACAACACATCCTCTTCACAATCCATGAAAGGACAAAAAATTCAACATGCACATAAGTTCATGTTTTTAAATTTTCAAACCGTAGATACGTTCTAGAGATTGAATTATACATGAATTCGAAGACCGATTGAAAATTTAACGATTGGATCTTGAAATTTTGGAGCATGAAATTTTCGATAATTTTTGTGTGTGTGAAGCACGAAATTGGGGAATAAAAATGATGAAAATGATGAATAGTAGCTATTTATAATCTAATCCACAAATTTTTCTTTTATTTTTCAATTTATTTAATAAGGTGATTAATCACCATTTTCTAGAGAAATCCACAAAACTCTACACTTTTCTTCATACTTAAGGCATAAGATATGTATATTTACTTATATGTACATGTATATCCATTTTATTACTTCTTCACAATTATTTTTTTTCTAATGCATAACAAATAAACATTTTAATCGATTCTTATATCCAAATCACGTAATATCATGAATTAATCACCAATGCATAAAAATTAAACTTTCATGCTAAATTTATAATTATAATTTACTAAAACATTAAAACTTATAACATCAAACTTTACATTTTCGCTAGGGCGCATCCTCGCTCGCCGAACAACCCGTAAAACGCTCAAAACTCAAATTTTCATTAGTTCACAATTTAAAGAAAAATAATTCACTCTTAAAAATATATATATATATATATAAATATATATTTCATACTTTTTAAGAAAATTTCTCGGGGTATTACATTCTACCCCTTAAAAATAATTTCGCCCTCGAAATTAACCCGTAAGTCTCTAAGGTTGGGATAGCGAACCGAAAGTTCATCTCTCTTTCCCATGTGGCTTCCTCAGTCCATGCCTACTCCAATCGTATTTTCACCAAGGTACCTCTCAATTTCTTAAAGTATGCACCTTTCAGATAGAATAGCAATCGCTCTCTCAGTATGTTAAATTCGTGAAATCAGAATTCTCATGAGATATAACATGACCTGGATCCGAGATATACTTCCGAGCATCGACACATGAAACACATCATGAACGCCACCAAACTGGAGGTAAAGCTAATCGATATGCCACATTTCCTATCCTTTTAAGTATTTCAAAAGGCCCTACATAACGAGGCTGTAACTTTCCTTTCTTACCAAATCTGATTACTCCTTTTATCGGTGCTATTTTTAAAAATACCTTGTCACCAACCTCGAAGTGTATGTCCTTTCGTCTTTGGTCAGCATACGATTTGTGACGATCTTGGGCTGCCTTAATTCTTTCTCTGATCTTTGTGATAACTCCAACTGTCTCTTCAATTAATTCAGCCCTAAGATCCATCTTTCTCCAACCTCATCCCAATGAATTGGTGACCTACATTTTCTCCCATACAAAGGCTTCAAATGGAGCCATTCTAATAGTAGTTTGATAGCTATTATTGTAAGCAAATTCCACCAATGGTAGATACTTCTCCCAACTTCCACCCATATCTAACACGTAGCACGGAGCATATCTTCCGAATTTGGATAGTTCGCCTCGATCGTCCATCCGATTGAGGATGATAAGTCGATCTTGAAATTTAATCTAGTGCCTAAAGTCGATCAAGACTTTTCCAAATATTGAAGTAAATCTCGTGTCTCGATCCGACACAATTGACACTGGCACCCCATGTAACCTTACAATCTCATTAATATAGAGTCGAGCTAATCGATCCATGCTAAAAGTCATCTTCATGGGAAGAAAATGAGCTGATTTTGTCAATCTGTCAATAACAACCCAAATAGCGTGATTGCCTCTAATTGTACGAGGTAATCCAACTACAAAGTCCATAGAAATGTGTTCCCACTTCCACTCGGGAATCTCAAGTGGATTTAGCAATCCAGACGGCCGTTGATGTTCGAATTTTACCTGTTAACATGTAATGTATTTTTCTACAAACTCTCCAATGGATCTCTTCATATTCTGCCACCAGTAAACTGATTTCAAATCTTTGTACATTTTGGTTCCTCCGGGATGCACGGAATATGGAGTGTTATGAGCTTCTTCAAGTAGTTCTTGTCTCAATTCCTTATTATTCGGCACACACAATCTCCCGTTGAAAACAAGAGTACCATCAGTCGTGATAGCAAATCCTTGAATTGTACCCTCTTCTGCTCGTTTCTTCATTTTGCACAAAAATGGATCATTCTTCTGTGCCTCTCTAATTTGATCTTGAATTATCGGACGAACCACAAGCGCAGAGATGATTACTGTCGTGGTGTTTGGTGGTGTCACCACTTCCAAATTCAATTTCTGAAATTCTCTAATCAATTCTTTTTGTTTGGTAGGTAATGCTGCCATGTAACTCTTTCGGCTCAATGTAACTCTAATCAATTCTTTTTGCCTTTCCAGGATGATAGTGAATAGTGCAGTCATAGTCTTTAACCAACTCTAACCATCTTCTTTGTCAAGGTTTAACTCTTCTCGTGAAGAAATATTTCAAACTTTTATGGTCAGTGTAAATTTCACACTTGCTCCCATAAAGATAATGTCGCCATATCTTCAACGCATGTACCACAGCTGCAAGCTCAAGATCGTGTGTTGGATAATTCTGCTCGTGTTGTTTCAATTGTCTTGAAGCATAAGCTATCACATTTCCATGTTGCCTCAATACACATCCAAGTCCTTGCTTTAAAGCATCACTGTAGATAACAAAATCGTCGGTACCATCAGGCACAGTTAGAACAGGAGCTGACATGAGACGTTGCTTTAGCTCTTGGAAACTTTGCTCACACTGTTCATTCCATTGAAACTTCTCATTTTTACATGTCAACTTTGTCAATGGACCAGAAATCTTTGAGAAACCTTCTATAAATCTTAGATAATACCCTGCCATTCCCAGAAAACTCTTGACCTCATTAACATTGGTTGGTCTTTTCCAATTGCTTATCGCTCAACTTTTGACGGATCTACTTCTATTCCTCTCAAGTAATCACATGTCCAAGAAAAGCAACTTGTTCCAACCAAAACTCACATTTCGATACTTTGCATACGCAGTTTTCTATTCTTAATATTTCCAATACGGTCCGAGATGTTCAAAGATGTTGCACTTTATCCCTTGAATACACTAGAATATCATCAAAGAACACAATGACAAACCGGTCAAGATATGAGTAGAAAACTCGGTTCATTAAGTCCATGAAGACACCTGGTGCATTCGAGAGACCAAAAGGTACAACGGTGAATTCAAATGACCATATCTTGTTCTAAAAGTCGTTTTGAATGTCACTCTTTGATTTTAGTTGATGATAACCCGATCTCAAGTCAATCTTTGAGAACACACTAGCACCTTTAAGTTGATCAAATAAATCTTGACCTTGGCAACGGATACTTATTCTTAATCGTCAATCTATTCACTCTCGTAATCAACGACATTCTCAAAGTCCCATCTTTCTTTTCACAAACAATACCGAGCACCTCAAGGAGATACTCTTGGTCGAATAAATTCTTTGCTAAGCAAGTCTTGCAACCGAACTTTAAGTTCTTGCAATTCTCTTGGTGCCATTCGATGCACGGTGCTTTTGAGATCGGTGCTGCCCTGTGCACCGATCTATTGTAAACTCAACTTGACGGTCCGTGGAACTCGGTAATTCCTCGGAAACACATCTAAATATTCCCTTACTACCGCACCTCCGTGATCTTACTTTTGTCAGAATGTGTTTCGGTCATGGTAACTAAATACCCATGGCAATTACTTTTTCTTAACATTTTCATTACTCTCCAGGATATTGAATCTCTACTTCCCGCTCTCGACATCTGAGTGTTACATGATTCTTACCCATCCAATCCATTCCTAGGATTGTATCAAAGTCTTGCAGATCTATAACATGAAGGTCAGCTTCTAGTTTCTTCCCTTCTAAATCCATTACTATGCCTTTTATCATCCTAGAAGTTATAATAGTTCTTCCTGAAGGAACACTAACTTCTAGTGCATCACAATCAACATAGCAAGGCTTTTCAAGATGGGAACAAAATTTTGTAGAGATAAACGAATGTGTAGCTCCAGAATCAAATAAAACCAAAGTCGAGTATTAGACACTCAAGAATACCGACATCGTGGTTCCGCTCCATTCTTCGAGTTATCTTCTCCTTGTGTCATAGCAAAGACTGGGGCTTCACTTTGTTTTCGTGTACTTGCATTTTCTTTTCGTGCTCTCTCATTTTACCGGGCGGTTATATGACACATGCCCCGGTTTTCCACAAGAGTAGCACATTCTTTCCTAGCCAAGATTCACCTTTATGATGTTTCTTGCAATTTGGGCACGAGGCTTGTCGCTGCTTGTTGCGTGTTTGCCGAACCCATCAAGAACGTGATATTTGTTGCCATCTCTGCCTCGACCGCCACTTCCACTTTTCCCTAATTCTCCCTTTTCTTTTCCATAAAATTCACGCTTCTCATCACGGGTTTCTAGTTGCACCACTAGAAATCGCTTGTGCTCGCTCAATTATTTCCTATAAGTTGCTAGTTTCGTGCCGCCTAATATTCCTCGAATTTACGGTCGCAACCCTTGTTCAAAACGGCGTGCTTTCTATTCATCAGATCAACTAAATACGGTGCAAATCGAGACAATCTATTAAAATTCCTCTCATATTCAACCACCGTCATATTACCCGCTTTAAGTTAAGAAATTCAGTCTCTTTCTCCAATGATATGATTGAGGGAAGTAACTATCCCTAATCAAATCTTTGAAATCATTCCACGCCAAAGCTTGGCGTTGTTCAGCGAAATATTGTTCGCATGCGACTCCCACCAATAACTTGCTTCCTCAACTAGTTGGTATATAGCACATGAAACTTTTGCTCTTCGTAGCAACCCATAAACTCAAAATACGCCAAGAACTCGAATCCACCTCAACATTTTCTCGGTCTTTCATATCCTTTAAACTTTGTGGATCCATCCTTCTAAACCGATCTATAATTTCATAAGTTCTCGGTTGGGTGTTCATGCCACACCTCGATTTGCTTGTCACGATAAACCCTTGCTGCGTTTGTAGAAACCGAGCAAAATCTACACCATTATCTGGTTTTCCGCCCATTTTCTCGCCAGATTGCGTCTTGGTGGCATACTTCAATTTCTAAATCAAGAAATACGAGTCATTTACTTTCGCACCTACTGGTAATATTTCGAGGACTCCTTTCTCATAACATGAAAATAATTTCTTTACTTTCTTTCTCATAGCATAACACATAGTTCTTAACTTGAATACAAAACTTTATAAGTTAAGAAACACTTCATAGAACTTTCATCTTTAACTTTATAAAGAATGTGTCGGAACCGATAAATCTTTAATTCGTATCAAACATAACAAATCAATATACTTTGTCCCTTGTGGACACTTCTTAACCTTTCTCATTTCTTTCGATACGAAAACTTTTAAACATTACCCGACACAATCCTTCTTTACATTTCACTTCATTGCATACTCACATCATAACTTTGAAAAAGAATTAAACATTTTTCATAAACATAAATTACCTGAGAGTCGACGTTGAGCAACGGTAATGACCCACACATTCTCTCGTCTCATTCAAAAGTTTAAAATTTTTCAAACACATATTCATACTATTAGCAAGTCTACAGGAATGTAAACCTTGCTCTGATACCAAACTGTAACGCCCCCATTTTTGTAACAGAGACATTACTAAAATCTTTATTTCTTTAACAATTAAATAATAATAATAACCATAATAATAATATTGGTAAATATTATATAAAAGCAGCGGAGGTAAAAATTCGATGAACGGACGGCATATACCTTATAAATATGTATATGCCAACCTGAAACAACAACAAAACAATACCAACAGACCAACAACAACTAGGGACACAACCCTCATCATATATATATATATATATATATATATATATATAAGTACTCATTAAAAGTCATTGCATTTCAACATAGTTTTTCGACAAAACAAGTTAATTTTGTTCTTAAACTCACTCAAGTACTAGCATAGTTTTGAAACATATTTACATAAAACATGATCCTAAGAGAATGTATGTGTGGAGCTCATTCCGTCGGCCTCAATCACAACTTCTCACCGCAAAACATATATGAAAATAGGGGATGTGAGCATGCTAACATACTCGATGGGAATACATCGCAAGCGCTATAACCATAGCGAATGCACACAACGAATGAACTATTCTTTGAGCCACCGCTCATGGTACTCATTATTTATCTCATCGCGATTACCCTTGCGGTACTCATTATTTATCTCATGGCGATTACCCTTGCGGGTACACATTATTTATCGCGTTGGTTAGCCCGTGGGCCTCCCCGAGGGTAATTCTTTAACATCGAGCCCTTGTGGCCTCCCCGAGTGTAGTTCGCAACACTGACCCCTTGTGGGTCTCCTCGAGGATACTTCTTTAACATTCTAGCTCACATGCATGCACAATACACAAAATGATTATAACCATATACAACGACTTACAGATCGAGTAAACCCCACCTCATGTAGACGCTTCAAAAGACTCTTTAGCTCTTGCTTGGTTGTTCGTCTCGAGCTTGGATGTCGCACCACCTAGCACTTTAACATTACTCTTAACTAAGTTTTATATGTCCAATTAATTATATAAGGCTCATCAACATGTACAAATGGTCTAGTCTTAACTAAAATCAACATTAGCTTATGTACATAACATATGTCTAACGTGAAAAATTTGCACAAGACGCCGCTCATCTTGGATAAACCTTTATATATGCTTAAATATCATCAAAGATCACAAATCAATCATCAAAATCCAAAGATCAAAGCTTTAGCATTGAAAGCCCTAATTGACGCCAAACTAAAGTTTTCCAAATTTTGAATACGTCGGTTAAAAATCCGAATAAATCATTTTAAGCTTTATTCATAGCATAGAATCCAAATATGAAGTCAAATGATCAAATAAAATCAAAATTCAACATTACATGGTCTAGGTTTTCGCCAAAAAGGGTTTTTCAACATTTCGATTTCAAATGTTTTTCATGTTCAAAATATATTTATTTCAACCCAACAACACATATATGAAAAAAATCAAGCATATAAACAACATAAATTAATATCAAGGCCTCAAATTTTTGAAATTAACAAAATTCCAAGAATGAACATATGCTCAAAAATTCAACGTTAAACGGTTTATCGACGATTAATCCAACGTAATATCAAGAAATAATCAAACAACAACACATCCTCTTCACAATCCATGAAAGGACCAAAAATTTAACATGCACATAAGTTCATGTTTTAAATTTTCAAACCGTAGATACGCTCTAGAGATCAATTATACCCGAATTCAAGACCGATTGAAAATTTAATCATTGATCTTCAAATTTTGGAGAATGAAATTTTCAAAAATTTGTGTGTGTGTAGTGTGTGAAGCACGAAATTGGGGAAGAAAATGATGAAAATGATGAATAGTAGCTATTTATAATCTAATCCACAAATTTTTCTTTTATTTTCAATTTATTTAATAAGGTGATTAATCACCATTTTCTAGAGAAATCCACAAAACTCTACACTTTCTTCATACTTAAGGCATAAGATATGTATATTTACATATATGTACATGTATATCCATTTTATTACTTCTTCACAATTTTTATTTATTTTCTAATGCATAACAAATAAACGTTTAATCGATTCTTATATCCAAATCACGTAATATCATGAATTAATCACCAATGCATAAAAATTAAACTTTCATGCTAAATTTATAATTATAATTTACTAAAACATTAAAACTTATAACATCAAACTTTACATTTTCGCTAGGCGATCCTCGCCTCGCCGAACAACCTCAAAAACGCTCAAAACTCAAATTTTCATTAGTTCACAATTTAAAGAAAATAATTCACTCTTAAAAATATATATATATATATATATATAAATATATATTTCATACTTCTTTAAGAAAATTTGTCGGGTATTACAGCAAGGAAGCCATAGGTAGTAAGTAAGTATCTGTAAAGGAAGAGATTCGATGGAGAGGTTTCGCTTTTAAAGCCAAGCTTGTAGTGAAAGGGTACACCTGCATTGAGGGATCGATTATGATCACTACCTGAAAGAAGGATGCATGAGAATAAAAAATGACAAAATGAGGAGAGAAAATGAGAGTAATACAATGAGAAACCTCGCTTGCATATGCATCCATCCAAGCACGATCATCCTCGACATAATCCTCAGCTGGACCCGAAGGCTCGACGGGCTTTTTTTTTCCAATGACGCTCTACACTGTAGAAAAATCTTATTTTACCCTTCTCCTGAGGATCTATCTTGGATGTTTAATTCACCATACATTGATTATATTCCTAACATACACCTATATAATTAATTGCAATACATAGGTGTTTACTCATGTTTACCAACGAATTTTTGGGATACCTGATCAACTGCGGATGCTAGCTTTGATCTTCTAGACTGTATCCCGAATGCCTATTATCCAATACTGAGTGGGAGCAATCTATGTAGAATATTGCAAAATTTCGCCTCCTATATGGTTCTATGTGTTTTTCAAAAATCACAACAATAATAGGATTAATTTCTAATTTTCTCTCACCTTGTATTTATAATGCATTCCTAGAATCCAATTTAGATAGATTCCTTGTATATCTAATAAATACAATAAATATCTTCAATATCTAAAGATAAATCATATTTAGCATAATTATCTCTTGATGTCTAATAATATCAGATATTATCTATCTAGATACTAGAGATGTATTAAAATAATACATAAATCAGAACAGAGTCCTAATTGACTCTACATAGGGATGGGTGAAATTTCATGCAGCTCCAGGCCTTGATGGGCCAGCCCAGGGATCCAATGCAAATAAAAATGGGCCAAAAATGAATTAATTATCTTATGTTCAGCCGAGAACATAAATTAATTCATAAAAATTTATTCATTCCACTAGAGAATAAATTCTGACTTTATCCCTTTATTACTGAAGTTGAGTCGGGCTTGCACTAAGACTTATGAATCCCCGTATTTAAGATATCGCATATCCATTAATTATTTATAGTACTCTGACTGCTTAAAATAACTAATCTCTTTAATTCCTTAAGTAGTACCACTCAACCTTATTATTGTACTTGAGCTAACTTAAGCTCCAGGGTTTAGTACAATAAACATTTTGAGCTCTTTAAGGGGACGTCATCATTCTAAATGGATACGATGACTCTATACATGTAATTAACATGACATATAAGCACTGCCACCACCCAAGATGCGGAGAATCTTGGGTTATGTCATGTGGTTCTCACCTATAACAAATCAAAGTCATGGTCAGTAACTCATACTAACCAAAAACCTTATCGGGGTTTAGATCAACGTAAAAGTCACTGAGATCTAGGTTCTTCACGGCGGTCAGATAGAAGAACTCATCTTACTGTGATCCATCAATACGTCAAGACGTACCAGTATAGACAAGCAACCAAGTCAAGTCACTTCTTATCTATACTACAGCCTATACTGATAACTTGTCCTTAACTTGTCTCAGTTTTGATCCTTTTTATATCTCAATTAGCTTAACTAATCATACACACTTCTGTAATCTTATACACACTGAATGATCTAACTTTTGTATAAGATAATGGGACAACATATGCAATCAAGTAAACAATCTAGATAGGAGATTGTAGTAGTGGAAACGGGAAACATTGTATACAAGCTCAACCATTCTGCTTTCAGTATATAAATCCAACATACGTTGCTACTAATAGAATCATCTAAGGAGATTGGGATCGGGTCACTTTCAGTGTTCCATCTGAAGAGCCAACACACTTGCTCGAGTTTTGTTCGGAAAAATCATTGATTGTATGATGATCTGAAGATGCAAACTTGCGTTCAAAGGAATTCCTAAATGCCCGATCCTACCAATCGTTATAATCAACCGTAGAGAACTTTTTCATGCTTGAGGTCACACCCGGAAAGATAGTTGTATATTGTGACTCATGTAGCAAACATATTCGAACATATTTGAGCCCATCTGCTAGAGAAGCTTTCCGAATATTTTGAATAAGAACACCTGGAGTGGTCTGATAATACCCAAACTGGCGACTGAAATGATATGGACTATATGGCTCCACGATGAAATGATCATCTAACTTCCAAACTAAGTAATTGGATCGAATGGCCATGAAGAAACACTTCTCAGACACCCTAGCCTTTCCATCATCAATATAGGCAACGTCATTTTCCTTGGACAATAGGGTACGACTCCATGAAATTATATCCGAGCGTCGAATCCGTTTACGAGCCTCCATAGGATCATAATACATCGCACCATTTACTTCTAAAAATTGGACCATTTTAGGGATACAAAAGTTCTACGAGGGAAATGGGCTTAAGATAACACATCATCTAGCTGTATACAAAATGGAAATGAAGTGTAGATTGGACTCGAGAAAGCTCTATAGAAGTTGAAATAGTGTTCAGACATTTGAAAATGCTAGCCAAGACGGGAACTACGAGTGACATCTTCTTCTGGCTCGCCATCATACTCACCATCTTATACGTAGAACGCCTAATCAAATTGGCATCACCACTGGGTAGAACAAAGGCTTATATCCAACAAGAAATGTAAGCAGCTAAGTGCACATTTTTCCAATGCTTCTCCTTTATACTAAGTCGGGAAAAACGACTTGTCTCCTCATAATTCCATGGCTCATGAACTCCAAAAACACTAGTAGGATTATGGGTTATCTTAGAACGTGTCGAATTTTTCTCTTTACGTGAAGGAGACTGTTGATATCGTAGGCTTATCTTTGACCAAAACTTGACTCAATCTTCAATCGTGACCAAGCAGCTCGAGTTCACATTACTACTATTCTTGAGAAGATGATAAGCATGGAACAATACTTGCAACTCGCGTGAAGAAATAATCTTTCTGTTTGACCCGCACCAATAAGCTCTTTCGTGCAAGGAACAATCTCTTCATAAAATACTCCTTCTGTCGGAACCCCGAAAATAAAGTGAAGATTCTATAATGAGATTGAGAGTTCACCTGACGAAGTGATAAAAGATTTTGTTGATGGACAACAAGCTTCATAGAGTGCCTTGATCGCTTCAGTATTACGATCGTACGTAAACAATGAAGCATACACCGAATCATAAATGCCGATGTTATGAAGTTCCTCTCGGAATTGGCTCATGATGTCTTCACTCCATTCCCAATAGCCTCGGAAGTAGCAAAATTCTCCAAGAAATTCTACAGTCCTTCCCTATTTGGATGACCCTCAGCAATACGTTAACCCAAAGTTAACAACAAATCAGTTTCCTTATCTAGCCGATGATAAGCCAACTGTAGAGTCCAAGGTGCATATGATTTGGTCACGTTAGTCCTACTATTCCATGACGATTGGTGAAGAGGATTCGACAGTTTGGGCCAAAGGCTTGCAAAGCGGCCTGTCAACGGCTTGAAAATCCTAAGACACGTGCCCTTCTCATGCTCTTGATCATTCAAGATCAACAAATAATAATGCTAAGAAACGATAACGTCTCTAAAGTGAACCAAGCTTGCTGCAAGAAACAAGGATAAAATAATAAATCTTGTCGAAACCACATATAAATTTGGTAAATTAGCTTTACAAATTTTTTTTAAGAAAATATACAAATAATAATGAAAATAAATAAATTTCAAAAAAATAAAATAAAAAATGAGAAACCCCCGACAACCCGCACTAAAGAACCCAAGCCCATTTGTTTTTAGAAGCCCACTGCTCTACACCAACACCCATATACCACCATCTTCTTCTCCTCCCATGCACAACACCACCGCCGCGCTTCCTCACCTTCGCATTCAATCACTCACATCCAACCACCACCGTGCCTCCTCACCGTCGTATTCAATCACTGTCACTTCCAACCACCACTGCGCCTCCTCGCCATTGCATTCAACCACTGTCGCGTCCAACCATAGTCATGCCTCCTCGCCATTGCGTTCAACCACCGTCGCATCCAACCATCGTCGTACCTTCTCGCCGTTGCGTTCAACCACTATCGCGTCCAACCATTGCAGTACTTTTCCGTTGTCTCTTTGTATTGCCACCACTTCTCCACCACGAAATACTTCCTGCACAACATCGACACTGTGCTCAGCTTTAGGCTCAGCCTCGATACCTTCCTAGCTAGTCCACATGAGTTGTGGGCGGTGCTCAATGCGTGAAACTTCCAGAATGGGTACAAGCTCGAGGTCCATGGTACGCCGCGTGATGTCTCCTCCGAGAGGTTCTCGCCGGTGACGCCTCCTCCTATTAAAGTTTTAACTTAATAACTAATTAAATAGAAGTAGTTACAAGTTTGTTAGGTTGTTAAGATGACATGGCATGAGTTAATCTGCATGGCATGGATGTAACTCTGCGTTTCTTTCTCATCTTTGTAAGTTTCTATAAATACTCAAAAGGAAGGAATGAAAACTGCTTTCCTCTTCATATTTTGCATGGTTATATTCATATCAAACATAGTATCGAGCTTTTTATTTTTCTCGATCCTTGCTTAAACCATCGCTGCTTCCGCATATCTATTTTTCTTCTTTCATTCCTTTTATCAAACAAGGATTCACTTTCCTCCTCCACAAATCTTTCGTCTATGCATCCAATTACTCTGAAATTGGATCGCACGAATTATAATTTCTAGAAAATTCAGGTTCTCGCCACTTCGCGAGCATACAGTTTTGATGATATTCTTCTTCAATACACGTCTTTACCATAGGATTTGGAGTCTGAAATTGATACACCAACTGCAAATCCAGCTTATCTCACATGGCTGAAGAGAGATCAATTTATGTTTAGCTGGATACTTGCGTCAATCACACCTCAAATGCTGAGCTACATAGGTCGATGCACTACTGCTGCTCAGATCTGGAGTACTTTTGAAACACTATTTCATTCTCAATCCAAGGCTTGTGCAATGCATCTGCGCAGACAGTTGCAAGTGTTGACGAAAGCTGATTCATATATTGATGATTACATTTTGAAATTCAGAGAAATTTCTGATCAGTTAATCAACATAGGTTAGCCGATTTCTGATTCTAATCTAATCTTCTATATTCTTCAAGGATTAGGAGCTGAATTTGAGAGTATAAGCGTGATGCTCTCTTCAGAATATGATGAAATGTCACTGCATGATGTACAATTTGCATTACACACACACGAACTTCGCCTTCATAATCAGGCTGCTGCTTCTACAAATTTGGAGTTTCAACCACAGGCTCATGTTGCTTACCAGTAGAACTATGAATCTCTCCGTGGCCACCGAAGTTTTAGTAGAGGCCAAGGAAATCGAGGTCGAGACAGGTATTATAATGGAAATAAGCATGTATGTCAACTATGTGGCAAGGCAAATCATGTGGCTCTTAATTGCTACAAAAGGTTTGATGTTAGTTTCACCGACCCTGAATCTATGTCAAACTATTCCCAGCCTCGGGAAAATATGGTGAATACTGAGTGTTCTACTAATCATTCTACCAATCTTAGCTCTTCCCCGTAGGTTTCACAGCCATCTCCCACTGCGTTTACAGTTTCTTCTTCTACTCATGCACCACCAACATCTGATTGGTATTCGGACTCAAGCGCTTCACCATGTTATTGCTGATCTAAGTAACCTTCAACTCCAATCACCATATTATGGAAATGAGTCACTAACAGTGGGTAATGGCTCTAAACTACATATCACAAATATTGGTTCTACATCGCTTCCATGCTCAGGAGCACCTTATACACTTTTGCTCAGCAACATCTTGTTTGTGCCACATATCACAAAGAGCATGCTCAGTATATCTAAGTTTACATCTAATAATAATGAGTTTGTGAATTTCATTCGGATTCTTGTTTTGTCAAGGACAAACACACTCGCAAAACTCTACTAGAGGGCACACTTAAATAAGGCCCTATCATTTGGATTTCATCAAAACTACTCAGTCAGCTTCAGGTGGATCTTCTCCTTTACATTGTTTCACTGCTAAAAGTAATGTTATGTGAATGTGTGGCATGCTCGGCTCGGCCATCCTTGCAATAATGTGTTAAGAACAACACTAAAGTATATGCTTTTGCCTTCCACTTTGTCTAGCATTAAGTTTTTTAATGGTTGTGCTCTAGGAAAAATACATGCTATAAGCTTCCCGACTGTGGATATCAAAACTACAAATTCTTTTCAGCTAGTACATACAGATGTTTGGGGTCCTAGCTCTACTGTTTCTGTGGACGGATTCAAGTATTATGTGAAATTTTTTGATGATTTCACAAGGTTTACATGGATATTTCCATTATCTGCAAAATCTTAAGTTTTTCATGTTTTCAAGAAGTTTTATGTCTTCGTTAAAAGGCAGTTCAACACAAAATACAAGTGGTGCAGTCTGATTGGGGTGGAGAGTATAGATCCCTAAAATCGTTTTTAGAGTCTCTTGGTGTTCAGTTTAGGCATTCATGTCCTCACAGACACCAACAGAATGGACGGGCTAAGAGAAAACACAGGCACATAACTGAGCTTGGTCTCACTCTACTTACCACTGCTTCTCTTCCACAAAAATTTTGGTGGGATGCTTTCACCACAGCTACATACCTCATCAACAATCTCCCTACACCTTCTCTTGCCAACATCTCTCTCTATCAAGCTATTTTTCAAAACCTTCCTGATTATCATTTTCTCAAAACTTTTGGTTGTAGTTGCTTTCCATATCTTCGATCCTATAACACATCTAAACTTCAGTACATATCTTCTAAGTGACTTTTTCTAGGCTACAGCCCCTCCCATAAGGGATATAGATGTTTGCATCCTTCTAGCAGATTGTATGTTGCTCGCACTGGTTTTTTCAATGAACATGAGTTTCCTTATAATGAGCTCTTTCTCTCTTCTGTATCCTCCTTATCCACACATACAGATAAAACTTCCCAATCAACACCTATACCATCACTTGTGCGTATTCTTCCTAATATCTCTTTATCTCACAGCTCTTCATCATCACAGTCACCTCATATTCCTCATCCTCCATCTCACACCTCTTCATCATCTCAGTCACCTCATATTTCTCACCATCTATCTAGCAACCTTTTATCCTTACAGTCATCTCCTCAATCTGGTTCTCACAACTCATCTATAGCATCTTCTCTGAACTTCACCAGCTCCCCTGCATCAAACTCTCCTCACATTCCCACAGTCACTAACACTCATCCTATGGCTACTAGATCTAAATGTGGATATTCAAACAAAAAGCTTACGTAGCCATCTCAAGTGTCTCACCATCAGCTCTTGTATTATCTTCCTCTCTACCCTTAGCCTACTGAACCTTTGTCTGATGAAGAAGTACTGAATCATCCACTGTGGCATAAAGCCATGGCTGAGAAAATAGAGGCCATCAAATTGAAGGATACATGGGAAATTGTGCCTCTCACATCTTCTATGAATTCCATTGACTGCAAATTGGTCTATAGAGTAAAACTTTATGTTGATGACACTTTGGATAAGCTAAAATCTAGACTCGTAGCTAAGGGGTTTCAACAGTTAGCTGGCCTTGACTTTCTGGAAACTTTCAACCCCATTGTAAAACATGTTTCTATTCGACTTTTGTTCTCCTTAGGTGCTACGTATAACTGGGATGTTTAACATATAGACATTAACAATGCATTTCTAAATGGTTTCCTTGATAGACCTGTATATATGAAGCAACCGCCAGGCTTTGAGGATCATCTACATCCTGATTGGGTGTGTAAGCTCAAACAGTCGTTATATGATTTGAAGCAGGCCCCTCGAGCTTGGTATGACATGCTTAAGAATCACTTGTTGAAGTATGGTTTCAAGTATTCAGCTTCAGATCATTCATTCTTTTACAAAAAGAAGGCTCGCAAGTTACTCTTGGTTCTAGTATATGTTGATGATATTTTAATAACAGACAATGATGTAGCCAAAGTTCAACACTTTATTCAGTGTCTCTCTGATGAGTTTGCGCTTAAAACCTTGGGCAGTGTAAATTTCTTTCTGGGAGTTGAGGTGTCTCGAAGCAACGAGACTTATACCTTGTCTCAGGCCAAGTACATTAGAGATATTTCTCTGCAAAACTAATATGTTGGAAAGTAAATCTCATGCTTCTCCTTATGATTTTGGTGTTAAACTACATAAGAATAATAGTCCTTTGTTTGCCAATTTCACTCTTTATCGAAGCACGATTGGGACTATGTAATATCTCACTATACTAGGCTCGATATCTCATTTTCAATAAATAAACTAAGTCAGTTTGTGCAAGAACCAACTGAGCTACATTGGAAGGCCTGCAAAAGGTTATTGCGATATCTCAAGGGCACCATTACCTACTCTCTTCGGTTCTTCTCTTTATCTTATCTCACTGACTTGTTTTCTGAGGTGATTAGTGGATCCATTGATATTCGAAAGCCGACTGGTGGCTATTTTGTTCTCCTAGGCTCAAATCTTTTATCTTGGAGTTTTAAGAAATAAAGTGTGGTTGCAAGGAGCTCTACTGAAGTTGAGTATCGTTCTTTAGCTGATACATCTATTGGATTTGTACATCGAAGCGCTTTGGTTGAACTTGTAAGATTCCTGTTACCACTATTACAATCTTCTATCTGAATTGTTTACTTGATTGCATATGTATGTACATTTATCTTATATATAAGTTAGATCATACAGTGTGTAGAAGATCACGTAAGTCTGTATGATTGGTCAAGCTTAATGAGATAAAAATATGATCACAAATGAGATAACTTGAGGACGAGTTGCTCAGATAGGTCATGTATAGATAAGAAGTGACTTAACTTGGTTGCTTGTCTATACCGGTACGCGTCTCGACGTATTGATGGATCACAATGAGATGAGTTCTTCTATCCGACCGCCGTGAAGAACCCAGATCTCGTGAATTTACGCTATCTAAACCTCGATAAGGTTTTAGGTGAGTATGAGTTGTCGACCATCACTTTGACATGTTATGGGTGAGGTTACATGAGATAACCCAATATTCTCTCGTGATCTTGGGTGGTGTGCTTGTATGTCACGCTAGTTACCCAGATAAAGTCACCGATCGGTTTAGGATGATGACGTCCCTTAAGGAGCTCAAAATATTAATTGTACTAAACCATGCAGTTAAGTTATCTCAAGTACAATAATATGGTTGAGTGGTACTACTTAAGAATTATTGAGATTAATTATTTTTAGCAATGAATGCTATAAATAATTAATGGAAGAAGCGATATCTTAAATACGAGGATTCGTGAAGTCTAAGTGCAAGCCCGACTCAACTTCGAAATAAAGGACGCCAGCATTTATTCTCTAGTGGCATGAATAAATGTTTATGAATTAATTTATGTTTTGGGCTGAACATAAGATAATTAATTTATCTGAGGCCCATTTTTATTCTTTGCATTTGATCCCTAGGTTGGCCCATCAGGGCCTGGAGCTGCATAAAATTCATCCACCTCATATAGAGTCCCACCGACTCGCTCGATAATCTCTATCTGAAAAGATATTATTATATTTATTAGATATGCAAAGATCCTATCCTAATAGGTTTCTAGGGTTGCATTATAAATATAAGGTGATAGAAAATCAGAGTAACCTAATGCTAAGAGATTTTTGAAAATTATAGTGTGCATATTGTGATTTTTGAGATTTCCAAGTGTGAGGAAGAAGACGAATTTTTGCAGTACTCTCCATAGATTGCTCTCACTCAGCATTGGAGTTTTGGCGAACGTGATACAGTCCAGAAGATCAAAGCACGAGTCTTGATCCTCCTTTTGTCCGACATATTCGCAGGTGAACACGAGAAAACACCAATGTGTTGCAATTAAATATATAGGTGCATGCTAGGTATATAATCAATGTATGGTGAATTAAACAACCAAGCTAGATCATTGGGAGAGGGTTAAAATCGTTTTCCTCTAATTGGTATCGAGCTGTGGTCGATGATTCGCTTTGCCGGATTAATTCATGTTTCATTATTATGTGTGCAATTAATTAATTGTGGATCTGTTGTTCATCGTGGCTCGTTGTTTTTATTTTTTGGCTTTTTATCGAATTTCATTTTTTACCACGAGAAAATCCGTGGTTAGATTACGATTTATTTTTGTAAATCTAATCTATAAACGAAGAACGAATATGAAGAACATGAAGAACAAGACAGACGATGGATTCTCATCGCACAGCACGACGGGAGGTATGCTAAAAGCATGTCGCGTGATAAGGTGCACGACTGATAAACGCGCATTTTACACGTTTATTGTTGATATTTAAAGATGATTTTAGATCTATAAAGTGCGTTTATGTCTTGGATCTCAATGCTTTTACATATTTTTGGAAGATCTTCGCCTTGGGTTCCGCTTTGGTGTTTTGTAGGCTTATAAGTTGAAAACGGAAGCATGGAACTAAGAACGCAGCAGACGAGGGCAAAAACTCAGCCTAGCGACCGCCCAGGCCGCCACCGGCGCGAGGAACTATCACGAGCGCGAGCGCGTGCGCATGGAACAGATGGTTTCATGATCGCCCAGCGACCACTAGGTCGGCCGCGAGGAAACACCAGCACACGCGAGAGGACACCAGAGCACGCGAGCGGACGCCAGAGCACGCGAGCACTCCCAGCGGGCGCGAGATGTGCCCGCGACGATTTCATGTGCGACGCGCACATACTACTCATTCATGGGTAGTAGATACAGGTGCGACTGATCATGTTTGTTACACCTTGCAGGGGTTTCTGCGGACAAGGGAGTTGTTTGATGGTAAGATAACAATCTCCATGGGTAACGCGGCAAAAGTCGAGGCCGTTGCAATCAGTGATGTTCCTTTATGCTTTGATAGGACAGTTTTAGTATTGAAAGACGTTTTATATGTGCCGGAATTTTGGTAAAACCTTATTTCGGTTTCCAAACTATTTATACATAGATATTCTGTTGATTTTTATAGTGGTGTTTCTATCATAATAATGACGAAGTTATCTGTGCTGACACTTTATATAATTCGCTTTATACTATTTCTGCCAAACATAATACCTTTAATTATGTTGCATCTATATAAAACCTTAAGAAGATGAAGTTTTGTTCGCTAGATGACACCACATTTCTTTGGCATCTTAGATTAGGTCACATCAATCTAAATAGGATCCAAAGACTGGCTAAGAATAGAGCGTTGGGTGAAATTACAGTTACTCTATTCCCAGTCTGTGAATCCTGTATAAAAGGAAAAATATCGACCAACCCTTCAAAGCGAAGAGGTATAGAGCCAAAGAAGTGTTGGAGCTAGTCCATTCTGACCTGGTCCACACAAGCTCGTGGAGGGAACAAGTATTTCGTCACTTTCATTGACGATTACTCAAGGTACTGATATGTATATCTGCTTCACCGCAAGTCTGAATGTTTTGAGAAATTCAGAGAATTTAAGGCTGAAGTGGAGACGAAGCTAGGTAAGAGTATCAAGTCACAGCGGTCTGATCACGAGTTGATGGACTATTTGGTGCAGTTTGGGATTACCTCCCAGCTCACTACACTGGGCACACCACAGCAAAATTGTGTGTCAGAGCGAAGAAATATGACTCTCTTAGCGATGGTTAGATCAATGATGAGTTATGCAACATTACCTATTTCGTTATGGGGGTATGCCTAAGAAACAGCAGCATATTTGCTCAATCTAGTACCGTCCAAGTCAGTCGATAAGACCACTTTCGAGTTATGGTTTGGGCGCAAGCCTAGTTTAAGCCATATAAGGATATGGGGCAGTCCAGCACATGTGTTGAACAAGAAAGCAGACAAGTTGGAGGCTAGATCTGAAGCAAGACTGTTTATTGGTTATCCTAGAAGAACGAAATGTAATACCCCGCCCTTCCTAAGCTTCAGGTTTGCATGGCACATTTTTTGAGAATGGGTCAAAGGTTGACTTTTTTGTTTCAGTGATGCGACCATCACAAAACCTCAAGCGTTGTTAAAAGAGTGTCTTATGACTAATTCATAGACACTAAGTATGCCGGTTTTCACCACCCACGGAAGGTTTCGCACTCAGGAAAGTTATCAAAACCGGACTTTTCATGGGTCTTTAAAAGCATATCTTGTTTATAGTCGTTGTGTCCGTATTTTATTTCGAGTCCATGGGTAACAAGTTTGCTAAATTTGGAGTCCGTTTGTAAAAGATGTGTCATTTTTTGTGTTTTCGAAAAGGGTCGCCATGAAGAATCGCAGATCTGCTTTTTCCTATAAACAGAGGGCTAAGGCCTTCATTTTCAACGTTCATTTTCTTCGTCTCCGGTGTTTACGGAAGAGCCGAGCAGCTCCAGGTACGTTGCGGAAGCGCTGGAGGAGTGGGGATCAAGCCGGGGAGGCACGGCGGTGGTGCCATTGGGCTACTGCCGGCCACCACCGCCAATCAGCCCCTTTCTGGCAGCCCCGTTATTCCCTTTTTTTTTTTCCTTTTCTCTTATTTTGATTCCTCTTTTTAGTAGATCGCATAGCATAGAACTCGGGTTTCTAAAGGGACGAGACGAGAAAACGGCCGGAGGCCGGCCAATTTGGCCAAACCGTCGCTGTCGTCCCTCTTGGCCGCCGATTGGTGGTCAACGAGCCACCTTTTGGCTATGGGCCCTTTAGGTTTTGAGTTCAGGGCTATGCATTCTACTATAGTACGGTTCTGTTTTCTGTTTTCGCGTTTCTGCATGTCGGGATGTTTTCCGTCGTTTCGAGTTTTCTAAAGGAAGTACATGCCCGAGTTATCCATTTTTAACATAGTTTGTCATTCCATGTTTCTCGTAATGCATATTGCTTATGTTTCCATTTTCATGCATCGGTTTTGGATGATTTATCCTGGATTTGAGGATAGGCATCGATTTTTGAAGCTTCTTCGCTGCTAAGATTTGTGTCAACTTGCATGCATGCATATTTTGAATGTACCCTATTATAGGTCTTGATGCCCGAATATATTTCCTTCGCATCGAAAGTTGATTTGAAAACCGGAGGGTGCCAAATGTGGGTTCGAAAGTCGAAAACCCCGCTTCGTTTTGATCTTCGCTGATCAGGTTGTTGCTTTGCTTTGTGGGATGACCGCAAAAGTTGTTCCATCTGTTAGTAGGTACCTACCAAAGGTAATCGGTAAAGTTGTTGGATCGTGGATAGCTCCCAATCGACGCGTTTTGTCTGCTGAGTTGGGTTTATATATGCTTATTTTGAGTTATTTACTCGATATTTCAAAATAAAACACATGCGCCGTGAAAATGTTTTAACGGTTATTTCTTGTTCTCGATCCGAGATATGGTTCTATTCTCGATTATGCACGGATCTCTATTCGGCGGGTTGATCACCATCTCGAGTATTGATCGTAAGGATAGACCCCGAACACGTGGTTATGGTTCGAAGGGATAGACACCGAAGTCCACATGGAAATGATAATGAGGTGGTTATGGTTTCGACGAGGATAGACCCTCAAGTCCACACCGAGTTTGCTTACCGGATACGCCCGGCCTGGGCCGACCGAGATGTTCGGCCGAGATATGACGGGCTTGCCGGATATGTTTGGCCGAGAGATGTGATGGGCTGGCGGGATACGTCCGAGCCGTGGTTCTATGATGGAGTAACAAGAATAACGGTCGTATCAAAAGGAAAATCTCTTTGCTTACTTAGAAGAGGTTTACGCTTTAAATCCTTCTAAGGTAAGTGCTCTAAACACGGTATCATGGATTTTGCTTTCTGTTAAAAACCCCAGCTAAGTACGCTAGTACTCACCCCAAAATCTTTTCAAATATTTTTCACAAATGGAGGAGGGTCGACGGGCTGACCGAGGGGTCGAGTTGTGGTTTCTTTCACGCCACCGCTCGCGATCTGCTTTTATATATATGTGTTCATTATGTATTCTTGTCCCTTTATTTTGCTCTATGATTGGGAACAAGATTTGCTATTATGTTATTATCTTCGTGACTCTCGACAAGAGCATGCTATGTGATTGACGGTCTAGTCAATGTGATGTAATGCTATTTTGTATCGTTGCATTACTATTTTTAAATCAAGATCACGTTCATTGAAATTATGTTGTCGATATGATTCTGTTGGTGGATTGTTTGCTCACCCCTTCCCTTCAGGATATGTCCTAGTTATAGAGGAGATGCTATCCGATTTTATGGTCGTATCTTCTTATTATATATGCTTTATGTACCGTAGGGAAATCTGATTTTAACCTCTCCGATGATCTATCTTCGATGTTTAATTCACCATACATTGATTATATGCCTAGCATGCACCTATATAATTAATTGCAACACGTAGGGTTTTCTCGTGTTTACCGCGAACTGTGGGGATGAACGGATCAAGACTGTGCATTGATCTTCCGGATTGTATCCCTGTTGCCTAATCTCCAATGTCGAGTGAGGACAATCTATGGAGAATGCTATAGAAAATCACCTCTTTCTTTTCTCTCAAATTTTGAAAATTCTCACCAATGGACTATGGTAATTTCAAAATAATGATTGAGGATTAGCCTTGATTTTCTCTCACCTTATATTTATAATGCACCAAATCCCATCAAGATAGAATTTATGCATATCTAATAAATATAATCTTATCTCTTAAGATAGAGAGATCAAGTCGAGTCCCAGTGGGACTCTAGAGAGGAGGGCGAATTCACCTAAGCAACAGTTGGATGGGCCAGCCTGTGGATCAAATGCAAGGAATAAAGATGGGCCTCAAATAAATTAATTATCTTATGTTCAGCCCGTAACATAAATTAATTCATAAACATTTATTCATGCCACTAGAGAATAAATGCCGACTTACCCTTTATTACCAAGTTGAGTCGGGCTTGCACTTAAACTTTACGAATCCTCGTATTTAAGATATCAGACGTCCATTAATTATTTACGCTGCTCGACCGCTTAAAATAATTAATATCTTTAATACCTTAAGTAGTACCACTCAACCTTATTATTGTACTTGAGATAACTCAACCTGCGGGGTTTAGTACAATAAACCTTTGAGCTCCTTAAAGGACGCCATTATCCTAAACGGATACGTGACTGACACGGGTAACTAGCATGACATACAAGCACTGCCACCACCCAAGATGCAGAGAATCTTGGGTTATCTCATGTAACCCTCACCCATAGCAAGTCAAAGTTATGGTCAGCAACTCATACTCACCTAATACCTTATCGAGATTTAGATCAACGTAAGTCTTCGAGATCTAGGTTGTTCACGACGGTCAGATAGAAGAACTCATCTCACTGTGATCCATCAATACGTCAGAGATGTACCGGTATAGATAAGCAACCAAGTCAAGTCACTTCTTATCTACACCGCAGCCTATACCGACAACTCGTCATCAAGTTGTCTCGGTTGTGATACTATTTATATCTCATTGCTCGACCAATCATACGTACTTCAGTAATCTACAACACAATCGTATGATCTAACTTATATATGAGATAAAAGGACATACATATGCAATCAAGTAAACAATTCGATAGAAGATTGTAATAGTGGTAACAGAAACATTGTATACAAGCTCAACCAAAGCGCTCAAAGATACAAATCCAACACCCCTTTCTTCCCCGCCTTAACCCCCACCCTAATCACACCCCCGCATCCGTGCCTTCCTCGGAATGGGCGTGTGAAGATGGTATCGAGCCATGTTTTTCTTGCTTTGGGTGTCTATTGTTATTTGATATCAAGGCGCTCATTTGCCTTATATCCGTACGTTCTTGAAATTGAGTGTTTAGAACTTGTTCTTCTAAACTGTTTATCGTGCATGACTACGCTCACCACCATCAGTCCGCCTCTTTTCGAAAGGGGATGAGGTATGTGTTTATTTGTTGATGTTTTATGTGGCTATGTGAGCTTGATATGATCTTGGTTTCATGTGCTTTGGCATGGTCAGAGTTTACGTGATGTGGATGTTGAGGTGATGTGGATATGGTATGGTTGGGTGTTGATGTGGATGTGGAAGTGATTTGTCGATGGGTCGGAAGAGTCTATGCAACTGTGATATGAAAATCATTGATATGATATGATATGATGTGATTGATATGATCACGGATGATTGATATGAGTTTATGTGTTTGCATAGCGATAGGTTGTTGATTGAAATCTTGTTTATTTTGATAAACGAGTGCTTGTAAGTGAATCCTGTATTTGCTTGCGTGGTTATTGTTATGAATATCTATATTAATATTGATATGTGTTGAAAGTGAACTGTGTCTGAGACATGATTACCCAAATGACTGGGGCGGAAAAGGAAACTTGAATATTTGTTGTTGTTTTATGGTGAACTAACATGTAGGTTTATGGATATTGATGGCCCGCATAACGGTTAAGATCTCGCTGAACGATGAAATGATCCGTAAGTTCAGATAGTGTACCAGGAATGTCCACGAGCCATTGGGAGTGTTTCTGGGAAGGTTTGTTGGATTGTGGAGGAAGATCCGAGATAGTGGGAAAGTATCTGAGTATGAGGCTTATTACCGGATGACAGAGAGGCTACCAACGGGTTGGCAGCCATGGGCAAGAAGGTAAGGTTACGTGATGTTTCGTCGGGATCCAGTTACCAGACATCTCACTCTGGATTTCACTGAGTACGCTGCTCGAGTTTGGAGAGAGTGGACCGATCACTGGGGCATACCTTCTGAGGCAGATGTGATCGCAAGGCATGTTCGAGGGCCGATCCAGATTGACGACAGAGATGTTGTTCCTGAGGAGCCATTGGGAGAACAACCATCGCTCAGACGATCACCAGTGCGTCAAGAAACACCGATCACTACCCCTCCATCTACGACCCTCACCTTCCTGAGGACCCTGAATGATTTCGAGGCAGGACCCTCCCAGGTGACGGAGATGATCCATCCATCTGTGGCAGAGAAGAGGCCCAAGATCAAAATCACAGTGCCACCGGCCATCATCAGGCTGGCATCCAGGGAAGGAGATTCTGAGGAGGAGAAAGACCCAGGGAGGATGAGGAGGACAGTGAGGACTCAGAGGATCTTATAATTTGGATAGCGGATGATTCGGACGAGGTCGAGCATGTTGAGGAAGGGCAAGCGCTGGAGACAGGAACCCAGGAGCAGCATTCACCTAAGACCCAGGCAATCAGAGCACATCTTGGGTGGGACCATACTTATGAGAGGCTTGCTACCATGCGGGATCACTTTATCGAGGCAGCAGCCCGAGTCCGAGCGTTGATAGGAAGGAAGAGAGAGGAGGAGGAAAGGCAGAATGGATCAGCTGATGTGAACGGGGAACAGTAGATGGATGTGGAGGACAGAGATCTAGGTGGTCAGTATGTACAGTGATAGTCGCAGAGTCTACTATAGCATAAGACATAGCGGCACCTTTTGGCAGTAACCGGAGTCAGATTCTTTTGCTCATATCTGACCTTTTTGACTAACATACCTTTGATCTTGTATTTTGACAGTCCTTTATGGACACTTGGAAAATACTGATACTAACGCTGTCTATGACAGGATGTTTATGCTTTAATGCTTATATGTGATATGAGCTATGCTATGATAATATATGATCTATGTGATGATGTGTTGACAGGATTGCATGGTTATATGCGATTGTGATATGTATCATATGTGATAATATGTGGTTATGGGTGATGAGATATATGGTGCGATGTTACATGGTTATCTATGCGAATGTGTTTCTAATGTTTCAACGTCGGTACAGAATGCCGAGAACAAGGAACCAGTTGAACAATAACGTGGAAGAAATCAGAGAACCACCCTTAGTTCAACGGCATGCGATCGAGAGTTTTCATAGGCGTAATCCCCACATTCGACGGTCTCGTGAACCGATCGACGCCGAGAACCGGATACGATCCACCGAAGGATCTTGAATACATCACCGCGAAGCGTAAAAGTCAATTACGCGATCTTTCACCAACCGATCGGTGATTTCGGTGGGAACCGTAAAAGGACCACCACACCGTGACAAGAGGGAAGGTACACGTGGGAAGATTTCACAAGAACTCATGGAAAAGTACGTGCTTAGCGCTTACGCAGCCAAGGCAAACGAGTTCGAATCTTCGCCGAGGAAGAAGGATGGTCACCGAGCACGATCGCTCATTCAATCGTCTGTCAGACACGCCACGCACCTAGTCGGCACAGAGGCTACGGGCAGGCGCATGTGTTCGGGAGAGGACTCACCGAGATCGAATTTTGCTCGTCACCGTCAGAACATCGACGATGTGCGCCCTTAAACCGGCTTTAAACATTGAGTCAATGTTGCCCGGAGAGAACGATGCCACTTGACAACCACCACGGAGGAAGATGCAAGAGAAATGGAAGATCGAGGAAAGGCAATCAGTGTTCCAAGGGAACCCGAAGCGGTCCATGATTCCGAGGAACTGGGTATTCTGAAAGAGAAATGTTACCTGGGGAAGAAATTTCCAACCCATGCGGTAGTGGGGACAAGGTGCGAAAGGCTTTGGTGCGTAAATGCCGAGGAATCACTTGGGCGAAGCGTGCAAGGTAACATCGAAAGTGTTACCATTGTAGGAAGTCCGACACTACGCCGAGATTATCCATCGATAGGAGGGCCAACGGTGCAGCCGTTAGTGAGACAGCAGCAGGCTCCATAGAGGCAGAACCAGGCTGCACCGAGGATGAACCATGGAGCCGGAGGTTATCCGAGGCCAGCAAACCAAAAGCCGCCGCAATGTGCCGTGGTGTACGCCTTGAATCGGCTAGCAAAAGACAAGCTCCGGGAAATCTTACAGGTATAATCCATATGAGTAATATACCCGTTTTCACTTTGTTTGATACAGGAGCCTCACATTTGTTCATTTCGAGAATTGCATGTGAGATGTTGGGTTTGGTACCCAAGGAATCACAGAGTATCCTGGAAATTAGCATCCCCTCAGGGGAAGTGCTAAAGGCAAAAGAGATTTTCCCGAACCAGGAAGTAGAAATCTGTGAACATAAGGTCTATGTCAATTTGCATGTCATCGGAATGGAAGATTTCGATGTCATCTTTGGCATGGATTGGTTGGAAAAGCACAGGAAACTATACGTTGTCTCAAGAGAGAAGTTGCTTTTCAAACAGCCAAATGAGAGGAAGTTTGTTTCCACGGCATAAGGATGGGTGATTTCGTGCTAATGATCTCAGCACTGAAGGCAGTGAGGATGATCAGGAAGGGAAGCTGTCAAACTTTCTTGGTAAGTTTGACAGGGCACAATGAACCGCAAAACGATAAAGAGAAGCGGTGGTGTGTGAATATCCGGATGTATTTCCCGAGGACTTGCCAGGCTTACCACCTGATAGACAAGTGGAATTCACTATTGATCTGGAACTAAGGCGATGTCGATGATCAAAGGCACTATACGTAATGGAACCTAAAGAATTGCAACTGAAAGCGCAGTTGCAGGAGTTGTTGGATCTAGGTTTTATCCAACCTAGCGTGTAGCCGTGGGGAGCGTCAGGTCTGTTCGTTGATGGTTCAGCAGACGGTCGAGGTTATCGATCAGATCAAGCGGAGGATCAAGGAAGCTCAAGACAGGCAGAAGTCCTATGCGGACCAGCGTCGCACGGATCTTCAGTTCATGGTCGGAGATCGCGTCTTCCTTAATGTTTCCCCGAAGAGAGGAGTCATCCGTTTTGGGAAGCGAGGTAAGTTACGATCGAGGTTCGTTGGACCTTTCGAAGTTCTCGAAAGGATAGGCCCCATTGCCTATAGGTTAGCGTTGCTGCCTAGCATCGGAGATGTGCACGATGTGTTTCACGTTTCTCAGTTGAGAAAGTACGTGTACGACCCAAAACACGTGATCAAGCGGGATCAGGTAACCTTGCTCCGGATTTGAGTTACGAGGATAGACCAGTGGATATCTTGGAACGAGAAGTCAAGGAATTGAGGAACAAGTAGATTCCGCTGGTGAAAGTGTTGTGGAGTCACCATGGCGAGAAGGAAGCTACGTGGGAGTTGGAAGACAAGTTTAGGGCTCAGTATCCTGAGTTGTTTCCGCCACGTGTTTGAAATTTCGGGGATGAAATTTTTCTAAGGAGGAAGGGATGTAATACCCCATCCTTCCTAAGCTTCAGGTTTGCATGGCACGTTTTCGAAGGGGTCAAAGGTTGACTTTTATTTCGTGATACGACCATCATGAAACCTCGTGCTTGTAAGAGTGTCTTATGACTAATTCATACACGATAAGTATGCGTGTTTTCGACCACCCAAGGTTTCGCACTCAGGGGAAGTTATCAAAACCGGACCTTTCATGGGTCTTTAAAATCATATCTTGTTTATAGTCGTTGTGTCCGTATTTTATTTCGAGTCCATTGGTACCAAGTTTGCTAAATTTGAGTCCGTTTGCAAAAGCTGCGTCGTTTTGCATTTTAAAAAGGTCTTATCAAGAAATGCTGTGACCCTCTTTCCTACAAAATAGAGGCTAGGGCCTTCATTTTCAACATTCATTTTCTTCGCCTCTCGTGTTTAAGGAAGAGCCGAAGCTCCGTGCACGCCGCGAGTCACTGGAGGAGTGGGGATCGAGCCGGGGAGGCTCGGCGGCGGTGCCATTACGCTACTGTCGGCCACCACCGTCGATCGCCCTCCCCGCAACCCGTTTTCAATTTTTATCCTTTTATTGTTTTGATTCCGTCTTTTAGTAGATCGCATAGCATAGAACTCGGGTTTCTAAAGGGACGAGGCGAGAAAACGGCTGGAGGCCGACCAATTTGGCCAAACCGCCGCCGCTGCCCATTACCGCCGTCGTCGCCCCTCTTGGCCGCTGATTGGTGGTCAACGGGCCACCTTTTGGCTATGGGACCTTTAGGTTTTGAGTTCTGGGCTATGCATTCTACTAAAGTATCGATTCCGTTTTTCTGTTTTTTGCGTTTCTGCATGTCGGGATGTTTTCCATCATTTTAAGTTTTCTAAAGGAAGTACATGCCCGGGTTATCAATTTTTTAACATAGTTTGTCATTCCATGTTCCTCGTAATGCATATTGCTTATGTTTCTATTTTCATGCATCGGTTTTGGATGGTTTATCCTGGATTTGAGGATAGGCATCGATTTTTGAAGCTTCTTCGCTGCTAAGATTTGTGTCAACTTGCATGCATGCATATTTTGAAGGTACCCTATTTAGGTCTTGATGCCCTGGATATATTTCCCTTCTGCATCGAGTTGACTTGAAAACCCGGAGGGTGCCAAATGTGGGTTCAGAAAGTCGAAAACCCGCGTTTCGTTTCGATCTTCATTTGGATCAGGTTGTTGATTTGCTTTGTGCGATGTGACTCCAAAAGTTGTTCCATCTTGTTACCAGGTACCTACCAGTGCGATCGGTAAAGTTGTTGGATTTGTGGATAGCTCCCAGTTGACGTTTTCGTCTGTTCATTATATATGCTTATTTTGAGTTATTTAATCTGATATTTTAAAATAAAACATGTGCGCCCTGAAATTATTTTAACGAAGTTATTACTATTCTCTGATCCGAGATATGGTTCTATTGTGATTGTGCACGGATCTCTATTCTGTGGGTTGATCACCATCTTGACTATTGATCGTAAGGGATAGACCCCGAACACGTGGTTATGGTTCTGAAAGGGATAGACCCTGGAAGTCCACACGGAAATGATAATGAGGTGGTTATGGTTCGGATAGGGATAGACCCCTAAAGTCCACACCGAGTTAGCCGGCTGGATACGTTCCGGGCGTGGGCCGACGGGATATGTTCCGGCCGAGATATGATGGGCTGGCTAGATATGTTCCGGGCCGAGAGATGTGATGGGCTGGCGGGTGATCGCTAAATTTCCTACCAAATAAATGATAGAAAAACAGCAAGTATATTATATCGTATCCACAGGGACTGCGACACGAGAACACAGCGAATAATCAACAAAGAATCTTTATTATTATTCATGCAACTAATTATCAAGAGAGAGATAATAATAAAACTAGGAATAAAAATCAGATAGAAAAGACTGACCTCAGGGATGTATTTAACCTAACCAGATTCACACAATTAACCTATTAATCTGTTTACCAATTTAATCCACATTCATATGAAGGATCACTAATGTAACTATAGTTTCCGCCAGATGCCTATAGTAGTAGGTTAGCCTAAACTCTATCTCCGTCGGTCTCAAGAGAAGTAAGCTAATTACCAAAAGCACACAAAGATTAACCTCCCTGAGTTCACCTATCTCCTTGGTCTCAAGGTAAAAGCGTATATATTCAAGAAATCGATTATGCAATTAATTCCGCCAAGACATTAATCACATGACTAGCATGCATTAATATTGATCAGATACTAACACATGAGAATTTAAACCAAGAATTATAAATCATGAATGGGACGACAAAACATATCAACAGATAAATTATACGAATCTAGCCAGACATACAAACCATATAATCAATACGAAATTTAGCGACTTATAATTAAAATACTAAAGCAATAAATAAATAAATAAATAAAGCATAAATAAAAATAAATAAATAAAACCGTATGATTTCACGATGAACAATGTAGCACTTGAATCCGGAAATAAATCTGAACTCTGAAATAAAACTGAACTATAAAATTGGAATAAAAAATAACTGGAAGCAAAAGGAATTGAAAGACAAAGCTAAAATCTACTCTGGAATAAAAACGTGCAAAAGAAATAAAGACTAAAATGTGTTCTGTATTTTGAAGCTCTCGTAAAGTGTGTGCTCAATTCTGATGTCTGATACTATATACGCAACCCTAGGTTGCTGCGCCTCGCGACACGTGCTCACGAGGGAAGGCCGCGAAAGAAACTCGCGAAGAAGACCTTACTGCGCGCTTCTGTATTGGCTCGTGAGCTTTTCTCGCGAGATTAACTCACGAAGAAAAGTCGCGAAGCCATCTTGTACGTGTGCGTTCGTCCATTATTTCTCTCTACCTTTGCTTGCAATAGAAACCCGCGAAGGCATGTCGCGAAGCCTTCAAAAACGCTGCAATTCCATAGTTTCTCGCGAGTTTTGCCTCGCGACCTAAGGTCGCGAGCAAAACTCGCGATAGGTCGCGAGGCAAAACTCGCGAATCGTGTTTTCCTCGCGCTTCGTGCGCGACTTCGCTGTTTCGCTCCGTTCTCTCTCGTCCGGACTCCGAATTGCGATCCGCTTATGCCTATGGACTCCTATAGAGATTCTCTTTAATATAGTAACCTTTGAAAATCCATCCTTGTCAAATTCATTTAATCATATTTATCGTCGTATCTAAACAGATATTCTTTGCACGAGCTCGCGACCGAGCTAGTTAATTCCTCTTTATCGTGATCCACCTTTTTGACATCAAAACCTGTGCTAAAATGACATGAAACACACACGGCATAATATCTTCCAAGGTAAACATAAATTTATCAAAAGACAGCTCAAAAGATCACTTATCAATTATAAATGAAACAAATATAGACTTATAAATCAGGTAAAAATGAGGCTTATCAGCGGGATACGTTCCAAGCCATGGTTCTATGATCGAGTAACAAGAATTACGGTCGTATCAAAAGGAAAATCTCTTTTACTTACTTAGAAGTGGTTTACGTTTAAAACCTTCTAAGGTAAGTGCTCTAAATACTGGTATCATGGATTTTGCTTTTCGTTAAAACCCCAGGTGAGTGCGCTAGTACTCACCCCAAAATCTTTTCAAATATTTTTCACAGATGGAGGAGGAATTTGGATGGGCGACACTGAGGGATTGAACCGTGGTTCCTTTCACGCTACCTGCTTCCGTGATGCTATTTTTGTAGTACCCCGAATGTTTAAAGATTAATTTTCGAATTATTAGAGGAATTTATTTACGATGAATCTAAGAATGAAAATGAAAGTCGAGAACTTCCGATTTTGAGTGAGTAGAAAATTTTATTAATTTTCTCGCATATAATGGATCATAATAATAAATAATTATGTTTTTAAATACATATGGAATATTAACTATACAAGGATTTTACTAAAAGAAATATCTTCTCTTTATCTTCTATAATTTTCGAAAATATGAGAATGTATAAGGGAAAAAGAAAGAAAAGAAAATGATATGTATTAATTGTTAAAGCATAGGATAAAATAAAATTTTGTCTCATATTGCAACTTGATGATCGAAAATTAAGGAGATAAATTAGAGGTGTAAAGTTTTGACTTTTAAATAAGATATTTGCTAAAGTATGATTAAAATATCTTATTACATCAATAAAATAGAGATCACACCTCTCTTATGTTCTTATGAACGAAAATTGAGAGAAAAAAAGAGAGAAAGTGTTCTTCAAAATTCTCTTCAATCCTAGGTAGAAAAAACATTGTCGTCGCCGATCAATCCCGATTAAAAGGTCCGGCTCGAAGGTGAAAGGAGACGACAAGAGATCACTAGTACCATAAGAACAATAAGTTCTTAAGGTGGGCTTTCTTATTTAAACAAAAGGGCTCTCTTGGAAAATGGGATTTTATGGAAAATATTTACTGTTATTACTTTACGTCTTTTCTTATACTGCAAATGTTGAAATACGATATCGTCTGCCAAAATATTTTATGTTTTGTATATATCCATTCGAGTTGGCCGGGCCACAGGAGATTACGAATTCGCATCCTACTGGTGAGATGCTAGTTAGGATTGTGTACACTTAACCTCTGAACCGTTCGCGGTCAGTCGTGCATCCGGGTGAAGGGAGGCCTCCTCCCAGCGCGATCCATAGTCGACTTGGAATATACGTTGTAAGAAAATGACTGGCCAGTCGACTTTGAGAAAATGATGAAATGTTTTAGTAAGCACAAGGACTTTTCAAATAAAACCCTTGTGTCTTGCTGTGATGGTGGCAGTACAATATTTCGTGAATGAAATGTAAAAATATTTTTAGCATGTGTCCATTGAGTACTTTGTACTCAGCCCTACATGTTTGTTTTTAAATATGCAGGTTGAGCTGGTGATGGAACAGAGCGGAGTTGAGCGGAATCCTTTTTGTTAACTTAGTATGGAACATCTTTTGGTTCGCCTTGAGAATGCATCTTCATATGCATATCTCACACGTTTATTCCACTGCAAACTCTTGAAACTCTTTTTGAATTCTATAACTATGTTAAGTCCTTGAATGTCTTGTTGGAACTTTGTAAGAGCCACTATTTTGTCAGAATCTTCGAATCGACCCTTTATGTAAATTATTTCCTTCGATCCTTAATCTCGTTTATGCTTCTGCAACATCTATGCTTCCTTACATGAGAAATGAGTTGAAAATCTCCTTCTTTTAATATTTACTTAATCCGACCCCAAGTCGCGGTCCGATAAGGCAGTCTCTCGGGATTAGCCGAACCGGGCTGTGACAGAGTGGTATCAGAGCAGTTAATTTGCTTTGAACCAAAAATGTTCTTTCGATCCAAGTCTGGCTTGAATCACTAGACTTTTACGAATTAGCCATCATCGCTCAACGCTCCAGTTCATCACGCTCAAGTGGTAAGGAAAAGTGGTTTCTCATGTTTTCGAAAGTAAAAGTATGGTTTTAAATGTTTTGAAAAGTTTTATGCTTATGTTACAGTTTTGAGAGAACTCGAGTGATTAATGTTTTTGAAAAGAAATAGACATGTCGTTGATAGAAAAAGTGAAATAACTTTGAATTTTTATAATTCACTGATTGTTGAAACCAATAAGTGGTTTATTTGTGGATGGACTTGAATGGATTAAAGGGCATACATGGAATTGTATGTGAATATTGATGATGGGCATATCTGGATTTATATGTCAGTGAGTATGAATACAAATTTTGTTTATGAAACGTAGTGGAAATATGAGGTTTGTTTTCCCCAAAAGAACGTAGACATGCTCTAAGTTTCACGATCACTTTTACAAAGAACTTAGATTGAACGAGATCCTAAAAGTTTCTCTACTATCTATGCCGTAGTGTTTGATGAACCACAAGAACTTGGGAACTTAGAACGCTTTTAAGTCCAACTTGACGAATGTGAACTTGAATGCCACGTGGATGAATGGAAGATTCGGTAAACGAATGTCACTCGCGTAATTAGTGACATGGGCATAGTTTCTTCATTTGAAATTCTACGTGACAGAATTTTGAATCGGCTATTGCTTACACGAATTAATCTATAACGATACAAAAATTAGGGTATCTTTTGCCAGTCGTGGAACGATGACCTATGTCGAGACTCTAAGTAGGGCTTTGGATATAGCTGAAGCATTACCAGATGATAAACCAGCACTAACCCAAGCGGACAAGGGAAAAGGAAATGGGATGAGAATCCTAATAAAGAAAAGGGCAATTACCATAATCAGGCTGAAAAGAGAAGAGATATGAGAAAGAGTTGATAGTGATATTTTAAAAGTGAGATGTTTGAATTCATGGAATTCATTGAGATTTATTGTTATGAATGAGTTATGTTATCAATGTTTAAATTCTTGCAATTACAAGTTGTTGATGACAATGAGTATGTTATCCCAAAAGAACGTAGACTGTTTAAGATGCATGATCCTTTTTGCGAAAGAACATAGAAAGATGAACTATGAGAATTTTATTCCATCTTGAGAACAAAAGTGAGAATGGAAATGAGAACAAAAGTGAGGATGAAAATGAGAATAATACGAGTTGAAAGACGAGAATAACGAGAACAAAGTGGAGAAATCTAAAAGAGCATAGATGGAAATGATGATGGTGAGAATTGAATGATGATTTTGAGATAATGAATGTCACTATATGACAGTGATATGAGTATAGTCTTCCCCTTGGATGTTCAAACGTGACGGAACTCCAAATTGACTATGACATTTTCGTTAGAATCGAATTAGAGATATGATCAAAGAATCAGTTGATGTTAGTATTGTGATTTATACAGAATAAGAGACCACGGTGTGGTAGAAAGTTTGATGGCAAATTGAGAATTGGGTTTTTCAATAGTATGAGTAGAGTTTGAGATGTATGTATGTTGATAACCCTTACTGTTAATGGTGACCCATTACGAGTTATATGAGGTTTCAAATTTTATTCATTAACCAAGTTTTGTCATAGAGTTTAACTATATGACCTAGTTTCAATTGAGATATCACTTGAGTTTCTCACTTTTTGCCTAAGAAGTTTACAACCAGAAAATTTATAAAGTGTCCTTTTGAAACCAAGTCCTCATGTGACTGAGAAGTATTTGTGACGGGTCATTGGATTTGTATCTTTGGAAGCAGTTTTGGTTGAGCTTGTATACAATGTTTCTGTTACCACTATTACAATCTCCTATCTGAATTGTTTACTTGATTGCATATGTATGTCCCTTTATCGCATATATAAGTTAGATCACACAGTGTGTTGTATATCATAGAAGTCTGGATGATTGGTCAAGCTTAATGAGATATATAAAAAGTATCACAGCTGAGACAACTTGAGGATGAGTTGTCGGTATAGGTTGCGGTATAGATAAGAAGTGACTTGACTTGGTTGCTTGTCTATGCCGACACGCCTCTCGACGTATTGATGGATCACGGTGAGATGAGTTCTTCTAGGTGACCGTCGTGAAGAACCTAGATCTCGGTTACTTTACGTTGATCTAAACCTCGATAAGGTATTAGGTGAGTATGAGTTGCTGACCATCACTTTGACTTGTTATGAGTGAGGGTTACATGAGATAACCTAAGATTCTCTGTATCTTGGGTGGTGGCAGTGCTTGTATGTCATGCTACTTACCTGTGTCGAGTCACCGTATCCGTTTAGGATGATGACGTCCACTTAAGGAGCTCAAAAGGTTTATTGTACTAAACCCCGTAGGTTGAGTTATCTCAAGTACAATAATAAGGTTGGGTGGTATTGTTCAACCAAAAGTATACTCTTAATTGACTCGCAATCGTACGAGGTGTTATAGTAGGGAAAGTTAACCTAGTCGTCTCTCGAGGAAAACTTAACAGGGCTTATTGTTAGTATCAAACACGAGCGGTAAATCTGAACACTCTAATACCAACATGGGTTTTGAAACATACGGAATTGAAATACCAACCTAAGCTAGGGTTTGTCAATCTTGAGCAAAACTAATAAAGCAAAGAATCTAAACTAGAGGTTGTCAATCCCTAGATGATAAACTACTAAGCACGGAAACAGGAAACAAATCAAAAGCAGTTAAACTAGATCTCCAAACAAGAAACGATGAAATTCAACAAAGAACGATTCAACACTAAGTTAAAGTCCAACACCACTTGCATAGAATTCAGATTATTAAAGCCAGGAAGCAAGAACTGATCAAGAAGCCAACAATTCCACAATAATATAGAATTAACACGTAAACGAATCAAACACGATCAATGGAACAAATAATTGATAAATTGCTTTCAAACCAAATCCAAAATACCACACTGTTATTGCAAGAATTCGTAAATCAAATAACTGATGTTGCTAGAATTCGTAAATCAAATAACTGATATTGGTAGAACTCGTAAATCAAATAAGCGATGTTGCTAGAATTAGTAAAGAAATTGAGTACCGATTACGGGCGTAAACTAATCTACGAATTGAAGAAAAGATGAACAAGAGCTCCGGTAGCGCGATCGCGAGAATCGGAAAAATCGAAACCCGAATTAACCTAAGAATAACTATATATATTAAGAGGGCCGAGCCGGCTGCATGTGAGCGGTGAGGATGAGGCATGCGTGCGGGTGGCGGGCGAGGCGGGCGCTGAAGCGCGGGCGGCGGCTGCGGCTGTCGTGCGCTGGTGACCGAAGCGTTCACTCGAGCAGCGAGGAAAATCGAGCAGCTCGGAGTGAGCCGGCGCTCGGGCGGCGATAAGCGTCGGGCGAGATGACACGGAGCGGTGCGCGCGAAGCTCGGCGAAGATCTGGGTGCAGGAAAGTGAGCGGCGTCGAGCGCGAGTGAATGGCTGGCCGCGCTCGGAGTGGCGCTGGCCGGGGTGCGGGTCGTGCGGGCGTGCGGGCGTGTTGTTGCGTGGGCGTTCGGGCGCTCGGGCGCGACTTGGCGTTCATTCGTTCTCGCGTCCGATCTCAGAATTACGATCCGCTTTCGCCTATGAACTCCTATCACGATGCTCTTCATTATACTTGATCCTTGGTAGATTCATTTAACCCTATTTAATGCCGATTTTCTGCAAAACATTGAAACGAACCAAGTAAGTCTGAATCGATAAATAATCATCGAACCAACGGCATAAATAGGATAAACTAATGAAGACAATCATGCAAAACAATACCAAGAATCAGCACAAATTCATACCAAACAACTCCCCACACTTATCCATTTGTTTGTCCTCAAGCAAAGTCTATACTAATAAGAGTAGAAAAATAACTCATGCAACTTTAACTCTTAATCGATCAATCAAACCTCTATTTGAAATTCCCCAAACATGATGAATCGTAATCAAGTTAATGCGAAACAAATCTAAGATTGTGAGAAAGTCAAATAAACAAGAGGATCAATTTTGCTCGGACCCAACTCTCCGTTAGAGGTGAATTAACTAAAATGGTTACCTTTAGCAACAAGTTTCTTTTTAGAATGCAAAGAAAGTATAAACAAATTTTGGAACAATGTTCGAAAGGTGAAGTCTCGATGAACTCGAGTCTCCTATCGTGGTGTCCCATGCCCATTTCTCAATTTACGAGAAAGAGGCGAGAATCCTATCCTCCATTTATACAATCTCAACAATCTATTGGAGTTTTCTCCTCTTCTTCACCCTTTTTTTTATATATATCCCTTTTTTCACACTTTTTTTTCTTCTTTTTTTTTTATAATGAAACAAGTATATAGGTAACCACACTGTTAACACTCCCCCTAACATTAGTCGGACAAATCACATCAATAACCCTTGATTTAAGATCAATTCTCACAATCCTGTCAATTCACATTGCACTTCAAAAACGTAACAACAAGATAAACGAGAATACATCAACGTTTGACCACTACCACAGAGTTCAGGTGCACAAATCACAATCCTAACTTATTCGCATAGACAAAAACTTGAGCATAAGATACCAAAGTAAACAAGGATCCAAAGTGCGAATCATGCACATAAACCGAAACAACATATCATCAACAACTCCCCCCCACACATATTTGAGCACTGTCCCCAGAGCTCTAAACATGAACAGCAAAAGAAGGCCAAAATAGAACTAGACTTCCCTGATAGTAGCTGGTAGAAAAGGAGGTCGGGCAGACAACGAGTTCCAAGGATAGGCCTGCAGCAAACACCACAAAAGACAAGGAAAAACACACAAACCACCAAAGAAAAACAAATAACCACCGAAATATGGATGATAGCAAAAGAAATAAGGAAATATACATACTCTCAACGGTGAAGCCTCACTGTTGGTCCGGCGATGGTGGTGGTGGGAAGGCGGTGTGGGATAGGGACCAGGCGTCCACAGGCTTGAAGGTCGACCAAATGCTGCTCATGGGTGTCTAATCGCCGGTAAACATCTTGATGGAAATCCCCAAGCGCTCTTTGGGAAGATTGAGTGAAGGCGTTGAACTGGCTTGTTTGGGCGTCTAGACGCTGATATACCTTATTACGGAACTCTCCAAAACCCTGGGTCGAAGATTGAGTGAAATCAGTGAATTGTTAACCCATATGCTGCCTATACTCCCCAAAGTTCCGATTCCAGGAGGAGCTAAAGTCCCCAAAGCTTTGTGAAGTGGCTGCTGGGCGGCAAAGATGGAATCAAAATGAGCCCTAAGACCACTGAATGCGTCGCCGTGGGGCTGATGGGAGAAAGGGAAAGCCAGGAGTGGCGTGTCACGAGGTCCTGTCTCTCCTTCTTCAGTGGCCTGATCCTCGGGGGTATCTTCGTCCATCGGTGTAGCTGTACCGACAAGAGACCCAGACGTATGGTTCTGCCTAATCATCATAAACTCTTGGACAGTACGCTGTGCTTCAAAAGGAAGCAATGTTGTCGGGTTAGACGCAATCAACCGAAAATCACTGAAAGTGATTGGAATATTCTCGATGACGCCTGAGCTCGAAATAGGACCATCTTCACTAGTGATTCCCACAAAGTACTTGGCTAGAATGAAGGGGTATTGGCTCAAGGAGAGTTATGCCTTACGGTGCCGCCTCATATACTCAAATCGTCGCCATAAGAAAGGTGCTGCACAAACCTTCTTGTTATTCACAGCACACCACAAGAAGAAAAGCTCTTGAGCACTCACTTTATTGGCTTGCTCTTTCCCTGTTAGGTTGTACGCTAGGAACTTATGGGCTATAACCAAAGCAGGGTCCTGAATAAAGGCACTAGAAGTGCCTGCTGATGACCAATTGTCAAAACCAGTTAAAATCCTCCATGTCTCAGTAAGAGGGAAATCTCTTGGTACATCAGAAAAACCGCTAGTGTGAAAACCCAAAACATCACGCATGACCTTAGGTGTAATAGCGTATCTCGTCTCCCCCAACCGACAGAACGCAGACTTAAAATCTTCACTAGGCTCGAGTGTCGTACAAAACTCCCTAACAATATTCTTAAAACCATCTTCTGGTTCCCTAGTTGCCAAACCAAGCAGACCCCACAATTTCAAGTATCTTTTGACAGTTCCATCAACACCCAATGAAGCTAAAATATTCCCATCAAAAGAACGTGGGTGACTGATATCCTTCGAACGAATAATGGAGAAAAAGATACCTTCTTGGGGCGAATAAATCGCGAATGGGGCATTGTAGTTCTCCCGTAAATCTTTGGGTTGTTCACCTGATCCCGAAGCACCTTCATCAGTTCTTGCTCGTTTCGCCAAAGAGGCAAGAGGGTTTTTTGTGCGAACCATGTGTAAGAGACGGCTGGAAAGTAGCTGGGAATATCGGAGCTGAAAAGTCTGGGAGGCTGAAATGAGTACGCGCGTGAAGGCGTGCGAGAGAGAGAGAGAGAGCGCCCGACAAGTGAGCCGTCGCTTGAGATGAGCGGAAGAAAGAGCGAGCGAGCGGGTCGGGGTCAGGCGCGCTTGCTGGGTGAGGTAGGCGGACGGGAGGCGAGGTAGATCGGCAGGTGAGCGACCTTGGGTATCTTGCCGCGGTGAGGAGGCAGGCGGCGCGTCTTGAGGTCGCGGAGAGGGCAGCCAGCGTCTGTGTGGGCGGGCGGAAAGAGAACAGGCACTCGTTGAACTAGCAGGCTGCTGGGTGGATGGGGTACAGGCGTTCGTGAGGAACGCCCGGTGAGTGGTGTGACGAGGAGCAGCGTCTTTGGGTGAGCGGTGGGGAGAAGGAAAATTGAAGAAGGAGGCGTCTTGAACACGAAATTTGGAATGAAACAAAAATAGAACACTGACCCTCATATATGACCGGTTCACTTCTTTTTCCCTTTTCTTCTTTTTTTTTTTTTATATATGTTGGCGCGGTTCTAATCGAACGCGGCTTGAGGCCTCTTCCGGGGTTGGCGCGGTTTGGTTTGAACCATTGTAAAACATTACGCCCATTTTACGAGCAGGTTCACATTGAACACCGGATGAGAAAAGCTACTTCCCAAATCATGAATTTGGTTCATATTGGCGCCAGTTGTGAATAGCTTTTGTATTCCTCCCGAGCTGGTTTAGATTGGGCGCTCGTTGTGATTAGCTTCTGTATTGCTCATGAACGCTGGCTCATCTTGAACGCCAGTTGTGGAAAGCTTCGTATTACCATTTGAATCTTGGACAACAAACGCCGACCTTGAAGGCAAATGTACATCTTTAAAAAGCCGATCTCAACCTCATTAGCTTCATTCCACTGGCGAGCCACAAGCGGAGAAAAGATAAATCAGGATAACAAAACGAGATAAACCAAAGGGAAAAGAAAAAAGAAAAGAAAAACAACAAAAATCCGTGGGTAAACTCCCACGTAGTACTCAATTTAACATCGTGAGCCCGACGTAATCCGGTCAAAGATATTGGGGACCGATGAGCAAAACGCTCTCCACTTCTTCCGACTCCTCACGATCAAAGTACGGTTTGACTCTCTGACCGTTCACAGTAAATGATTCATTGGTTTTTGGGTCGCGCAGTAAAACCGCTCCATGGGAAAACACCTCCTCAACAAAATAAGGACCACTCCACCTGGAGTTGAGCTTCTCGGGAAAAAGTTTCAGATGAGACTGAAATAACAGCACCTTCATTCCCGGCCTTAACTCCTTTTGAACTATTCTCCGATCATGAATCCTCTTGACTTTGTCCTTGTAAATACGGGCATTCTCATATGCTTCGTCCCGTAGTTCTTCGAGTTCGGTCATCTGGAGAGCTCTACCTTGCACTTACTTGTTATGTCGAGATTCATGGCCTTAATTGCCCAGAACGCTCTGTGCTCAATCTCAACGGGTAGATAGCACGTTTTTCCATATACAAGCCGATAGGGACTCATTCCCAAAATGCTCTTGAAAGCAGTTCGGTATGCCCAAAGTCGACATTCGACTTCATTGACCGATTCTTAGGGACGGTTGGACCGTCTTCTCGAGCACACCCTTGATCTGCTTGTTGCTTGTCTCAGCCTGTCCTGAAGTTTGTGGATGATATGGCGTAGACACCTTGTGGGTGATGCCGTTCTTCTCCATGGGTTTTTTGAACAACTTATTACAGAAATGTGCTCCCCCATCACTTATGATCGCCTTGGGAAAACCAAACCTGCAAAGAATGTTCTCCTGCACAAACTTCAAGACAACATTAGCATCATTAGTCCGCGTGGGAATTGCTTCTACCCACTTGGACACATAATCTATAGCAAGCAAGATATACTCAAATCCATTAGACTTGGGAAAGGCCCGTAAAATCAATACCCCACACGTCAAAATTTCAACGACTAGGATATTGTTGGAGGCATCTCATTTCTCCTCCCCACATTGCCAATTCGTTGGCATACATCACATGAGAGGTAGAAGGGTGGGCGTCCTTGAAAAGAGTTGGCCAAAGAGACCACTCTGCAGTGCCTTGAAGCCGCATCTTCGCCCACCAAAATGTCCCCGCATGATGGGCTTCATGACACAACTTAAGAACTTGACTTTGCTCCTTATCGGGATGCATCTTCTAATCACCTCGTCCTTCCCGAGTTTGAAAAGGTATGGATCATCCCAAAGTAATTCCTACATACACTAAGAAATCTCTTCCTTTCTTGGGAAGTCAAATCAGTCTCAAGGAGCCACAAACCAAGTAATTAACAATATCGGCATACAAGGCGATGAATTGATTTCCAAAGCATGCTCAAAGGGTAAGACTCAAGAAGATTCTCTTGTGCGGGTAAAACAAAGGGGATTCGAGGCGAGATAAATGGTCACCACACCATTGTCACTACCCTTCCTATCTATAATTTCTAGATCAAACTTTTGCAAAGAAGGACCCAACGAATTAATCTAGGTTTAGCACGAGATTTAGTCAATGAGATATCTTAAAGCGGCGTGATCACTGTGAACAATTACCTTAGAACCAATGATATAAGCACGAAACTTATCCAAAGCAAAGATAACAGCAAAAAGCTCCTTTTCGATAGTAGTGTAATTCATTTGTACAGAACTTAAAGTTAAGCTAGCATAATAAATCACACGTAACATTTTATCCACACGTTGACCTAATACAGCTCCCACAGCCACATTGCTAGCATCACACATTATTTCGAAAGGTAGCGACCAATTTGGTGCAACAACAACAGGGGCAGTAGTCAATTTCTCCTTAAGTAACTTGAAGGCATGCAAACATTTTTCATCAAACTTGAAAAGAACATCTTGAGCAAGAAGATGGCATAAAGGTTGGCTAATCTTAGAAAAGTCTTTAATAAACCTACGGTAAAATCCCGCATGTCCTAAAAAACTCCTAATTCCCTTAACATCAACGGGTGAGGTAATTTCTCAATTACATCCACTTTAGCCTTGTCAACCTCAATCCCATTTCTAGACACAATATGTTCCAATACAATCCCACTCTTTACCATAAAGTGACTATTTTCCCAACTAAGAGTGAGATTGCTCTCCACACAACGTTTTAGCACACGATCAATCTTATCTAGGCAATCATGAAAAGAAGATCCAAAAACCGAAAAATCATCCATGAATACCACGAGGAAATCTCCAATCATCTCAGAGAAGATTGACATCATGCACCGCTGAAAGGTGCCCGGTGCATTGCACAGGCCAAAAGGCATCCGCCGGTAAGCATATGTCCCGAAGGGACTTGTAAACGCCGTCTTGGCCTGATCCTCTGGAGCAATAGCAACCTGATAATAGCCAGATAAACCATCAAGAAAACAGAAATATTCATGTCCAGCTAATCTATCAAGCATTTGATCTATAAAAGGGAGAGGGAAATGGTCCTTTTTCGTCGCGGCATTCAACTTGCGGTAGTCGATGCACATACGCCAGCCTGTAGTAGCTCTTGTAGGTACCATCTCTCCTTTCTCATTCTCCACCACTGTGATGCCTCCCTTCTTGGGCACCACATGTACTGGGCTAACCCACTCGCTGTCCGAGATAGGGTAGATTAGCCCCTCCATAAGGAGTTTCAAAACCTCCTTCTTCACCACTTCACTGAGGATCGGGTTCAGTCGCCTCTGGGCATCAATCACTGGTTTAACTCCATCCTCAAGCGTGATACGATGCATACATGTTGCTGGACTGATCCCCTTGATGTCGGCTAGACTCCACCCAAATGCAAGCTTATTCTTCTTCAGAACCGAAAAAAGTTCTTCTTCTTCAACATCAGAAAGCTCAGAGGAGATTATTACTGGCTTTTCATTCCCCTCCTCCAAGAAAACATACTTCAAGTGTTTCGGCAGTTCCTTTATTTCTAGAGTGGGCTTTGTCATATTAGCAACTTCACGTGCCCACTCTTCCTCGTCATCCGATCCTGCAAAAACTTCCTCGAGGCTATGTTCCTGCAACAACACATTCTCGGCCAAGGGATCAATAGCATCAATGAAAGCACAATCATCAATAGAATTTACAGAAGGAAACATCACACTGTCCCTAACAGAAAAAGACACAGTTTCACCAAGCACAGTCATTTTTAAAGTGCCACTCTTAACGTCGATTAGTGTATTGGTTGTGGCCATGAATGGCCTCCCAATAACAGTGTGTGCTCCTTTCCATCTTCTCTTACCTCACCAATTTCTAACACAACAAAATCAACAGGAACTATCAACCCACCAACCTTAACCAAAATATTCTCAATAATACCCTTCGGATATCTGACGGACCTATCTGCTAATTGTAGACACATGCGAATGGGTTTAAGTTCGCCTAATTCTAATTGTTTGAAAATCGAATAAGGCATCAAATTTATCCCGGCCCCTAAATCAAGCATGCCAGAAGCCTCCTTACCATTACCTAAAGCAATTTTTTCGATAAAACTACCTAGGTCCCGGAGCTTGGGAGGTAACTGGTGCTGCAGGATGGAATTGGCTGCCTCGGAGACCACGACCTTCTCGTACTCTCCAAACTTCCTTTTCTTTGAAGCCAGCTCCTTGAAAAACTTGACGTAGGCCGGCACATTTCTGATCACGTCCAACAAAGGCAAATTGACATTCACCTTGGACAGGAGTTTGTAGAACTCGTTGAACTGCTGATCTTGTTTCTCATTTCTAAGCCGGTGTGGGAAAGGTATCGGAGGAGTATAAGGCTTTGCTGCCTTATGCAACTTGACCTCTGTATCGTTCTCAGTTTCTACATCCTTAGGTTTCATCTGCTTCTCGGATGTCTCCCCCTCCTTATTTTCAATCACCCGACCACTCCTCAAAACTTGTGACAGCCTGAGCCTGATGGGGTTGGCTAGGGAGCTTCCCCACTGCTCTTTGCTGTAATACCTCGTTAAGCGAGCTAGCAAGTTATCCTATTTGCGTCTCCATACGCTTGACTGTAGATTCTAGAACATCCATTCTTTGGGTCATCCCATCATCAATCTTGGTCTCGAGGTGGCGGTGACCACGATATCTTCCTGCGGATATTCTTCTTGCGAGAACACTCTTTGTGGGGATTGCCTCTGCTGCTGAAATTGTTGTGGCTGTGGAGGTCTTCTGTATGGGGCGCTCTGATTAGAATTCTGCCCTTGACTCTGATTTCTCCATCTCGAGTTAGATTTATTCCTCCACCCCGAGCCAAACTGTTGCTGATTAGACTCGAACTGCTGTCGGGGTTGGAATCCTTACATGGCATAGGCTTCTGCTTCCCCCTCATGAGTGAGCTCCCCCATCCTAGGGCACGTATCAACGTTATGCCCGGTTTCATTGCAGATACCACAAGGCTCTAAGAATTCCTCGTGCTGGGTTGGTTGATCAGGTTTTCTCAATTTCAGCTCTTGTACCTCCCTCATCAACTCAGCCACTTGTTTAGTCATGTCGTATGAAGGGTTCACGGCATGAGCCTTTGCTCTCCCACCACGACTGGACTTCTGTTGTGAAGTAGCAGCCATGGCTTCAAAAATATCGACGATATCCATCGCCGTCCTAGAACCGATGTCTCCACCCGCAGCGTTGTCCACCATGTATTGAAAACTCTGAGTCAATCCATCATAGAAGAATTGATACAAAATTTAAATGCAGCAAGGCATGATGAGGGCACTTCTGCAATAAGTCCCTGAACCGTTCCCAAGCTTCATGGAATGGCTCGTCAGACGTCTGATTGAAAGTCATGATCTGTGACCTCAACTCTTGACTCTTCTTGTTCGGGTAGTATTTCGTCATGAACTTATCTACCACGGCGTTCCAGTTCTGCAGAGAGTTGGCAGGGAGAGCCAGGAACCACGACTTTGCTCTATCCTTCAGGGTGTACGGGAAACACCGCATCTTCAGCTGATCTTCATTTAGTCCTCCCAGCGGGAAGGACTGCAAGACTGAGCAGAATTCTCTTATGAACCCCAAGGCGTCCTCACTAGCTAGCCCATGAAAAGTAGGCATGAGCGAGAAGTGGTTCGGTTTCAACTCGTAATCTCGGGCTGCCGGTCCAAGAACAATTGGGGACGTAGCGGCCCCAATCACCGGCCTATAGAAATCACGCAGAGCACGTGCATTCTCACCCATCTCTCTCAACGGGGGAGTATCCTCAACAACTGGTTGATCTCTGATAATCTGCTCAGACTGTTCACCACTAACAGAAGTGGCACCAAACTCCTCCAGTTCCGGAAAAAGCGACCTTTTAGATCTTCGAGTGTGGTCCAACGGGGTAGCAAGCGGTCTATTTAGACTACGAAGACCTAGCATAAACAACACTCAAACAAGAAAAGATCACACGGAACTGGAGAATAACAAAATAAATACAAAAGAAACACGGAAAACAAATCAACACAAACAATACGCCTAAAGTTATCCCCGGCAACGGCGCCAAAATTTGTTCAACCAAAAGTATACTCTTAATTGACTCGCAATCGTACGAGGTGTTATAGTAGGGAAAGTTAACCCTAGTCGTCTCTCAAGGAAAACTTAACAGGGCTTATTGTTCGTATCAAACACAGAAAACGGTAAATCCTAGACACTCTAATACCAACATGGGTTTTTGAAACATACGGGAATTGAAATACCAACCTAAGCTAGGGTTTGTCAATCTCGAGCAAAACTAATAAAGCAAAGAATCTAAACTAGAGGTTGTCAATCCCTAGATGATAAACTACTAAACACGAAATGTGAAACAAATCAAAAGCGGTTAAACTAGATCTCCAAACAAGAAGCGATGAAATTCAACAAAGAACGATTCAACACGGTTAAAGTCCAACACCACTTGCATAGAATTGATTATTAAAGCGGAAGCAAGAACTGATCAAGAAGCCAACAATTCCACAATAATATAAATTAACACGTAAACGAATCGAACACGATCAATGGAACAAATAACTTATAAATTGCTTTCAAACCAGATCCAAAATACCACACTGTTATTGCAAGAATTCGTAAATCAAATAACTGATGTTGCTAGAATTCGTAAATCAAATAACTGATGTTGCTAGAATTTGTAAAGACATTGAGTACCGATTACAGAACGTAAACTAATCTCTGAATTGAAGAAAAGATGAACAGCAGCTCCAGCGGCGCGATCGTGAGAGAATCAAAAAAATCAGAACCCCGAATTAACCTAAAAATAACGTATATATATTAAGAGGGCTGAGCGCCGGCTGCATGTGAACACGCGCATAGAGGGCGAGGCGTGTGCGCGGGTGAGCGAGCGAGCGGGCATGCGTGCTGGCGCGGAAGCTGGGCGCTGTTGTGCGCGCGGGTGAGCGGGCGCTCACTCTGAGCGTGCGAGGGAAAATCAAAACGCGCGCTCGGAGTGAGCCGACGCTCGGTGGGCGATGAGGCGTGCGGGCGAGGATGACACGGAGCGGGTGTGCGCGAGCTCTGGCGAGAGCCGGGCGCTGGGGAAAGAAGGCGGCGCTTCGAGCGGCGCGAGTGAATATTGAGCGCCTTCGGAGTGAGCGCTTGTTGGGGTGCCGGTCGTGCGGGCGTGTTGTTGCGCAGGCGTGCGGGCGTGTTGTTGCGCGGGCGTTCGGGCGCTCGGGCGCGACTTGGACGTTTCATTCCGTTCTCTCGCGTCCGATCCCAGAATTACGATCCGCTTTCGCCTATGAACTCATATCGCGATGCTCTTCATTATAATTGATCCTTGGTAGATTCATTTAACCCTATTTAATGACGATTTTTTGCAAAACATTGAAACGAACCAAGTAAGTCCGAATCGATAAATAATCATCGAACCAACAGCATAAATAGGATAAACTAATGAAGACAATCATGCAAAACAATACCAAGAATTAGCGCAAATTCATACCAAACAGGTATTACTTAAGGAATTAAAGATATTAATTATTTTAAGCGATCGAGCAGCGTAAATAATTAATGGACGTCGATATCTTAAATACGGGATTCGTAAAGTCTAAGTGCAAGCCGACTCAACTTGGAAATAAAGGGTAAGTTAGCATTTATTCTCTAGTGGCATGAATAAATGTTTATGAATTAATTTATGTTCTGGGCTGAACATAGATAATTAATTTATTTGAATCCCATCTTTATTCCTTGCATTTGATCCCTAGGCTGGCCCATCCAGGCCTTTAAGCTTATGATTTTCGAAGCCTCCTTATAGAGTCCCTCTGGGACTCTACTTGATCCTCTCTATCTTAAGTGATATTATTATATTTATTAGATATGCATAAATCTATCTTGATGGGATTTAGGATTGCATTATAAATATAAGGTGAAAAAAAATCAAACTCTAATCCTAGAGAATAATTTTCGAGAAATACTATTCCTAAATAGTGAGAATTTTCAAATATTTCTAAGGAGGAAAAAGGCGAATTTCTATAGCACTCTCCATAGATTGTCCTCACTCGGCATTGGAGTTTAGGCAATCGGGATACAGTCCTGAAGATCAAAGCACGAGTCTTGATCCTTTCTTCCCCGACAGATTCGCAGGTAAACACGAGAAAACTCCTACGCGTTGCAATTAATTATATAGGTGCATGCTAGGTATATAATCAATGTATGGTGAATTAAACATCCAAGATAGATCCTCGGGAGTGGGTTAAAATCAGATTTCCTTACAATTGGTATCAGAGCGAGGTTCAGTATCTTGGCTCTGTTGGAATAATTCACGTTTGATTATAACGTGCGCAATTAATTAATTGTGAATCTGTCGTTTATCGTGGCTCGTTTTATTTTTGTCGGATTTTGTTTTTCACCACGAGAAATTTCGTGGTTAGATTAGATATTTTCTTGTAAATCTTATTTGTAAAAGTAGAACGAAGACAAAAGCATGAAGAACGAGATGACATGAGGTCACCGAAAATAGCCGCACGGCGCGACGGCGTGCGGGCGATGGCACGCTCGGCATGCTCGGTGCTCGTAGACACGTAACCCGGCAGCGTGTGGGTTTTCCTCGACAGACACGGGCGGACAGGCCTCGGCGATCACGGCGGCATCGGGCGTCCTGGCGGTCACCTCGCGCGGGCGAGCAGCCTCGGCGGCGAACGCACTCGGCGGTGTCGCCCGGCAGCCGATCGGGCTGTATCGCCATCGGCGGACGTCGCGCGGAAGGCCCTCGACAGCTTCGGGTGGCCTCGGCAGGTCTCGCCCGGAAGTGCCTGGGCAGCATGGGCATGGTTGGGCGACGTGGCTCGGCACGCTTCAGCGGGTCGAGGCCGGCAGCGCTCGGTAGCTCTCGGCAGATCGCGTGCGGGAAACCTCTGTGAAGTCTCGGCGTGACTCGGCAGACGCGGGCGACGCGGGACGTGCGATTCTCGTGCAAATCCTCGTCAGCGCTCGGCGGTCTCAGCACGATTCTCATGCGGGAAACATCAGAGCGCTCGGCCGCAGAACCAGGCAACGTGTGCATGGGTTTCTCGTTAGGTCTCGGCGAGTGGGCGACGGCACGTGCAGGGCCTCTCGACCAGGATGCACGAAGCTGCTCGGTGCTCCTCGGCAGTCTGGGCGTGCGAGTTTCTAGGCAGTGCTCGACAGTGCTCGGCGACGTCGACGCTCGATTTCCTCGATGGACTCGGCCCGATTTTCTCGGCATGGTCCGGGCGAGCGGCGTGGGCGACGGCTGGGCGGCGAATGTGGCTGGACGTGCGCATGGGCTGTGCCCTAGCGCACGGCCCAGTCCACTTGGGTCGACCCGGCCCGTTGTCGACCCGAACCCGAATTTGACCCGGTTCCAGATTTTTTGGCCCGTTCCACTGTTTCGGCCTGTTTTTTAATTTTTCGGCCCAAATCCAGCTTTGACGAATCCGGTCCATGCCCGTGCACGCGAGACCCGTTTTTGAGATTTTATTGAAGAGCTGTACTTTACAAATTTATGCAATAAATTAGGCAGGGAAGTACAGGATCCACGAGTGGGCCTCGATGAACGATTTTATTTTATTTTTTATCGTTCAAAGCATGTGGTGGATGTTTAAATTATACAGAAGCATGATATGTATGTTTAATTACATAGATAAACATGTTATATGTTTGCGTGATTGGATGCGCATAGTAAGCATGCTAGGTTTATCCGTTTTCAAGCATATTTTAGAATTACTGAGCATGTTTTACATGTTGAGTTCTATAGAAAAGCATGCTAGGATTACGTGATCTGCATGGACAAACCTTTTGAAACAAAAGACTAAGCAAGTAATCCGACATATTAATTTTAAATTAAAATGTCAAGACCTCCACTTTTGATCTCTAAACAAAGTGATACGCACCGTGAGTGGCGATCCATACGTGTGGCTTGCTTGCCTTTGTTTGTCATAAGTTTGATAGATGAGATTTCTAAATAAAACATTTTAATCTATTAAGAAGTGGGAGTTTCATATGTAAGCGATCACAGCGTGGCTTGCATATGCGATTTTCATAAGTTCTCTAGAGATAGATTTAAAATAAGAAGACAAAAGAATTTGGATTAGAAGCGGTATGGTCTAGTGAGTATGCCAATTCTAAGAATTAATTTTCTGCTGTTAAAATTGTGGTCATTGCTTAGACATCACCTCAAGTACAACTTCCAGTGAATTCCCTTCTTGTGATAGTGATGTGGTCTAGTAAGGTCCAATAATTAATTTTATTTTTCATAAGGATAAGTTGACATGGATTGAAATTAAATGACTAAAAGGTATATTTTAGTGCAGTCGAGGGTTCATGTGTAAAGCGCCCACACACGTGGCTTGCATGTGGAATTCCTTGGGCGATTGGAGGTTTCAATTAATATTATTTTATCAAAAGGTTATAATATTATTGTTACGAATTATGTGCGATCGTATGCTTATGTGTTTACATTACTTTTCAGATATGTCTCTTACACCGATTATCAATATGCTCGCACAAAATCCTCTATCCGGTCCAAATTTTATCGAGTGGAAACGAAACATGGAATATGTTCTTATCGCTGAAGAATACATGTTTGTTCTCACTACTCCCAAACCCGATGCCCTTACTGACGCATCGACTAATGAGCAGCGAGAGTCAAGCAGACTTTGGCTTAAGTCAAACAATATGGCCAAATGCTATATGATGACTACAATGTCCAAAGGCTTGCAGCTGCAGCATCAGTCGATGGTAGACGCGACTAAAATATGGTCAAGTCTCGAGAGTAAGTTTGGGCAGTTGGATCGGACAGTCCGCTTCCACACAATGAGAGAAATCTTGGCATGTAAGATGGAAGAAGGAAGTTCGGTCCATGAACATGTCTCCACATGACTATCTAAGTGGATAGTCTTGATGGGTTGGGAGGAGGTATTGACGGCGGCCAAGGTCGATATCATCCTCAACACACCGCCCAAGTCTTTTGAGAATTTTGTGTAAACGCGATCATGAGCAAGACCGAGTATACACTTAGTCAGTTGCTTAATGATCTCGTGGACGCTGAAGAAGTCATGGGCAAAGAAGCACATGCCCTTGCTAGCATATCTAGGGGCCCAAATTTTCCGTTGAAAAATGGAAGAAGAAAAAGGGGCACCAAAGGTGGTAGAGGCAAAGGAACCAGTGGGAGTAGTGGGACCAAGAACATCTCTGCAACCGGAGGTTTGAAAAAGCCAAAGGAGAGGGGCAAGTGCTTCAAGTGCGGCAAGACTGGGCATTGGATAGCCAAGTGCCCTATGCTCAAGGCTCAAGGTACACCATTTGCTTTAGTAACGGAAACATGTTTAGTGACTTGTTCTACTCATTCATGGGTAGTAGATCTGGTGCGATCGATCATGTTTGTTACACCTTGCGGGTTCCCATGACAAAGCAATTGCATGATGGCGAGATAACGATCTCCATGGGCAACCGGTGAAAGTCGAGGCATTGCAATCGGAGATGTTACTTTATGTTTTGATAGGACAGTTTTAGTATTAAAAGACGTTTTATATGTGCCGAAGTTTCAACGAAACCTTATTTCAGTTTCGAAACTATTTATTCATGGATATTCAGTTGTTTTTGATAGTGGTGTTTATATCATAAGAAATAACGAAGTTATTTGTGGTGGAACTTTATATAATTCGCTTTATACTATTTCTGACAAACATAATACCTTTAATTATGTTGCATCTACATCAAACCTTAAGAAGAGAAAGTTTTCTTCGCAAGATGACACCACATTTCTCTGGCATCTTAGATTAGATCACATCAATCTAAATAGGATCCAAAGACTAGCAAAGAATGGAGCGTTGGGTGATCTCACAGTTACTCCGTTCCCAGTCTGCGAATCCTGTATAGAAGGAAATATGTCGACCAGATCCTTCAAAGCAAAGGGTTATAGAGCCAAAGAAGTGTTGGAGCTAGTCCATTCTGACCTTTGTGGACCTATGTCCACACAAGCTCGTGGAGAATGCAGTATTTTATCACTTTCATTGACGATTACTCAAGGTGCGGATACATATACCGCTTCACCGCAAGTCGAATGCTTTGAGAAATTCAAAGAATTTAAAGCGGAAGTGGAGCGAAGCTTGGTAAAAGTATCAAGTCACTGCGCGGTCGATCACGGTGGCGAATACCTTAGTAATGAGTTTATGGACTATCACAGTGCGATGTGGGATTACCTCCCAAATTCATTACACCGGCACACCACGGCAAAATGGTGTGTCGGGCGAAGAAATAGGACTCTTTAGAAATGCTTAGATCGATGATGAGTTATGCAACATTACCTATTTCGATTCGAAGTGCATGCCAGAAGCAGCGACATACTTGCTAAATCAAGTACCATCAAGTCGATCGAAAAGACCCTTTCGAGTTGTGGTTTGGGCGCAAGCTAGTTTAAACCACATAAGGATATGGGCGATCCGGCACATGTCTTTGAACAAGAAGGCGATAAGTTAGAGGCTAGATCTGATGCAAGGCTATTTATTGGCTATCCTAGAGGGACGAAAGGTGGTTATTTCTATAGTCCTAAGGATCAGAATGTCATTATTAGCACTAATGCCCGATTCTTAGAAGAGGATTATATGAAAAACCATAAATCCAAAGTTGAAATCATTCTTCAAGAATTAAAAGATGATCGTATTCGCCATCGATTAAGCCAAAGGTGCGAGATGTCGTGTCTAGTGGGAGGATCGACACGGATACTTCAAGAAATTGAAGTGGGTCGAGTTCCACTTTGGAGATACCGACCGCATTGGCACCTATCCGTGAAGTTGTGCAAGATAGAGAACCACAAGTTCTTGCACCCACCATTGCCATTGTGCCGATGGCGCCTCGTCGTAGTGGGAGGTTGTTCGTCAACTGAGCGATTTATGTTCGTGGGTGAATCTTGGATTTAGTCCCGAAGCGAGCGGCAATAATCGACCCATGGACATACAAAGGAGGCGATACAAGACATTGATGCAAGATCATGGCACCGCTATGGACTTAGAAATTGAGTCCATAACAGCTATGGATGTATCTGAAAGACACCTCTACCGGATGGCAATGAAGCCATAGGTAGTAAGTGGGTATATAAGAGGAAGAGAGATTGGATGGAGGTTTCGCTTTTAAAGCCGGGCTTGTGGCGAAAGGGTACACTCAGATTGAGGGCATCGATTTCGATGAGACCTTGCATCATGTTTTTCTATCATTGCACTTGATATTTCGGACGAGAATAAGGTCTTGTAGGTACAGATGTCTAAGGAAGAAGTTGACAATAAATCAAGTCATAAAGAAATCGACAGCGAGAAGACTGAACCCACACTCCAAGCTAAGTGTAAGAAAGATCGGGGTGAAGTACAATTCAAGGATAAGTGTAATGAGCCGCCACCTTACTCACCGGAATATGGTTATCGCCTAGCAGAGGCGCGTTGGATAATGAGAGTCGGATCAAATCTTCTCGCTCGACAAAATTCAACAAAATGAGGAACCAATGGTCGGGCTGACGACGTTAAAACTAGCGCTTCGTGGGAGGCAACCCACGTTTATTTTTGTTTTGTTCTTGTTTTCTTTTAGTTTTGCTTGTGTTTGTGTTTTCGTCTTTGTTTTGGTTTTGTGTGGTGCAGGTTTCGGTGTTAATTATTCTTGAGTTTTGGGACATTGTAAGCCGTGTGGTGAAGCCGTGATGCTCCAACTCTGTAGCGCACATTATTCTATTATCAGGGAAGTATCATCCTCTATTGGTCTTTTTGTGTTATTAATGTTTTGAGCATTGGGGACAGTGCTCGAATTAAGTGTGGGGGATGATTACTCAGTTTTGGGTGGTTATCTTATCTATTTGTATGCTTGGTTATGTGCCTTTGTGCTTATTTTGATTTCTTAGAATCAAGTATTGTATATGCGAGTAAGTTAGGATTTTTATTTGTGCAACTGAACTCTGTGATATTGATCGGAACTTGATGTGATTCCGTTTCTCTTGTTGATATGTGATTAAAATGCAATGTGAATTGACGAGATTGTGTGGATTGATTTTAAATGGGGGGATATTGACGTGATTTGTCCGGCTAATGCCAGGGGTAGTGTTAACATTGTGGTTACCTATATACTTGTTTCATTTTATATAAAAATGAAAGATAAGAAAAGAAAAAAAAATATTGAGATTGTTGAAATGGAGGATGGAATTTTGTCCCTCTTTCTCGTAAAATGAGAAATAGACATGGGAAACCACGATGGGAGACTTGAGTTCATCGAGATTTCACCTTTTGAACATTGTTCCAAATTCTGTTAATGCTTTCCTTTTGTTCTAAACAGAAACTTGTTGCTAAAGTTGGCCACTTTAGTTAATTCACCCCTAGCGGAGAGTTGGGTTTGAGCAAAAATAACTTACTTGTTTGTTTGATATTTCTGTAATCTTAGATTTGTTTCACGTGGTCTTTGATTATGTATTCATCATGTTTGAGGGAATTGCAAAATGAGGTTCGATTGATTGGACTAAGAGTTATTTTGCATGAGTTATTTTTTCTACTCTTATGAGTATAGACTTTGCTTGAGGACAAGCAAATGGATAAGTGTGGGGGAGTTGTTTAGTATGAATTTGTGCTTATTCTTGGTATTGTTTTACATGTCATTTTCAATAGTTTGTCCTATTTATGCCGTTGGTTTTATTAGTATTTATCGATTCGGACTTACTTCGTTTGTTTCGATGTTTTGTAGAAAAACGACATTAAAATAAGAGAAATTGGATGTGCCAAGGATCATGTTTATTGAAGAGCATCGCGATAGGAGTTCATAGGTGCAAACGGATCGCAATTCGGAGATCGGACGCGAGAGAACGGAGCGAAACGTTAAAATCGCGCATGACTTCCCGTCGCACGCACCAGCCTCGCCCAACTCCGCGTCCGTTGCATGCTCGCCCGCACTCCGTGCGCCCTCGCCGCACAGCCAGCGCTCGCTGCTCGCCCAACACTCGCCCTGCATGCGTTGCGCCTCTGTCCGGCGCTGGGTGTCTAGCGCCCATCTCCGTGCCAGTGCTCGTGCTCTCCCTCGCCCCAGCCGGCAATCGCCTTCCCAGCGCCGCTGCCCACGTCGCTCGTGCGACTCGCCCAACCGGTGCTGGCCTCCAACCGGCATTGGGCCTGTGTCCAGAATCTCGGTGCGTCCGGCGCTGCGCTCCGTCCGGCGCTGGGGTGCTGCGACTGTTTATTCCAGGAGCTCCCCGTGTCCGACGCTGCGTCGCGTCCGGCACTGCGTGTAAAAATCCTATGTTATAAATATTGATTTAACGCTGAAAACCCTGGCCACATTTTATTTTTATTTCGTCAGTTTTATTCTCGCAAGAGCTCCTCCACGCACTGAATTTCTTCCCTTATTTTCCAAGTAATTTCCTTTGCACTTTATTAATTCAAGAACTTTGATTGAAGAAATTCATCAACGACTATTGCGATTGTAAGGATTGTTATTCTCTTTTTCTTCCGTTGAATTATTGAATAATGATTTCTATTAATTTCAATTGTTTGATCCGTGAGATGAGCATGAACTAATTTTCTTCTAGGGTTGGGTGATTCAAATTGATTGATTGTTTATATGTTTTGATTGAGTATACCAATTGAATCTTAGGGTTTACTATTAAGTGATTGATCACCATTTAATTGTTTATGTTTCGTGTAATATCGAGAGATAGATACGTTGCATCATAGGAATCAATTGGATTAGAGGTTACCGGAAACGGGTACTCTAATAGTTTATGTATTTGTGAAATTTGATAACCTAGGTTTAATCCACGGAACGAAAGTCGAGTGTTTGGATTAAGGTTTGAGGATTGCATGAGTAGGTAGATTTCTTAAGCAAGCATAAATCAATTAATCAAGGCGAAGAACCCTAATACCCAAGTCTTTCTCACAATCTTGAATTACTCCTGTTGCTATTGAACTGCTTGGAACATTCTTTTGATTCGTTTGCGTGATTCAAATTCCTGTCAATTTTAGTTAAGTATCCCCCCAATCAAGTTTAGGATATAGATTTACCGTTTTTATCGTAACACATCATAAGCCCTGTTAAGTCTTCCTCGAGAGATTCGACTTGGGTCACCTTACCACCCTATAGGGACCTCGTACTATTGCGAGCGACTTAGTAGAACAATTTGGTCGGAACAGTTATCAGACGTAAAGAGTTGGTTATCCGATCGAGTTTCAAATGAAAGACTTAGGAGATGCGTACATTCTTGGGATCAAGGTTTACCGAGATCGCAAGAGGAAAATATTGAGCTTATCTCAGCGTCTTACATTGATCTGTGATTACTCGCTTTAGTATGCAGACCGCCAAGAAAGGATTGCTACGTTTCGGGCATGGCATTCCTTTATCTAAAAGCGAGCCACCTATGTTTGCAAAGGAGATAGAGGAAATGAGACAAGTTCATACGCTTACCGTAGGAAGTCTCATGTATACAATGCTATGCACGAGGCCCGATATCGCTATCACGGTGGCATAGTAGCTAGATATCGATCTAACTTGGACAAGCTCATTGAATGCGGTAAAGCATATACTAAAGTACCGAAAAGGACTCGAGATTATAGGCTAGTTTACCATGCGGATAGTCTAATGCCTTTGGGTTATTGATTTGGATTTCCAAGTGACCGTGATGAAAAAATTCTACCCGCTATGTGTTTACCTTGGGAGGAGGAGCCGTATCCTGGCGGAGTGCAAAGCAGCTATGCATTGCGGACTCTACCATGGATGCCGAATATGTAGCCGCTTCGGAGGCTGCTAAAGAGGCTGTATGGTTCAAGAACTATCTCATAGATCTAGATGTGGTACTTGGTTTGCCCAAGAGTATCATAGTTTACTGTGATAACACAGGTGCAGTGGCAAACTCAAAGGAACCACGGACCCACAAAGCAACGAAACACATAGAGAGAAAGTACCATGTCATACGAGAAATCGTTAGCGAGGCGTGCTGATTGAAAAGATTGGTACTACGGATAACCTAGTGACCCATTCACGAAGAGCTTGCCAAAAAGTCTCTGAAGAGCATGTTCCAGGACTTGGATTGCGCAAGATGGCACCCACTTAGAAAGGAAACTTTTGTATAAGTGGGAGAAGCAAAGTGATGGTGTTGTTTGTAATAGCTAGTAGAGAGACACATTGTATACTAAAAGTTTGCTTTAGTAGAAGTGGGAGATTGTTGGATTTGTATACTGGAAGGAGTTTTGGTTGAACTTGTAAATAATGTTTCATGTTACCACTATAACAATCTCCTATCTGAATTGTTTACTTGATTGCATATGTATGTCCCTTTATCTCATATATAAGTTAGATCACACAGTGTGTTGTAGATCACAGAAGTCTCTATGATTGGTCAAGCTTAAATAGATATAAAAAGTATCACAGCTGAGACAACTTAAGGATGAGTTGTCGGTATAGGCTGCGGTATAGATAAGAAGTGATTTGACTTGGTTCCTTGTCTATGCTGGTACGTCTCTGACGTATTGATGGATCACAGTGAGATGAGTTCTTCAATGTGACCGTCGTGAAGAACTTAGATCTCGGTGACTTTACGTTGATCTAAACCTCGATAAGGTATTAGGTGAGTATGAGTTGCTGACAATCACTTTGACTTGTTATGGGTGAGGGTTACATGAGATAACCCAAGATTCTCTGCATTTTGGGTGGTGGCAGTGCTTCTATATCATGCTAGTTACCTGTGTCGAGTCATCGTATCCGTTTAGGATGATGACGTCCCCTTAAGGAGCTCAAAAGGTTTATTGTACTAAACCCTGCAGGTTGAGTTATCTCAAGTACAATAATAAGGTTGAGTGGTACTACTTAAGGAATTAAAGATATTAATTATTTTAAGCAGTCAGAACGCTGTAAATAATTAATGGACGTAGAATATCTTAAATACGGGGATTCGTAAAGTCTAAGTGCAAGCCCGACTCAACTTCGAAAATAAAGGGGTAAGTCAGCATTTATTCGCTAGTGGCATGAATAAATGTTTATGAATTAATTTATATTAAAATTTGAACATAAGATAATTAATTTATTTAAGGCCATCTTTATTCCTTGCATTGATCCCTGGGCTGGCCCATCCAGGCCTTTGTGCTTATGATTTTCGAAAGCCTCCTTATAGAGTCTCTCTGGGACTCTACTTGATCCTCTCTATCTTAAGTGATATTATTATATTTATTAGATATGCATAAATTCTATCTTGATAGGATTTAGGATTGCATTATAAATATAAGGTGAGAGAAAATCAAACTCTAATCCTAGAGAATAATTTTCGAGAAATATTATTCCTAAATAGTTAGAATTTTCAAAAAATTCTAAGGAGGAAGAAGGCGAATTTCTATAGCACTCTCCATAGATTGTCCTTACTCGGCATTGGAGTTTAGGCAATCGGGATACAGTCCAGAAGATCAAAGCACGAGTCTTTATCCTTTTTTCCCCGACAGATTCGCAGGTAAACACGAGAAAACTCCTACGTGTTGCAATTAATTATATAGGTGCATGCTAGGTATATAATCAATGTATGGTGAATTGAACATCCAAAATAGATCCTCGGGAGATGGTTAAAATCATATTTCCTTACAGGGTCTGGCCAGCCCATATGACCAAAGAGATCTCAGTAGTCGTCATTCTGGTTTTAAGACCCTATATTCCAATTATTCATTTCAAAGAACATATTTGTTCAAACTTTAACAGTTTTCGTCTTGAATTGTGAACCCATACCACTTGTAAGTTGTCATGATGAGTTTCCTCCAATCCTTGAAACTAAGAAGTATGAAATAGGTTGACTTATCTTGTTACCTAAGTTTTCAGATCAGTAGAGTGATAGCTTTCTTCAGTTAGAGAGATACATCAAGTTATGATGCAGAGAAGTTCTCGATGAGATAAATGAGCACGAGGCAATTTCAAGATATAGAAGGAATGATATTATCCCATTTTATGAGTCGATATAGATATTTAAGGTCATACGACGATCTAATGAACACGAGGCAGCGACGCTGAAAACTGAGGACGCAATGAGAAGAAAGAATCGAGAACGCTACAAGGATACATAAATTTCGAGGACGAAATTTCTTTAAGGGGGTAGAATGTAATACCCCGGATGTTTAAAGATCAATTTTCAAATTATTAGAGGAATTTATTTACGATGAATCCAAGAATGAAAATGAAAGTCGAGAACTTCCGATTTTGAGTGAATAGAAAATTCTATTAATTTTCTCGCATATAATGGATCATAATAACAAATAATGATGTTTTTAAATAAATATGGAATATTAACTAGACAAAGATTTTACTAAAAGAAATATCTTCTCTTTATCTTCTATAATTTTCGAAAATATGGGAATGCATAAGGGAAAAAGAAAGAAAGAAAAATGATATGTATACATGGTTAATTTGTGATCAAGTGTAGGATCACTTTATTAAAGTGATGAGATATTATTTTATTTTGTTGTTTATGGAAGATATTTATTTTATGAGATAAGATAAGATAGTGATATTTAATTAGAGATAAGGTTTGATAATGACTTTTAATTAAAGGTAAGATAAGGTATTTAATTATGTTGACCAAGAGATGATATTTATGCGTTAATAAAGTGATAATCATCACAATGAGATATTTTTCTTATCTTTCCACCTCAATTTCGAAAATCATTAAATTATGTGAAGATTTTTACCAAATAATTTATTTAATTGTACAAGATTTAATACTAGATAAATATAATGGTATCAAGGCCAATCTCATCTCTAATTATCATGTAATTTTCGAAATTAAGAGAGAAATAGAAAAGTAGAAGGAAAATTGTTATTTAAATTCTAGCTTTATGATTTTCGAATAAAAATGGGAAATTTTGCTAGATTTGTACAAGAAATTTATTTTATGATACAAGAGCATTAATTTTTATATAATCCTTCATTAAAATAATTTTAGTTATTAAAGGAATGAAGATTTGATAATTTATTCTTAATTTCTTGTTATAATTCAAAAACTTCATTTTAGAAAATAGAATTATTCTTAATTATTTTTCCTATGATTTATTCTATCATCTAAGACTTATATTATGTCACATAGCTATTAATTGGAAGAAAATAAAATATGTAGCATATTAATAAGCTTAATGACCGAAAACGTGGACAAAGGTGTGAAAAGAAGAAATTTTTCATCTCTTATGATAATGATTATGATGTAGAGATATTATTAATGTTAAGATAATGTGAATTATTAATTAAACAAGTTGGATTAATTATTTGGACACATATGGCCGAAAATGTTGACTAAATTAAGAAAGAAATAATTTTGAAACTCTTTGATAGTGATGTATTGATCTTTGAAAATGATATGTATTAATTGATAAAGCATATGATAAGATAAAATTTTGTCTCATATTGCAACTTGATGACCAAAATTAAGGAGATAAATTAGAGGTGTAAACTTTTGACTTTTAAATAAGATATTTGCTAAAGTATGATTAAAATATCATATTACATCTATCAAATAGAGATCACACCACTCTTATGTTCTTATGACCGAAAATTGAGAGAAAAAAGAGAAAATGTTCTTCAAAATTCTCTTCAATCCTAGGTAGAAAAAAACATTGTCGTCGCCGATCAATCCCGATTAAAAGGCCAGGCTCGAAGGTGAAAGGAGACGAAAAGAGATCACTAGTACAATAAGAACAATAAGTTCTTAAGGTGGGCTTTCTTATTTAAACAAAAGGGCTCTCTTGGAAAATGGAATTTTATGGAAAATATTTACTGTTATTACTTTACTGCTTTTCTTATACTGCAAATGTTGAAATACGATATTGTCTACAAAAATGTTTTATGTTTTGTATATATCCATTCGGGTTGGCCGGGCCAACAGGAGATTACGAATTCGGATCCTACTGGTGAGATGCTAGTTAGGATTATGTACACTTAGCCTCTGAACCGTTTGTGGTCAGTCGTGCGTCCGAGTGAAGGGAGGCCTCCCTCCCGGCGCGTTCCATAGCCGACTTGGAATATACGTTGTAAAAAAATGACTGGCCAGTCGACTTTGAGAAAATGATGAAATGTTTTAGTAAGCACAAGGCCTTTTCAAATAAAACCCTTGTGTCTTGCTGTGATTGTGACAGTACAATATTTCGTGAATGAAATGTAAAAATGTTTTTGGCATGTGTCCATTGAGTACTTTGTACTCAGCCCTACATGTTTGTTTTTAAATGTGCAGGTTGAGCTGGTGATGGAACCGAGCGGAATTGAGCGGAATCCTTTTTGTCAACTTAGTATGGAACATCTTTTGGTTCGCCTTGTGAATGCATCTTCATATGCATATCTCACACATTTATTCCGCTGCAAACTCTTGAAACTCTTTTTGAATTCTATAACTATGTTAAGTCCTTGAATGTCTTGTTGGAACTTTGTAAGAGCCACTATTTTGTCAGAATCTTCGAATTGACCCTTTATGTAAATTAATTCCTTCGATCCTTAATCTCGTTTATGCTTCTGCAACATCTATGCTTCCTCACATGAGAAATGAGTTGAAAATCTCCTTCTTTTAATATTTACTTAATTCAACCCCAAGTCGCGGTCCGATAAGGCAGTCTCTCGGGATTAGCCGAACTGGGCTATGACAGTTTTATATATATGTGTTCTGTTATGTATTCTTGTCCCTTTATTTTGCTCTATGATTGGGAACAAGATTTGCTATTATGTTATTATGCTGTGAGTCTCGACAAGAGCATGCTATGTGGTTGACCGGTCTAGTCAACAGGATGTAATGCTATTTTGTTTCCTTGCATTACTATTTTTAAATCAAGATCAAGTTCATTGAAGTTATGTTGTCGATATGATTCTATTGGTGGATTGTTTGCTCACCCCTCCCCTTCAGGATATGTCCTAGTTATAGAGGAGATGTTGTCCGATTTTATGGTCGTATCTTCTTATTATATATGCTTTATGTACCCCCCATTTCTTCCCCGTTCTTAATCCCCACCCATAATCATACCCCAGCATCCGTGCCTTCCCTCGAGAATTGGGGCGTGACACGAAAGGTGGTTATTTCTATAGTCCTAAGGATCAGAAGATCGTTATTAGCACTAATGCCCGATTCTTAGAAAATGACTACATGAAAAACCACAAATCCGAAGATGAAATCATACTTAAAGAATCAGAAGATGATTGTATTCCGCCACCGATTAGGCTAAATATACGAGATGTCGTGTCTAGTGGGATGGATCGACACCTGATACTTCAAGAAATTGAAGTGGATCGAGTTCCACTGGAGATACCGACCGTACAAGTGGCATCTACCCAGCAAGTTGTGCAAGATAGAGAACCACATGTTACTCCACCCACCGTTGCCATTGTGCTAGTAACGTCTCGTCGTAGTGGGAGAATTTTTCGTCAACCCAAGCAATTTATGTTCATGGGCAAATCTTCGAATTTAGTCCCAGGAAACGAGCAGGCTGTAATCGACATAGGACATAAGCGAGGCGATACAGGACATAGATGCAAGATCATGGCACACCGTTATGGACTTAGAAATGAGTCCATAACAGTTATGGATGTATACGAGGAAACACCTCTACCAGATGACAAGGAATCCATAGGTAGTAAGTTGGTATACAAGAGAAAAAGAGAATCAGATGGAGAGGTTTCGGTTTCGATGAGACCTTTTCGCCTGTAACAATGCTCAAGTCCATTTGAATTCTTCTAGCCATAGCAGCTCACCTGAACCTTGAGGTTTGGCAAATGGATTTGAAAACATCTTTTCTAAACGGTTACCTTGAAGAATGTAGAGACATCTATATGCAGCAACCCGAAGGTTATGTGGTGAAGGGTGAAGAGTATCTAGTATGGTAGCTTAAGAAGTTCATTTATGGACTTAAGCAAGCTTCCTGATCATGGAACTTACGCTTTGATGAGGTGGTAAAGTCCTATGGATTGTACATTCGGGTTGGTTATCCAATCAGTTTCAAATGAAAGACTTAGAAGATGCATCGTACATTCTTGGGATCGAGGTTTACCGATATCGTATGAGAAAAATATTGAGCTTATCTCAGGCGTCTTATATTGATACTATGATTACTCGTTTTAGCATGCAGACCGCCAAGAAGAGATTGCTACCCTTCAGACATGGTGTTTCTTTAGCTAAGGAGCAGTCACCTATCACTGCAAAGGAGATAGAGGAAATGAGACAAGTTCCTTATGCTTCGCAGAGGAAGTCTCATGTATGCAATGCTATGTACGAGACCCGATATCCGCTATCACGGTAGCATAGCGACTAGATATCGATCTAACCTGGACAAGCTCATTGGATCGGTAAAGCATATACTCAAGTACGAAAGGACTCGAGATTATAGACTAGTTTACCAAGCGATAGTCTAATGCCTTTGGGTTAATCGGACTCGGTTTTCAAGTCGACCGTGATGAGAAAAAGTCTACCTCGGGCTATGTGTTTACCTTGGGAGGAGGAACCGTATCTTGGCGGAGTGCAAAGCAGCGATGCATTGTGGACTCTACCATGGAAGCGAATATGTATGTAACAGCCCACTATTCCTAAGGACGTATTAGCAGGGACTATTACTTGGATCGAGAATTAAGAAACATAACAAGGTCATGGAACATCGAATTTTGAGACATATAATAGGAATACTTCTAGAACTTCAAAGCATTTAAGATTAAGCAAGCATGATTTACATATGAGAGATTAGACCATAGGATCCTTAACAAAAGGGTTCAACTAATCGAAGGAATCTAGTTCTCGATCAAAACATAACTTAGTATTCTTACTGCGGAAAACATGTGAATTACAAATATGACGATGTGCACTCAAGGTACTAACTTTCGTGACAAAAGATTCCTCTTGCTCAACACCGCTCCATCGCATCACCATTTCGACTCGCACATTTAAAACAAACATGCGGTGAGTACAAGAATGCACTCAATGGACTTATGCGAAAACATTTATCAACATTGAATTACTTTGCCCATTAGTAACACACGAGGTTTTATTTGAAATGCTCGTGCTTACTAACATTTTTCGTCATTTTCATAAACTTTGTGCGGCGGACATATTTTCTGTCTGTATGATCCATATCACATCTCATATAACATCATCTTGCGCCGTAGAAGGAGGCCTCCTTCCACGGACGTTGTGACCGGCCGAGCAAACCTTCAAGACACACGATCAGAATCGGGTGAGCAAACCTTTCAGCAAGTGCAGTTACCATTAGTGTACACGTTAATCCTAGCCAGGAATTGTCCTTCCAGCATAGGATCCGAATTCGATTTCATTCATAGTTGGTAGCGAACCAACAAACTTCATTATCATTCATAGTTGGCGAACCAACACTGATAGGATTCATACATAAAACATAAACATTTTGGGCAGGTAATTAAATAACATTTCATCATCATTTCTCAAAGAAAAGCATCGTAAATAAAGACTTTTCATTTGGGAGAAAGCATTATAAATAAAGCATTTGTCATTTCGAGAAAAAGCCCACCTGATATATACTTTTAGCAATACGGCGTACTTCTCCTTTCTCTTTACATTACCTTCGTACTTTACCTTTACGTAAAAGAAAGGTTTAGTACTTCATTTGGTTCTTGGATAACGTCGATTATCACCAACGAACTAGATAACTTTTAATATCTTAGGATTTTGCATCATCATTATTGAATAAGAGATATAAAATATCTCAATTTGGTTTCACTTGGTCATAGTGGAGCTACTATTTTCATCCATTTATTATTCATCAGCTTAAACTTCTTATTTATTCTTAGCTTGAGGACAAGCTTATTCATTAACATCGAACCACATTAAAATCTAAGTCCTCGTTTCATTTCTTGTATCTCATGTCTATTTCAACTATTCAGAGAAAATCATATTTAACTAGGCATAAATCATAACTCGCGTAACACACGTGCTCGAATATTAATAACAAACTATTCTCGATTTCTCACACTTAACTAAGCAAACGTCGATCAATTTCTTCCAAACTTTAATCGTTTACTTATTATACATTGTCTAACTCATATGTCACATTACATTTAGTATAACATTTACGGTATCCTCGAGCGGCCAACTTTAGATACATGACATTTTAGGAAAATACCTAACATACCCGAAAATTATGATAAATTTATATGTCATGCTAGATATATTCTAGAATACGAGATATGTGATAACATTTGACAAACAAAGATCGGATAATCCGAGCGTGGAGCTTTAGATTTTCAGCCAAATAGGTTTCTGTCCTAATGCACACTAAAAATTCTCAATTTAATTCTATATGCTAGTAGGCTAACATAGGCGTAAATATGAAGTCACTTCATTCCATAAAAATCGAAAAATCGACTATAGCTCGGCTTTAAAATGAGCAAAAACCTAACCTTAATAACTTTTAACCATATTCATAATCTAGCATATATGGAGTATCTGAACAACATTAGTTCTCGACTTCTAGCATTTGGCATCATCTCCTATTTTAATACATTTCAAAAATAAATACATAAATACAAATCATGCACCAAATTTAAATTTTAAACCATAGGAATGTAGGTAATGGCGAGACTAACCTTAGTATCGGTTCGGATTTAACGAAGATTGAAAGCGAGTCGAGAAATTGAGAAAGAAAGATTGCGAGAAAGAAGATTTTTTTTTTCTTCTTCTCGTGTCGTATGAAATGCAAATGAGAGTAAACAATGATTTGTTTGATTACGTAACTTACATTCATTTCATTGTTCATTTTTTTTATTACACGCACTCAAACAATGCATGCATACACGTAACACACACACTACTTCACCTTTTCACACACATATATATATATATATATATATATACACGACACACACATTATAATCTATTAGCTCACATATATTATTATATATATATCGACACACATTATTACACATACATATTAATATTATATGTATAACTTGATTAACCCACTTTTCGGTACCACTATTAACTAAATATGTATATTTTCTTTTGTCTTTTTTTTTTTCTTTTTCGTTTTACATGTATTATATATATATATATATATTGCAATAGTATAAATCCATTTGGGATAAATCCCAAAATCTTGTCAACTCAAATAATTCTTATACATATATGTGATTTCTATAATCTTTTATTATTATTCTTGATGCAAAATCTTAATTTCAAAATTAGGTTCATTCTAAACCAAGTTTAGGCGATTGGGATATTACATTCTACCCCTTAAAGAAATTTCGTCCGAAATTTACATACATCTAGAAGAGTTCGGGATATTTCTCTTTCATTTGATCCTCTAGTTCCCATGTAAACTTCTTGCCCATGGTGTCTCCATAAGACTTTTACCAACGATATTGATTTATTTCTTAATTTTTGTATCGCTAGTCTAAGATAGCTTGGGCTTTTCTTCATAACTCATATCCAGATTAAGGGTGATATCGATCGATGGATCACATGATTTGGGTCATGTACGTCTTCCTCGGTTGCGAGACATGGAACACATTGTGTACGTTCCCAAAACTTGGTGGCAACGCTAACTTGTAAGCTATTGGCCTATCTTTTCTAAGCGTGGTCGTAGCTTGCCTTTTACTCCAAATCTAACGATTCCCTTTGATGGAGAAATTTAAAAAAACTTTATCTCCAACATCAAATTTTAATTGGTTCTTCGTTTATCGACATCGACTTACATGCATCTTGGGCCTCCTTTAACCTTTGCTTGATCGATGGACTAATTTAATCATTTCATCTATGTATCGGTCCTCGGACTTTTCTCTCACCCACTTCATCCCAATAAAGTGGTGATCTACACCTTTTCCATATAATGCTTCATATGGTGCCATCGATTGTTGCACGATAGCTATTGTTATAGGCAAATTCAATGAGCGGTAGTACATACTCCGACTTTCACCCGATCTAACACAATTGTCCTTAACATATCTTCAAGAGTAAGGAAGGCTTGGTCGTACCTTGCCCATCTGTTTGTGGGTGAAAAGTTGTATTGAAGTTCAATTTGTTCCATCTCTTGTAGCAACCGATCCCAAATCTAGAAGTAAATTTTGAATCTCTATCGATGTGATTGATTTTGGCACTCCATCCTAATAGATATACAATTTCACGATGACGTATAGTTGGGCTAACTTGTCGATCCATAGGTAATCGAATTGGTATAAAATGAGCACACTTGTTGTGAGTCTATCTATGATTACCCATATCGGCGTGTTCCTCGTTTTGATCGTGGTAAGCCTTTCGATCACAAAATCCATTGTAATGTCATCCCATTTCCATTTGGATATTTCCAAAGGTTGCAATTTCCTATAAGATCGGCGATGTAAAGCCTTCACCTATTGACATGATAGACAACGTTCGACGAACGAAGCTACATCTCTTTTCATTCCTTCCTACCAAAATTTCTCTTTTAAATCTTGGTACGGTTTTTTTTTTGCTTCTGGGTGGGCGTAGAGTGTAAAGGTGTTATGAGCTTCGCTCAAAATTTTATTTTTTAGCCCGTCATCTTCTCGGAACACATTCTTCCTTCAAACATAATAGCATTATCATCATTGCTTCTAGATAGTCCTTTAGCTTTTAGTCCTTATTATCATTCTAATATTTTCTTATTTCTCGTCCTTCCTATGTGCATCAATTATCCTTCCTCTCGTGTCGATGTCGTGGTGAGTGTTGCAATCGTACCCAAGATTCCATTATTGTTTCAAATTGATCAATTCCTTCTATCTTCATCTTAAGGTCTTTTCATGTGAATCTCTTCCTTTGTTTTATTGAATGTATTTCCTTACAAACTTCCGTAGAAGTTGTTTTGCTTGTTAAATTCCAAAACACACAAGACAAGCGTTTTGTGTCTATGTAACTTAGAGTACCAATGTTTCATCTCCAATAATGAATCTTCTTAATCTACTTCTTTGCTTGAAGGAATTACCTTACTTATCATAGTCGATTGTTTACGAAGCTTATAACATATCTGGGCTATCTCATGCGAATAGCTTGTAGTTTCTTCCACTATTCTCAACTATTGTCCCTTTTCTTGATCATGTCCGAAAGTCATATTGTCTTCATTATACTTGATTCTCACTTCGTGGTTAAAGCGTCATTGTTGTCATATAGCACGGTAGGGTAGTGCGCTTGTGCACCATAACTTAAGTCCCAAATATAAGTCCTCATTACCATGTCTTGACTTGGGATATATTCCCATACTTGGTTTAAACACTAGGGCTAGCCTAGTTGTTCACACTTCTCAATATTTATGATCCATCAATTTCACTATCATTTGGTTTCACTAATGTCTCAAATACTCGAAATCAATTCCGCTCAAGCATAATCCTAAGGGTTGAGGTATAAAGTGAGAGACTTGTTAACTGAGATGCTATCATTCCTTATACATCCATTGAAAAAAATCTCGTGCACCTCCATATTTTAGACATGTCCAACCTACTAATGAGGTCTTAAGGACAATCATTGTCTTAAAGATAAGTTGTAATATCTCTTGTTATAACATAATAAGAGGAGGTTATTTTCGAGAATATTCTATACTTTCATTTACTTCTACTCTAGCACTTAATGCTAAAGAGTATCTCGTTCATAACTTTATTGTCATAACACTCACAAGGTGGTGTAACTTCACTTTGTCATCAATATCGGAAAGCACATCAGGGTCATCGTATCTATGTGTATCATAGGAGAAAATATATCTCGCCTCATCGATGACTTCTACATCACAACTTGATGTATATCACTTTACTGATCTGAAAACTTAGGTGACAAGATAAGTCAACCTACATCATACTTATCAGTTTCAAGGATTGAGGAAAACTTATCATGAAAACTTACAAGTGGTAAGGGTTCACAATTCAAGACGACAACTTCTAAAGTTTGAACCAATATGTTCTTTGAGTGAATAGTGGGAATATAGGGTCCGAAGACCGAATGGCGACTTCGAGATGTCTTTGGTCATATGGGCTGGCTGGACCGTCACAAATACTTCTCGATTACATGAAGGCTTGGTTTCAAAAGGACGCTTTATGAAATTTTAGGTTGTAAACTTCTATCACAAAAGTGAGAAAATCAGTGATATCTCAATTGAATCTAGATTATAGAGTTAAACTCAATGACAGAACTTGGGTAATGAATAAAATTTGAAACCTCATATAACTCGGAATAGGTCATTATAAATTGTAAGGGTTATCAACATACCACTGTACATCTCAAACTCTACTCATACCACTGAAAAACCCAATTCTCAATTTGCCTTCAAAATTTCTACCACATCGTGGTCTCTCATTCTGTGTAAACCACAATACTAAACTCAATTGATTCTTTGATCACATTTCTATTTCGTTTCTAATGAAAAAGTCATAGTCAATTTGGAGTTCCGTCTCGTGTGAACATCCAAGGGAAAGACTATACTCATGTCACTATCGCATAGTGACATTCATCATCTCGCAATCATCATTCAATTCTCGCAATCATCATTTCCATTTCTGCTCTTTTAGTCTTTGTTCTCGTCTTTCAACTCGTATTATTCTCATTTTGATCCTCGCTTTTGTTCTCATTTCCATAGTCACTTTTGTTCTCATGGTGGAATAAAATTCTCATAGTTCATCCTTCTATATTCTTTCGCAAAAGGGATCATGCGTCTTAAACAGTTTACGTTCTTTTGGGATAACATATCCAATGTCATAAACAACTTGTAATTGAAAGAATTTAAACATTGATAACATAACTAGTTCATAACAATAAATCTAATTGAATTCCACAATTGAACATTTCATTTTTAACATATCCTTGTCGACTCTTTTCATTTCTTTTCATAACTAAAACATCATTTCAACCATCATTCACAACTTTCATTCCCAACCATTTTCCATAACTTTCATTTCTTTTGAAACATCATTTCAATCATTTTCCACCTTCAAACTTTTCATTTCCAAAAGGAGTAAATCATTTACCTCATTCGGTTGAGCTTGATGTGATGGAGTGTTGAGCATAGTCGGTGACCTCTAACAAGTCTAGTGACTCAATCTAGACTTAACTTTGAAGGAAGTTTTTGATTCGAGGAACGAGCGCTCGATACCACTTTGTAACACCCACTATTCCTAAGGGCGTATTAGCAGGACTATTACTTGGATCGAGAATTAAGAAAGCGTAACAAGGTCATGGAACATCGAATTTTGAGACATATAATAGGAATACTTCTAGAACTTCAAAGCATTTAAGATTAAGCAAGCATGATTTACATATGAGAGATTAGACCATCGGATCCTTAACAAAAGGGTTCAACTAAAGCGAAGGAATCTAGTTCTTACGATCAAAACATAACTTAGTATTCTTACAATGGAAAACATGTGAATTACACATATGACGATGTGCACTCAAGGTACTAACTTTCGTGACAAAAGATTCCTCTTGCTCAACACCGCTCCATCGCATCACCATTTCGACTGCACGTTTAAAACAAACATGCGGTGAGTACAAGAATGCACTCAATGGACTTATGCGAAAACATTTATCAACATTGAATTACATCGCCCATCGGTAACACACGAGGTTTTATTTGAAATTCTCGTGCTTACTAACATTTTTTCGTCATTTTCATAAACTTTATGCGGCGGACATATTTTTGTCTGTATGATCCATATCACATCTCATATAACATCATCTTGCGCCGTAGAAGGCCTCCTTCCACAGACTATTGTGACCGCCGAGCAAACCTTTCAAACACGATCATCGTGGCGGGTGAGCAAACCTTTCGACAAGTGCGATTACCATTAGTGTACGTTAATCCTAGCGAGAATTGTCCTTCCGGCATAGGATCGAATTCGATTTCATTCATAGTTGGTAGCGAACCAACAAACTTCATTATCATTCATAGTTGGCTAACCAAACGATAGGATTCATACATAAAACATAAACATTTTGGGCGGGTAATTAAATAACATTTCATCATCATTTCTCAAAGAAAAGCATCGTAAATAAAGACTTTTCATTTGGGAGAAAGCATTATAAATAAAGCATTTGTCATTTAGAAAAAGCCCACGATATATACTTTTAGCAATACAACGTACTTCTCCTTTCTCTTCTTACATTACCTTCGTACTTTACCTTTACGTAAAGAAAGGTTTAGTACTTCATTTGGTTCTTGGATAACGTCGATTATCACCAACGAACTAGATAACTTTTAATATCTTAGGATTTTGCATCATCATTATTGAATAAGAGATATAAAATATCTCAATTTGGTTTCACTTGGTCATAGTGGAGCTACTATTTTCATCCATTTATTATTCATCGACTTAAACTTTATTTATTCTTAGCTTGAGGACAAGCTTATTCATTAACATCGAACCACATTAAAATCTAAGTCCTCGTTTCATTTCTTGTATCTCATGTCTATTTCAACTATTCAGAGAAAATCATATTTAACTAGGCATAAATCATAACTCGCGTAACACACGTGCTCGAATATTAATAACAAACTATTCTCGATTTCTCACACTTAACTAAGCAAACGTCGATCAATTTCTTCCAAACTTTAATCGTTTACTTATTATACATTGTCCAACTCATATGTCACATTACATTTCGTATAACATTTACGGTATCCTCGAACGGCCAACTTTAGATACATGACATTTTTAGGAAAATACCTAACATACCCAGAAAATTATGATAAATTTATATGTCATGCTAGATATATTCTAGAATACAGATATGTGATAACATTTGACAAACAAAGATCGGATAATCCGAACGTGGAGCTTTAGATTTTCAGCCAAATAGGTTTCCTGTCCTAATGCACACGAAAAATTCTCAATTTAATTCTATATGCTAGTAGGCTAACATAGACTGTAAATATGAAGTCACTTCATTCCATAAAAATCGAAAAATCGACTATAGCTCGGCTTTAAAAATGAGCAAAAACCTAACCTTAATAACTTTTAACCATATTCATAATCTAGCATATATGGAGTATCTGAACAACATTAGTTCTCGACTTCAGCATTTGGCATCATCTCCTATTTTTAATACATTTCAAAAATAAATACATAAATACAAATCATGCACCAAATTTAAATTTTAAACCATAGGAATGTAGGTAATGGCGAGACTAACCTTAGTATCGGTTCGGATTTAACGAAAGATTGAAAACGAGTCGAGAAATTGAGAAAGAAAGATTGCAGGAACGAAAGATTTTTTTTTTCTTCTTCTCTGTGTCGTATGAAATGCAAATGAGAGTAAACAATATGCTGTTTGATTCTGTAACTTACATTCATTTCTTGTTCATTTTTTATTACACGCACTCAAACAATGCATGCATACACGTACACACACACTACTTCACCTTTTCACACACATACTATATATATATATATATATATATATACACAATTTAATTACACACTATAATCTATTAGCTCACATATATTATTATATATATATCGACACACATTATTACACATACATATTAATATTATATGTATAACTTGATTAACCCACTTTTCATACCACTATTAACTAAATATGTATATTTTACTTATTTTTTTTTTTCTTTTTCGTTTTACATGTTTTTATATATATATATATATATATATATATATATATATTGCAATAGTATAAATCCATTTGGGATAAATCCCAAAATCTTGTCAACTCAAATAATTCTTATACATATATGTGATTTCTATAATCTTTTATTATTATTCTTGATGCAAAATCTTAATTTCAAAATTAGGTTCATTCTAAACCAAGTTTAGGCGGGTGGGATATTACAATGTAGCCGCCGGAGGTGCTAAGGTGGTGATGGTTCAAGAACTACCTCATGGATCTAGATGTGGTACCTCGTTTGCCCAAGAGTATCATAGTGTACTATGATAACTTAGGTGCAGTGACAAACTTGAATGAACCACGGACCCACAAGGCGACCAAACACATAGAGAGAAAGTACTATGCCATATGAGAAATCGTTAGACGATGAGACATACTGATTGAGAAGATTGGTACTGCGGATAACCTATCTGACACATTCACGAAGAGCCTGCCGTAAAAAGTCTACGACAAGCATGTTCGAGGACTTGGATTGCGCAAGATGGCCCCCACTTAGAAAGAAAACTTTTGTAGAAGTGGGAGAAGCAAAGTGATGGTGTTGTTTGTAATAGCTAGTAGAGAGATAAATTGTATAATAAAAGTTTACTTTAGTATAAGTGGGAGATTGTTGGATTTGTATACTGGAAGCAGTTTTGGTTTAGCTTGCATACAATGATTCCTGTTACCACTATTACAATCTCATATCTGAATTGTTTACTTGATTGCATATGTATGTCCCTTTATCTCATATATAAGTTAGATCATACAGTGTGTAGAAGATCACAGAAGTCTGTATGATTAGTCAAGTTTAATGAGATATAAAAATGATCACAACTGAGACAACTTGAGGACGAGTTGTCGGTATAGGCTGCGTTATAGATAAGATGTGACTTGACTTGGTTGCTTGTCTATATTGTTACGTCTCTGATGTATTGATGGATCACAGTGCGATAAGTTCTTCTATCTAACCGTCGTGAAGAACCTAGATCTCGGTGACTTTACGTTGATCTAAACCTCGATAAGGTTTTAGGTGAGTATGAGTTGATGACCATCACTTTGACTTGTTATGGGTGAGGGTTACATGACATAACCCAATATTCTCCGCATCTGGGTGGTGGCAGTGCTTGTATGTCATGTTAGTTACCTGTATCGAGTCACCGTAACCGTTTAGGATGATGATGTCCCCTTAAGGAGCTCAAAAGGTTTATTGTACTAAACCTTACATGTTGACTTATCTCAAGTACAATAATAAGGTTGAGTGGTACTATTTAAGGAATTAAAAAGATTAATTATTTTTAGCAGTCAGAAAGCTATAAATAATTAATGAACGTGCGATATCTTAAATACGGGAATTTGTGAAGTCTAAGTGTTAGACCAAATCAACTTCAGAAATAAATGGGTAAGTCAATATTTATTCTCTAGTGACATGAATAAATGTTTATGAATTAATTTATGTTCTGGACTCAACATGAGATAATTAATTTATTTGAGGCCTATCTTTATTCCTTGCATTTGATCCCTGGCTAGCCCATCAAGGCTTGGAGCTGCATAAAATTCGTCCACCTCATATAGAATCTCATTGGGACTCTGTTCTGATCCTCTCTATCTGAAAAGATATGATTATATTTATTAGATATGCAGAGATCCTATCCTAATAGGTTTGTAGGGTTGCATTATAAATATAAGGTGAGAGAAAATCAGAGTAACCTAATGCTAACACTACAAGAATTTTGCTCATAGACCACACGTCATAGACCACGCACATTAGTACTAAAGTGGTCTATTATGACATAGACAACGTGGGTGGTGAAACGCGTGGTCTATAACCATATTTTTTAACGGTTATAGACCACGGGCTAGAGAACCGCGTGGTCTATTAGCGTTTTTTTCATATGATAGACCACGGTGCCCTTACCGCATGGTCTATTAGCGCATAACTTTTATTAACCACGGCTTTTTCCGCGTCGTCTAACATCCACGTCGACTAAATACCACGGGCTTAGGCCGCGTGGTCTTTCGCCACTTAGCCATGTGGTCTTTTAATTGACCCCTAATTTTTTAGTTGAATTTCATTTTAATTAAATTTTAAAAATTGGAAAAAGACTAGACTCTTCTTCCTCAAACACGCAGTTGCCGTTCAAGAATTTTCATTTGCGCAACCAAACTTTGTCTTCTCATTTCCTCTCTTCCTCTCTCTTCTGTTTTTTGGAATATAAGAATTGCGTCGTTCCTCATGGTTCGCTTTTATCGACTTTCCGATTCCTCATTATTGTTGCCCCTCCCTTTGATTAGGTATTTTTAGATTCGATGGTTCGCAATGTTCGTATTCTTACCCCATTTCTGATTACAACCCTTTCCTTTTCTAAATCTATGTTGTACTTCTTAATCCGCACTAGGTCGGATCTGGAGAAATTATCTTGCTTTAAATTTAGCTGCTGCAGCTCTGCACATTCAATTTCGATTCTCCAATCTCAACTGTTAAATTCTTCCCATATCAACTTAATGTGGCATTGATTATTTTTCCCGAGATTAGGATTTGAATTGCTCTTGTTTGATGGCTCGTGAAGGTACATCCATCACCAACCCCCTGGGCTTAGTTTCTGTTCTCCCGAATAACTCTTGGCAGTGCAGCGTTGAGTCACACTGGAAGCTGCAAAGGAACAATTTCTTGCCCTCTAACATTTGTTGCAACATTGTGATGAATGTGGCTGAATAGCATCACGGTTTCCTACTTTATTTGAATTGCCTTCAACCTTCACTCATCGATGGGGGAGTGGGTTGTGCGAAGCAGCGAGATTATTCCACTGGTGAAGAGCATTATTGCAGGGGCAGATCAGTTACGTTTATGCTGTTGCAGTTCCTCTGTCCCTTCCATCTTTGTATAATTCCAAGGAGCACTATCCATTCTCTAATAAATGACCTTAATATATATATGCTATCTTTAATTCTTTATGACTTTATGGTAGCATGCGTAGATTTATCATGGATTATCCCACGGTTTATGTTTAAGTGTTATAGTGATATGAATATAAATTGGATCTTTATTTTCATCCCTATATGCACATATATGTCACACAGAATGTGCTTAAATTAAGTCACTGATTTTAGAAATATATTTGCATAGGCTGCTCTAGTGAACTGTCTGCCTCTGAGTAAAGATGTCCTTACTAATCATGAGTTTATGATTTATTGGCATTCATCTATACTTTGATGTCTGTTTTTTTTTTTTAATGCTAACCGAAGTTCCCCTTGTAGCTCCAAGTAATTACTGCATTTATATAGTTCCTGCTTGACCAAGACTGATATTTGGTGTTCATCTTTAGTTACTATAAACTTGAAATCCACTAGATTTCTAATTGAATTCAATTGACAGCTTCATGCATCTTTCACAACAAGCAACAACAAAAAAAAGCTTTCAACAATAACACCTTCTTAGTTCAAGATACCCTTCCAACTGTTCACACATTTTATTATGGAGAAATGAGAGTATGGTCAGTAATTCTATGTGTTACTACACTTACCTGTACTCTGTTCCAGCTATTGTCCAGGAAGAACTCTAGTTTTTTGGCTTGATCCAAAAATAAAAGAAAAAACAAACGTTTGACATGGTTTTATGAAATTGTGGGCCGAGGGCCCGAGAGGATTATTTCTTAGCCTCAAATGCAGAGAAAGTCAGGCTGTAACAGTGAGAAATAAGCATCTGCAACGAATTTGAAAAAGAATCGAACATTCAACTCAAATAACGGTACAAGTTCCTCAAGAAGCATGGGCTAAATCAAAATTATGTACATAGCAAAACTGTCATTGGGCTACAACGAAGAAATGAGTTTATATTGGACAAGGCTTAAACATTGATTGTAAAAGTAATGCTGATGTCATTGTATTTATATGTTTCATAATTTTCATTAGACTCTTTAGTATATGGATTCATTTTTATGTCTAAATATGGCAAAAACCATTAGTAAGGGTTAGTGACGAGCCCAAGTTTTGTGCTCTTTTTCTGTGTCTTGTCTAGGTCTAGATCGAGTCTTTTGTGTCTTTCTTATTGTGTTTTGTGTCTGGGAGGACACATTGGTCTCAGGGGCAAGTCGAGGCGAAATGGGCAAGAAGGAGTGGAACTTGCATGGTGGATGAATAAAGATACGATGCACCTCGAGGGCACAAGGAGCTTAGCTCACACCGGGCTTCAAACCCCAGTGGTTGTTCCGTTTCACGGCGTGACCTCCTGCTGCACCGCTGGTTTAATCTCCGGAAGGGTAGGCTAATGGGCAAGTGGAAGTGAAGAAGGCAACCGAAACCAAGGCGAAGAAGGAGGCAAGAGAAGTCGGGAGAGGTGATGGGCAAGATCACGCGAGATGGGGTGAATCTCGCTAAACCGAAAAGAAGCGCTACTGAGGCGAATCCCATGAAACCGGAGGAGATCATCATAAATCCGTCTGGGCAAGGAAACAAAGCTGATCAACAAGGAAACTCGGAGGATTTCCAGCCCATGGGCCATCACCATCGCGGATCCCTCTCTCGGCCTATATAAAGGGGATGAAGGCGCGACTTGTGCGTCTCTCCTCGCCCGTTTTATCATCTTCGCATTATCAAATCATCAGCATCACCACATACATTAAGTCCTTTCGAGGCAAACACTTTTATATTTGCTTTGTCGTATGTTTTGCCGGCAGCACTTTGGGCTTGCCGTTTCTATTTCGTTCCAGTAATAGTAAGTTGGTTCCGTTTAATTATGGTTTCAATTAACTGTTCTATGTTTATTTATTTTATGTCTAGCTAAGTCTTTATTACGGTTTGGGCGTGACTAAGTGGAGCATGATTAATATAACTCGAGAGGTCTAAGTAGGGCATTACGATCCGCATGCGTGTGTTCCCAAGCACTAGGTCTGGGCGATATATAACAACCAAACTCGGTGTGTTAGTTGCAAATAACATAGTGGGTAAGGGAGGTTGCAAGTAATAATTGGATTAAGGTGTCGGTGTCCCGCACCCCAAATAATCTGTTGGTGTGGGCGAGTTGGAGTAGTCCGAGCAATTGCCTTTGCCAATACCGGTCCATGCAGATCATAACGCTCTGTAGGTTTGCATGTCTTGAGGTGTCCTCGTGCGTGGGCATTACGGGTTAGATAGTTTGTATAGGGTGTCCTTGCCTTCTTTACACAGAAATGATAGACTTGGAGGGGTGCGTCGTGGGCGTGACGCGTGACAACGAGGTCACGACGTATGTCTCTTATAACCGGTTGATGCATGTCATGTAGTGAAAACCTTTGCACCTAGGACCGAGTATTTATCATCTTCACGAAGTTGTTGCCCAAGCCAGACTCGTCTTATTATTTGATATTCCCTTTGAGTTTGTTTCAGGTTACTTTAGTCTTATCTTTAGTGATCAAGATAATTACACCACTCTCATTCCTTTTAAGTGACATTGTGACATCAGAGATTGCTACACCAACTCCTCATGGGATCGACCTATACTTATCGGCCGGCTACGCTGTGATGGGCAATAGGTTATAAATTTATTTTGAACTCTAAACGACGGCGTGTCGAAGTGGCGCATTGTTGGGGAGTTGCGCATTCAAAGAGTATCTCTATTTCTTGAATTTATATTGCTTTCTTTATTGTATGCTACGACCTAACCTTGCGGGAGAGAGCGGAGGACTTTTATACGATCACGAGATCGAAAAGCACGCAAGGCGGAGGAAGCGGCGATGCGGAGGCACGACAAGTCGCGAGGCGCCTAATCCAAGAGAACCCAGAGGACAATACGATGGGTGAACAACCGCAGTAGTAAATGACGTTGAGGGAAATGGTGTTCCCCAACAACGTAACACGAGGCCAGCGGGCATCACTTTGCCCGCGATCAATAGCCACGGGAGATGAAGCATTCCTTCATCCAGATCCTCCCCGATTGATGACATGCCCGGGAGGATCCACAAAGACATTTACAAGACTTGAGATGGCTGTGGGACTATCCACGCCAATGAAAACCTTGGGAGTATGTGAGATTAGTATCATTCCCTTCTCTCTGCATGATGGGGCAAGAGAATGGCTCTACACCTTGCCCACATGAAGTGTGACCACTTGGGCACAACTGCACCAGAAGTTCCTCGAGAAGTACTTTCCTGCCGCCCGCATTCAGAACATGAGGAAAAGAATAAGCAGCATCAAAATGGGCACGGGGGAAACCTTTTATGATTACTGGGGAAGGTTCAAACAGCTGCAGGCGAAATGCCCTCAACATCAAATTCCAGACCATGATCTAATCCAATATTTCATGGCCGGGTTAAGGGCAAGTGAGAAAATTTGGGTGAATGCAGACATGGAGGATCGATAATGAATAAAGTTCCCAGTGAGGCCTTTAGACTGTTGGGCGAGATGGCCGAAGAAAACAGAGATGAAGGAGGAGAAGTTCCGAGGCAAGCCGCGGCCACTTCTTCAACCGTGGAGACCAAGCTGGACAAACTTTGTAACCTGTTCGACAAGTTCATAACCAACACGGGGCCAGGGCAAAAGAAAGCTAAAGTCTGCCAAATTTGCGCTGCCGTGACACATCACACGGATCAATGTCCCACACTGTTTGAAGAAGAAGAAGTCAATGCAGTGGGTCAAAATGGTAACGAGCAATCTGACGAGAGGAGATATGATCCAAAGTCTCAAACCTACAACCGGGATGGAGGAACCACAAAATTTTAGGTGGTCTAACAACCCGGCAAGGCGGGACAACAACAAAGATGCGGAGGGCGGGACAACAACATCAATACAGGAATAATCAGCGTGACCAAAGCGGTGGGGCATCGTTGGCTGAACTTATGCACACTATGGCACGAGAAAATGTGAAGGCTCAACAAGAGAGGCGAAATTCAAGGTCGAGACAAGGGAGCCCTCGAGCCTTGGGAACCAAGTTTCCCAATTGACGGTGCCGAACGCGTCACGAGAAGAAGAAGGAAATTTACCTCCTCAAGTAGAGGTAAACGAGTTAGCCCAACTGAATGTTGTAGCCCCGAGAAGTGGGAAGAAACTACCGAGAAAGTTTTCATGCCTAAGGACGATGCGAGACATGCACCAAGTGGAAGATCTCACGAACACAATGGTAAAGTTGACAATGATCAAGAGGAGGCGCCAAGGAAAAGACGAGAAAAAGAAGAGGCAATCATTGAGCCAACCTATGTCAAACCTAATCCTAAGGTTTTACCTCCCTTTCCAGGCAGATTGGCCAAGAACAGGAGAGAGGAAGAAATGAGCGAGATGTATCGCGTGTTTCAAAAGGTGGAAATTAATATACCGCTCATCATCGCTCTCGGGCACGATGCCAAAATGGGCAAAGTTCATGAAAGAATTGTGCACGAGGAAGGTGAAATACAAAGATGATGCAAAATTCCAAGTGGGAGAAAATGTATCCGATCTGCAGTGAAATTGCCCGAGAAGTGTGGAGATCCGAGGATGTTTTCATTCCTGCGTAATAGGCAATCGAGGATCAAAGGGCCATCTTTGGATTTGGGGCATCTATAAACGTCATGCCCTTGTCAATGTTCAATGAATTAAAGGTGGGAACCACGAAGCCAACACGAGTGGTTATCGATTAGCGATGGGTCCAACGTCTATCAGGAAGGAATCATCAAGACAATTGGTCAAAGTGGAGGAACTCGTATTTCCGGCGGACTTCTACGTTACGGATATGGGCACGATGGGCAACAAATCCTCGCTTATGCTATTGGGTCGACCATTCATGAAGACGACGAACTAGGATTGATTGCGACACGGGCAAATTATCATGTGAATTGACGGCAGAGCGGTGACCTTTAACATCTTCAAAGCCACGGAGCATCCTATTGATATTGAGGTCGTGGAATTCATTGATCACATTGAACCCATGGTGGGAGACATCCTGCCCGAGATAGGTTTACAAGATCCGCTGGATGCAGCAATTCAAAGTGGTCTTAAGGAAGGAGACACTCAAGGAGAAGCAGCTTACGGACAATGTCGGGAGGCCCTGCTTTATTTGTGGAGCGAACCCGAGGGACTCAAGTGGTCAATATACCAGAACATGCCCAAGCTGAAGGAAGAAGAAAAGCTCATTCCATCCCTTATGAGAGCACCGAAACTCGAGCTAAAGACTCTTCCTCACCACCTGAAGTACATCTTTCTAGGGAAGGACGACACCTTGCCCGTGATCATCAATGCTAAACTCAGTCCGAGTCAGGAGGAAGCTGTGAGAAGTGTTATTGGGTAATACAAGGAAGCTATTGGATGGACATTGGCCGACATCAAGGGCATCGCCCTTCCATATGCATTCACAATATTCGATGGAAGAAGAAGCTAAACCGAGACGCGATCAACAAAGGAAGTTGAACCCGGCTATGAAGGAGATAGTCATGAAGGAGATCTTGAAGCTTCTCGACTTGGGCATCATATATCCGATCGGATAGTAAATGGGTCACCCGAAGACACGTCGTGCCCAAGAAGTCAGGCATTCAGGTAGTGAAAAACGAGAAAGGAGAGCTGATCCCAACGAGACTCCAAACAGGTTGGAGAATGTGTATTGACTATCGAAAGCTCAACACGGTAACCGAAAGATCACTTCCCATTACCTTTCATTGACGAGATGCTGGAAAGGTTAGCTGGAAACAAATTCTTTTATTTTTTAGACGGATACTCGGGCTACATGCAGATCTGGGTTGCCCAAGGCGATCAGGATAAAACTACTTTCACATGCCCATTCGGAACATTTGTCTGAGAAGAATGCCTTCGACATGTAATGCCCCGTGACATTTCAATGATGTATGATGAGCATCTTCTCAGACCTATTGGAGAAATGCATAGAGGTCTTTATGGACGACTTCACAGTCTACGGGGAATCATTCGAGGAGTGCTTGACTAATTTGGAAGTAGTTCTACAAAGATGTGTCGAAAAGAATTTGATCCTAAATTATGAGAAATGTCATTTCATAGTATAAGAAGGATTGTTCTTGGGCACGTGGTATCCGAAAGAGGATAGAAGTAGATAAAGCCAAAGTAGAAATCATCGCCAAATTGCCCTATCGACCGAAGAAAGCAAGTGCGAGGTTTCCTTGGGCACTGTTGGGTTCTCTGAAGATTTGTGAAGGACTTCGCAAAGATCGCGTGACCCGTGACACGACTACTCCAGAATGATGTACCATGGGAATTCGATGAAGAGTGTAAGATAGCTTTTGATACTCTGAAGAATAACTTAATTTCAGCACCGATCATTCAACCCCCTGATTGGGGCATGCCGTTTGAAGTTATGTGCGATGCAAGCGGATATGCCGTGGGAGCCGTCTTGGGACAACGAAGAGGAAAGGAAAGTCATGCTATATACTATGCCTCAAGAACTCTCAATGCAGCCCAATGCAACTACAGCACGGCCGAGAAAGAGCTCTTGGTGGTCGTCTTTGCCTTTGAAAAATTTCGACCATATCTCATCGGGGCCAAGACGATTACACCGATCATACCGCCTTGAGATACCTGATGGCCAAGAAGGAGTCAAAGCCACGACTAATCAGATGGATCTTGCTTCTCCAAGAGTTCGATGTAGAAATCAAAGACAAGAGTGGAGCACAAAACCTTGTGGCCGACCACTTGAGTAGGATATTGAAGGGGGAAGACCCGGTGCCCATTGCAGAGACCTTCCCTGAAGAACATCTGTACTTCATTCAGGGCACGACGGAGTTCGAGCCATGGTATGCAGATTTGGTGAATTACAAAACCACTGGAGAACTCCCTGTTGGGCTCACTACGTATCAAAGAAACAAAATCAAAGCAGATTGTCGTGCCTACATATGGGATGATCCCTACTTATGGAGAAAGTGCGCTGATCAAGTTTTGCGACGATGTGTACCCGAAACTGAGATCAAAGACATTCTGAATCACTGCCACTCCAAAGAATATGGAGGTCACTTTGGGCATAAGAGGACAGCGAGAAAGGTTTTAGACAGCGGATTCTTCTAGCCCACGATATTCAAAGATGCTTATGAGCTGTGTAAGCAATGCAAAGAGTGTCAACAGGAAGGAAATATCACAAAGAGGAATGAGATGCCCATGATACCTATCCTTCCCGTCGAAATCTTTGAAGTATGGGGGATGGACTTTATAGGACCATTACCGAGCTCAAGGGCAATCGTACATCCCGCTTGCGGTGGATTATGTTTGAAATGGGTTGAGGCCAAGGCAAGTGCCACTAATGACTCAAAGGTAGTTTCAGCTTTTCTTAAAGCTAATATCTTCAATAGGTTCGGCGTGCCCAAGGCAATTATCAGCGATCAAGGAACCCATTTCTGCAACACTACTATCACCAAATTGTTCGAGAAATACGATGTAACCCATCGTGTGACTACGACCTACCATCCGCAGCTAATGGGCAGCGGAGTTGTCCAATGAATAATCAATACTATATTGAGGAAGGTAGTGGGACCTACAGGTAAGGACTGGAGCACTCGTCTTGATGACGCGCTATGGGCATATAGAACTGCATATAAGACCCCATTGGGCATGTCACCATACCGAATTGTGTTCGGCAAGATGTGTCACTTACCAAGAGAACTAGGGCACGTGGCATTTGGGCAGTGAACAAGCTCAACTTTGATTGGGACCATGATGGCCAAGCTAGAAAGCTTCAGCTTCAAGAACTGGAAGAGATAAGGCTAGAGGCGTATGACAATGCCGTTCTATACAAAGAAAGATTAAAGAAGGCACATGACCGTCTTATCAAAGCCAAGTCATTCGAGCAAGGGCAATTGGTGCTTTTATACCAGTCTCGATTCAAGTTGATGTCGGGCAAGCTAACAAGCAAGTGGTGCGGACCATATGAAGTCAAAACTCAATTTCCGAATGGAGCTGTCGAGGTCGCAGACCTGAAGACGAAGAAGACCTTCAAGGTCAATGGACAACGTCTGAAGGCTTACTATGGGCATCACGAGATAGATCCAGGGGAATTGCATCAGGTGCAAGCCCTCGACGGGAAAGATTAAAAAGAGAAATCTAGTCGAGCCACGACGATAACCAAGGCGCTGGCCAGGAGGCAACCTGGTATTTTATTTGCTTTCGTTGTTGTTTTCTCTTTTGTTTTGTTTTGCCCGGTTTTGCGTGTGGTGTTGTGTAGGTGAATCTGCGAGAGCAGTGTGATCATGATCAAAGTGGGCAAGAGGCGACGATTGACATTCACTATGGGCAAGAGGGTGAGTTCTGGAACAAGTGGCAGGCGGTTGTCAGGAGAAAGGACGTAACGTCCCTTATAACTGACCACTCCATCATTAACCCCCCACGTCGTCAACCTCTGCAACTTCCCCCTCTCTCTCACCTGAGCCTTAAAGAAGAAACCCTCCCCATTTTCAAAAAAAATGACTGCCCGAAAAACCAGAGCCAAAAACACCACAAAAATTTCTAATTCTTCCTCTAAACCTAAGAAAACCACCGAGCTAAAAACAACAATGGCGACCCCCTCTGAAACTCCTGCTACCCCCGAAATGCCTAAGAGCCCGTCTCCAGTTAACTCCGAGGACCTGGAAAAGATCATCGAGGAGACCGTACCTTCGCCCGTCAAGGCGACATCGGAGGAACCACCGAGAGAGACTGCGACGAAGCCCAAGAAGAAGAAAGACAAAGCGCTCAAGGAAAAAGCCGCCCCAATGACGGAAAGGAGGATACCCATGAGACGGAGGAATCCACCTCGAGGCCGACGAGCAAGAGGCCACCCGAAAAAGAGAAAAGCGAAGAAGAAGAGACCCCACGAGAAAGATTCTCGAGGCACCACCACCACCGAGAAAGAAGCCTCATCTGAGCTCCGGTGCCTTCAGGAAGAGAACCGGGGTACCTTTCCGGATGGCATCACCATCTTGAGAAAAAGGAAAGCCATCCCGACCACGAGAGGCCACCCGTAGTTCACCCCATGGACCAGCGATGAGGGGCATTGTGAGCCCAAGGCGTTAGACATGGAGGTGTTGGAGAGTCCGGGGTTAAGGATGAAGTGAAGAAGTTTTTCGCAAGGATTGGATGGGGAGCATTTTAGAATGGCGGGATGGTCAGACATCACATCTTGGCGAGGGAGTTTATTCAAACTCTCGAAATAAAGAACCCGTGCAAAGTGAAGTCGACCACAGGCGCATCAAATTTAAGGCGATGGGCAATGACTTCTGGTTCTCTGTGAACGACTTCAAGCGCACTGGGCATGACGAAGTTTTGAGGCGAATACCACAAAGTACAAGGAGGCTTTCACCACGCCCCGAGCACACAGGGAGGTGGAATGAAAAATGGGCAACGATTGGTTTGGCACAACATTGAGTTGAGATACACTAAGGGCAATGAGTTGAGGAGCAGCGCTAAGGATGTGTCATCGCCTCCCGCCCCTGATTTCTTCGGGAAGGTGGACAAGAAGAACTTCATCTCCCGGGGAGATGTTCATTCGTAGGTGCATGTGGCATGGCCACAAGATTAATTTTGCGCGTTTGCGAGCCCACTTCAAGGACATCCCGACTCATCCCAAGGAGGATCTCTCGCCCATTTGGTGGACCGTGTTGGCCACGAAGCTTCAAGGTCTTGGGCGAAGCAAATACCGACACAGGCGAGCCCGAGCAGATATCGACACGGCTATCTTTGAGCGCATGAAGGACATCTACTATGACCGGGACGGCAAACCGGTCTTCACGAGCCAGCCACGATGACCGACGGACCTTCGCCACCTCGCGATCGGCCGGAGGAGAGTCGGAGATAGCCGGAGGAGGATGATGACATCAAAGCCCGCTTGACGGGATAGAGGAACAATGTAAAGTGACCCATGATGCCACCTAGCCTACTTTGCCCACGCTGGATTGTGTATCCGACTTCCCTCGACCTTTGTCCTCCCTTTTGATTTTTTTTCTGTTTTGTTGTGTTTTTGTTTTGTTTTGTTGTTTGTTTTGTTTTGTTTTGTTGTTGTTGGTGGTCAACCCTCCCTCACCCACTTCGCCCTAGGCAAAGTGTGTGAAGTGAAGGGATTGCGTCTGCTTTTGTTTGTTTGAGTTAAGAGAGTCGGTCCCCACTCGACCCACTTTGCCCAAGGCAAAGTGTGTGAGTGGGGGACCGCCACCTTGCTCGATTAGTTCGTTGTTTGTTGTTTGTGTTCCTCCTTGTTCACCCACTTTGCTCAGCATAAAGTGTGTGAGTGGGAGGGTTTTCGTTTGTCCGTCGGTTGGCATGTTTAAATTGGTGGGATTGATTGTCTGTATTTTGCTTTGTTGAGAATAATGCTAGTAGTTTTAGGAATTACGTTTGAGCATGACCGTATGTAAATAAGGATGATTTAATTGAATTTGAGCACACATGGTGAGATTTGAGCTTAAACTGTTGTATCTTGATCAACACAGTTTCCTTTCTTGTGTGATTATTGACATCTTCATTAGGCTTTTGCTAGAACTTGCGTGCGCTCTTATGTCGAGGCCTTATTGACTTAGCTAAAACATTTAGATGACTTAGGCAATTTTTCTTTCAAAAAGCCCACTGAGCCAAAAATGTCCTACCTAATGTTAATCCCTCGTTCAGCCCCCTTGAGCTTAATAATTTCTTTCACTCACTTAAATTAGCCTGGAAAAAGAAGCCTACCCGGTCAATTAGACTCAGGAGCTAATAGAAGAGAAGGGCAAACAAAAGGGAAGAACAGTAGCCTCGTAATGGGCAAGAAAAAAAGGGGTTTACAAGAATTTCAAAGAAATGGGCAAAATGCCCAATATAAAGAAGGTACCCAGAATTGAAAGAAAAATGAAGGACTTGGAATAAAAGAATATATATATTGATGAAGTCCTAAGATGGTTGTGCTGAGGCCCGTAAGAGAAAGGCGAAAGGAAATCCATGGAGGACAAAATAAATTCCTCGAACCTGAGTCCATAATGACCTTAGCCTCGTTCCAAAAAAATTTCCCACCTATGTCTTAAGCCCCATTACAACCAAATAAAATACCTAAGGATGAATGTTTAAAACTTTGTCTAAACGGTGGAGATGGTAGAGGCACGAAGCTTCATGGCATAGTCGAAATGAAAGATGTCCTGAGCGTATACACTAGCCTATACACAAGAGTGCAGAGTGTTGGTAAGGAAAATGCCCAATATGCTCAAATTCGTATTTTGACTTGTTTGATGGTCGTTGCTTGAATGGAGTCTACTTGAGTTGCTAGTTTGTTCTGATGAAGCTTATATTGGCCGAGATATCCTGCAGGTGGAAATGTGCTAACCTTTTCTGTTTTGAGTCTTTTCCTTCTTTCTTTTGTCTTGGGAATATTACGCGTGCATGCTTGAGGACAAGCATGTTTAAAGTGTGTGCGTGTGACGAGCCCAAGTTTTGTGCTCTTTTTACGTATCTTGTCTAGGTCTAGATCGAGTCTTTGTGTCTTTCTTGTTGTGTTTTGTGTCCGGAGGACACATTGGTGCAGGGCAAGTCGGGCGAAATGGACAAGAAGAGTGGAACTTGCATGGCGGATGAATAGAGATACGATGCACCTTGAGGGCACAAGGAGCTTAGCTCACAGCCTAGGCTTCAAACCCCAGTAGCTGTTCCGTTTCACGGCGTGACCTCCTTACAGACCGCACAAGTTCAATCTCCAGAAGGGTAGGCTAATGGGCAAGTGGAAGTGAAGAAGGCAACCAGAAACCAAGACGAAGAAGGAGGGCAAGAGAAGTCGGAGAGAGAGGTGATGGGCAAGATACGCGAGATCGGGGTGAATCTCGCTAAATCCGGAAAGAAGGCGCGCTGAGGCCGAATCCCATGAAATCCGGAGGAGATCATCGCAAATCCGTCTGGGCAAGGAAACAAAGCTGATCAACAAGGAAACCCTAAGGATTTCCAGCCCATGGGCCATCACCATCGCGGATCCCTCTCTCGGCCTATATAAAGGGGATGAAGGCGCGACTTGTGCGTCTCTCCTCGCCCGTTTTATCATCTTCGCATTATCAAATCATCAGCATCACCACATACATTAAGTCCTTTCGAGGCAAACACTTTTATATTTGCTTTGTCGTATGTTTTGCCGGCGGCACTTTGGGCTCGCCGTTTCTATTTCGTTCAAGTAATAGTAAGTTGGTTCCGTTTAATTATGGTTTCAATTAACTGTTGCATGTTTATTTATTTTATGTCTAGCTAAGTCTTAATTCTTGTTTGGGCGTGACTAAGTGGAGCATGATTAATATAACTCGAGAGGTCTAAGTAGGGCATTACGATCTGCATGCGTGTGTTCCCGAAGCACTAGGTCCTGGGCAATATATAATTTAACCAAACTCGGTGTGTTAGTTGCAAATAACATAGTGGGTAAGGGAGGATTGCAAGTAATAATTGGATTATGGTGTCGGTGTCCCGCACCCCAAATAATACTGTTGGTGTGGGCGAGTTGGAGTAGTCCTAGCAGTGCCTTTGCCAATACCAGTGTCTGTTCTAGATCATAACGCTCGTAGGTTTGCATGTCTTGAGGTGTCCTCGTGCGTGGGCATTACGAGGTTAGATAGTTTGCATAGGGTGTCCCTTGCCTTCTTTACACGAAAGGATAGACTTGGAGGGATGCGTCGTGGGCGTGACGCGTGACAACGGGTTCACGACGTATGTCTCTTATAACCGGTTGATGCATGTCATGTAGTGAAAACCTTTGCACCTAGGACCGAGTATTAATCGTCTTCACGAAGTTGTTGCCCAAGCCAGACTCGTCTTATTATTTGATATTCCCTTTGAGTTTGTTTCAGGTTACTTTAGTCTTATCTATAGTGATCAACATAATTACACCACTCTCATTCCTTTTAAGTGACATTGTGACATCAGAGATTGCTACACCAACTCCTCGTGGGATCGACCCTATACTTATCGCTGGCTACGCCTGTGATTGGCAATAGGTTATAAATTTATTTTAAACGCTAAACGACAGCATGTCAGTTAGACATAAGTTGATTATTCCACTCATGGGCAGCATTAGACCTGACAGGAGAATTCTCCTGGTTGTTCTAACTTCTAAGTGTATTTTGAGAATAATCCTCCATTTCTTCTTCATTTCCATTTGCATTTGTTCCTGAGTCGACTTGATTCTTAACTCTTATAACTGCGTTACACGTTTTAACTTCTTAGGCATTCTAGATTGATGGCTGGAATTCAAACTAGTCAAGTATTAGTAAACCGCTCTTGTGCCTCCGTCTAACTTGTGTATTGAAGCTATGTACTTATGTTTGGACTTGTGATGGTAAAAAGCTGGCATGTTTAGTTTAAAGGACTGTATATGTCTCTTTTGTCAGTTTTTTAGAAGTCTAGATTGACAAAAGTTATGGGCTGAGGAATGTACTGAGCCAGAGTAAATCTGGTGTGAATTACTGTCTTAAAGGGAAGGTGATTCTAAAATGGCGCTGTGTATTTTAGTAGAAACTAGAAAAAAGCTTTTAGAAATCACAAAGTGTGACTGGGGCTTGAGATAAATTGCTTTCTGCTTCAGAATAAAAGAAATGCGACTAGTCTTCAGCTATTTTCATGCTAAACTTTTCCTTTTTGTGAAATTTACTGACTTGGTTGAACTTTGGAGCTTTAGTAAGTATTGGACAAATGGATAGGTGGTGTAGCTTTCAAATTTAATAGTAGAAAGAGCAAACCTTTAATTAAATTTGAGAAGTTGTAGCACACCTGGAAAGAAGTTGTAGCACACCTGGAAAGAAAGCTGCATAGATTATTCTCCTTCAAAAGCTTATGCTTATGATAAGCTTCAATACCAAAAGACAGTAAAGCATTCCTGGTATTTAATTAAATTTATGGTATTTAATTAAATTTAAGTTATATATATATATATATATATGTATGTATAAAATGTATGTACTTAAAGAAAATTATTTCCTATTATATTTATTTTTTTAGAGTATTTTTTTTTCCTACAACTGTATGTGTGTATGTACCATTTAATCTCAGATTTCAGTTATTTTTCTTATTACATGTATTGTATGTTTTTTATTTTATAATCTTACTCTATTCATGTATTCTCAGCTCTAATTAGGAAAGTTGGAACTTGGCTTCATACTTTAGAGGATAGATCAGCGATTTAAAATTCTCTCTTCCACTATTTGTATCTCATGGCTTCATACTTTAGAGGATAGATTTCGGTTTGCTAACCCATATGAGATATCACACAATCTAAAGGTTGATCAGACAACGAAGTCAAGTATCATAGGTAAAAGGTTGATTGGTACACGAGCTAAGCAACTTGTTTTGATGCCATGCAATATCGGGTATGTGAAAATAATAGATATATACTTAGTTAATATGCTATTATACATTGTACTTTGTGAAGCTTAATTACATATATTCTTCTTAGTTGGCATTGGATTCTTTTGTTGATCGATCCTCATATTGAGACCATATATGTGATGGATCTTTTAAGTGATGAAGGTCATATGGAGGAGTACAAGTCTATCATGGAAACGTAAGTTTGTTTATATTGAGGTTTTACTTATTGTATGTGTTTTGTATCATAATCCACTATATATATGTTTTGCCGGGCCCTAAAAATGTTCAATATGAGCATAGGAAAGAGAGGGAGACAGGATATCTTGTGGAAAACGGTCAAGGTATGAAACACTAGCCATAACACTTAATTATGAATTTTTTTGTCGTTCAAAATGTACATAACTCTAATTATGCATTTCACATAGTGTCAAGAACAACCGATGAAAGGCAATGTGGATTCTATGTCATGTGCTACATGAGAGATATTATTGAGGGTTATGGTTGGATAACACCATTGCAATTCCTACTATGGTAATCATAAAGTGGCATTTTAATCCATAATTTTCTAAATACTAATTCTTTACTTTTTTACTAATAGAATGTTTATTTTGTTTTAATAGTTTTCAACGGCTTTTACTCAAAAAAGAAATCGATGAAGTCCAGTATAGAGTTGTCCGAGTTAGTCGCGATTCTATGGTGGTTGACGATGGTAAGTTTCATACTTTTTGTTGAACATAATGATTTTGATGTACTAAATTTTATTTCTTACCATTTTACATCTTATTCTAATAATGTAGATGAGATCAAGTTAGATGATTGATGTTGTTGAAGCAAAGATGGTGAAATGCTTGAAGATGGTGAAGTTGATTTTTTTTTTTTTGATGAATTTTAGTAGCTAGTTAGAAAATATTTGTTGTTGAAGATGGTGAATGGATATTTTTGGATAAATTTTAGTAGCTAGTTAGAAAATACTTGTAGCTAGTTAGAAAATACATGTAGATTGGGAATTTCCCGGATATAACGTTTTGAATGCTTATGAAATGTGTACCTTGATTTTGATATAAATATTATGAAAAATATTTTATATCTATTTTTGGATTATTATTTTTAATTAGCAGAAACATGCATTCAAATTATGAAAACACGTATTAAATAAATAATAAAATAACAAAAATATATTATTCAGTTATAGACCACGGGAAAATGCGCATGGTCTATTCAGTTATAGACCACGGTGAAAACCGCGTGGTCTATAATGTCATAGACGATGGGGAAATGCCGTGGTTCACCTTTCAGGTGGCCCGTTGTCTATAACATTATAGACCACGCGGTTTTCACCGTGGTCTATTACTGAATAGACCACGGGGAAATCCGTGTGGTCTATAGCCGCACGTAATAGACTACACCTTTGTAGACCACGCGGATTTTTGAAATAGACCATGGGCATTCCCCGTGGTCTATTAGCGAAATTCCTGTAGTGTAAGAGATTTTCGAAAACTATAGTGTGCATATTGTGATTTTCGAGATTTTCAAGTGTGAGGAAGAAGACGAATTTTTGCAGTACTCTTCATAGATTGCTCTCACTCAGCATTGGAGTTTTGGCGAACGGGATACAATCCAGAAGATCAAAGCACGAGTCTTGATCCTCCTTTTGTCTGACAAATTCGCAAGTGAACACGAGAAAACACTAACGTGTTGCAATTAATTATATATGTGCATGCTAGGTACATAATCAATGTATGGTGAATTAAACATCCAAGATAGATCATTGGGAGAGGGTTAAAATCAGTTTTTTCTACAACATCTATGGAGATTATGTGGATTAAATCTTTACTTCATGACATCGGCTATGATCTACCGCAAGTACCTGTTCTCTGGTGTGATAATAGGAGTGCAATGGCTATGGCGTCAAAACCTATCTTACATGCTCGAACAAAGCATATTGAAATTGATGTACACTTTGTTTGCAACAAAGTGCTGAAGAAAGAGCTTGATGTTCGTCATATTTTGTCGGAGGATCAGGTGGCCGATGTTCTCACCAAACCTGTAACCATTACTCGTTTTCAGTCCCTACTACAAAAACTCTCGTTCGAAAAAGGGTAATGTGTGTTCAGTGAGGGCAGTATTAGAGTTTTAATTTAATAACTGATTAACTAGAAGTAGTTACAAGTTTGTTAGGTTGTTAAGAAGACATGGCATGAATAAATCTGCATGACATGGAGGTAACTCTGCGTTTCTTTCTCCTCTTTGTAAGTTTCTATAAATACTCAAAAGAAAATGTTTAGTATGATTTTGTGCTTATTCTTGGTATTTTTATGCATGTCGTTTCCCGTGGTTTTTCCTATTTATGCCGTTGTTTTGATTAATATTTATCGATTCAGACTTATTTGGTTTGTTTCAATGTTTTGTAGAAAAATGGTATTAAATAGGACAAAATGGATCTGCCAAGAGTTGAAGTATATTGAAGAGCATCTCGATATAAGTCCGTAGGTGCAAACGGATCGCAATTCGAAGTTCAGACGAGGGAGAACGGAGCGAATCATCAAAGTCACACATGTGCACCCCGATGCCTCCGCTAGCGCCCGCCTTACCACGTCTCCTCGCACGCCAGCGCCCGTCGCATGCCGTGCCTCAACGCTGCATCCGTCCGATGCCTCACCTTCGTCAGCGCCTGTAATAACCCGAAAAATTTAAAATTTTTATTAGAGATGCTTAAACCAATTACTTAGAGTTCTAAGACCTTAATTATGTTTAAGGTAACCAACGAAACGAATTAGAATCGATTCGGAGATCGAAAACTAGAGAAATAAAAAATTAATGACTAGTCCTACCGGATTTGGGTTTTCTGAATAGCCTGAACATAGAATGAAATATCGAGAATGAATCTCAACAAAAGGATTTTATTTCTAGAATCGTCTCGCGAAAACATGTGAGAAACCAAAGAATTGTAATTTTCGGACATACCTCAGTCTCAAAAGTACTATTCACGAGCCGAATCAACTTCCATCCATGCTAATCATGAAAATTATGATAACAATCAAAATCATAGAGGAATATATTATTAAGAATTTAGAATTCATAAGAATCAATTTCTGACCGAAATTCCTGAAGAACTTAACCAAACGCCGGGAATATATATTGGAAAACCCCTAAACTGATCCGAACGAACCGAAACTCAAACCAAGGGTCTAAATCAATAATAAATGATTTATAAGACTCAAATTAATTATGAAAGCTCAAGAATTCAATAGAATTTCGAATGAGCATAATTTAATCGTCGGACGTTGTTTTTCCGCGATAAATCGGAATCGACTTACTGGATGCCATCCAAACTTCATGAAATTATTATAAACTATGAAATAAGTCTTTTTAAGGCTATTTAAGATAATAAAACCTTAAGGTTCCGAGAAATCAATCGAAAGCGCGATAAAGCTTAAAGAGTCGGTATTAACATACCAAATCGGGTAATTTGACCATTCCTTCTCCCAACCACCACCAAGGACAGCCCAAATGAGATTACAACAGCTCTTTAGGCTGCAATAAACCAGCACATTCGTCCGTTTGCAGCCTCTCACTTTGGAACCCATTTTCTCTCTCTAAATTCAAATTCTCTCTTTTGTTCTTCCATGTTCTAAGCTTGAATCCCCCATTTCAAACCATTCCAACTCTCAAAATCAGTTTATAAGACCATAAAAAGGTAGTATACATCATCCTCTTCCATCCTAATGGAGTGGAATTTTTTTTAGATTATTTTTCCATTTGAAACCCTAGTTCAACCCTTTCAATTTCGTGGCTTTTGAACCACCAAATGCTCTCAATCCATGAATTAAATATGCTTAGAAATATTTTCTAAGGCTATGTTCAAATTTTGAGAATTTTTGGAGCACGTTTATTATTTTTGAATTTTGTTAGAATTTCTTTTGTAGAAGACGAAGCATGTTTTTGTCAATATTATTTCATATTGTTGCTTGTTGATGTGTTAGGAGTATGTAGAATAAATATGAGAATTTTTGGAATTTTTCTTGTATTTGTTTGATTTTATTTGTTGAGAAATAGTTGAGATATAATGTTTAATATATGATATGAGCATCATATATTAATCATGAAATTTTTGAAACACTACTCCTATTTTTCACAAAAGGGCAGAATTTATTTAAGTATTTTTAAGTCATTGTTTGATTTTATTTGTTGAGAAATAGTTGAGATATAGTGTTTAATATATGATATGAACATCATGTATTAATCTTTAAATTTTTGAGACACTACTCCTATTTTTATAAAAAGGCCGAAACTATTTATACATATTCTAAGATTTATTTGATTTTTAATTATTGAAAATAATATAATATATGATGTTTAGAAATAATATGAACCTATTATGCATTGTAGGAAATTTATTGAACACATATGTAATATATGTGTGAGGACAAAAAGAATTCCAAGTATTTAGTTCATATTATAAATATTAGTTGATGTTTAAAATTAATATTACATGTTTAGTACATATTATAAACATATTGTGAAGTTGGTAGAAATTATTTTAATATATATATATATATATATATATATATGTATAGTGATAAATTAAATATATATGTGTAGAAATAAGCATGTGTTTAAATTTTAATGTATAATATGAAATGATATTTCATGTTTAGTATATGATATAAGCATGATATGATTTTTGAGGAATTTATTGAACATCAATGTTCAATAACTTGAAATTACCGAAAACTTTCATGTTGTTAACTCATGGTTTAAAATTTTAATTAATGGTATTGAGTTGATAATTAAAATTCTATAGTATGATAGAAGCATAACATGATTTTATTGGATACTTATGCTAATTATTGCTAATTATCAAAAACGTAGCAAAATGGTTAAGTATGAGTTTAATTTTAATAGTAAATGATGCTATGATAGTTAATCTATAAGCTTGGAATGGATGGTTGTGATTGTGATGAATGAATGGAACACTTATGCACACATACACAATGGTTTTGCATTATGTTAGAAATTAGGGTTTTCTAATGCTTTAGTATATGTTGTGTATGGTGTTGAATGGTTACATTTATGTTGTGCCGACAAATAAAACCCCAAACGTAAACAACATAATACTTTATGTACGAGAATCCAAAAGAAATCGACCAATTTCGATAACGTAAGAAGGAATCAATGAGAATCGAAGTTAGACAAGAATTAGGGTTTTTCTATTAGCAATAGGATACTCAAACGTGAGATCCTAAGTTAAAGAAACCAAAAGCCGAGTTACGACGTTAATACTCAACAACGATAATCTAATACGATATTAGATTGAGCGTTAAGACAACTCGACAACGAATAGCGGTTATACAACTTATATAATCTCCAACGAGTTAAGAGAAACAAACAATGTCGTAAAGTTTAAGCAAAGATTCGAACATAAGATGTCGATCCTTATGTCTCAAGGGTCGAGTTAATATTTCCGAAGAACTTCACCTATTCCTAAAGTACTTACTTACATGATAGTATGTGATCACTTGAACCATAAGTCAAGACTCCCCTTTTATTCGTCATGTTAATACGACAAGTCGTCAAGCATAACCTACTAAGACATAACTACAATCTATAACGTAAAAACGTTTAGAAGAACACTAAGGTTAGAGTCGAGGATAGACTCGGAGTATATAACTCATAAGTTGAGGTTCATCTATGAGTGATGAAGTAAAATAGTTGGGAATTTGGGAATGTAAGATAATAGTAATTATCTTAAAATCATCACATGAAATCATAAAGAAAACCTAATTGGGAACTTTAAGTCATAATTTATAAACGACCTTCGATCGATAGAAAGAATCTAAGAAAGGCTATTTTCTTAAGAAGGGTTTGATCGTACATAGTTGCCGAGGAAGGACACTCACACCCTGCCCCGCTTTGAACTATTAACTTCGGACTAGCGGGTGGGCTCTCTTGAAACAAAATGATATGCATATCTCAAAGCATGATTTACAAAAGCTTCATGAAATATTATTATATGAACTGTTATTGACTGCCAAATGTTATGTTTTATTGTGATTCTATCTGAGATTGGTATATCCAATGTGGTATGTGAATGTGTTGGTCCACCAACGTTAAAAAAGGGTAACGATCGGATCCGACTTAGTTAACGACTAACTCAGATTGTGTACACGTGTGACTGTGTGTTAAGGTTAGCTACCTCGACCGGTCACGACGACTATTTGTAGGTGGCCACCTCCATAGTGCGTGAATGAATGAATGAATGATCAGATACGGTACAACGTGGATGAAATAGTCCGGCCGGAAACTTTTGGAAAATGATAAAATGTTTGATGGCATGAGTCCTTTAACTAAAATCCTTACGCACTATTGTAGGCAGTTCAATAACTTTACAAAGAAAATGTTTTCGGCAATGAGTCCACTGAGTACTTTTGTACTTAGCCCTGCATCTCGTTTTTGATGTGCGGGTTGAGGTGGATAGGCGATGGGTGCGGTGGTGCGAGTGGTAGTTGTTTTATTGCTTTAATAAAAATGATTTCTAGAACCTTGGGCATGTATCGTCATATACATATCCACATGTTTATTGCTGCTAAACTCTGATATTGTTTTCGTGTCTTGACTAAACTGCTTTCCATTATCGTATTGAACTTGAGGTCGTACCTCGTTCCTTGAATTGCACCCTTATTGGGTTATATTTGAACATTTAACCTTTTGGCAAGTCCTTCTGTGACTTGAGTTTGTATTGAAACTACTTATTCCTTTCAGTCTATGCATTTATGAGTAGTTAAATGGTTAATTATATCGATTAGTTATGTATATATATCCGCTGCTTTATCATACCAATGACGATCCATATGATCCGTACTTCTTTGAGAAGTTGGGTCGTCACAGCGCCATGCCCGCGTCAGCGCCGGCCTCATCTCCGTGCCCCAGCGCCTCGCCTAGCCTCACCATCGCATCGCCTCATCGCACACCGCACGTGCTCCAGGCACTAGCGTCCCGTGCCTGGTCCACCACCAGTGCCCACGCTCGGCCAACGTCCTCACCCCAGTGCTACCACCGTGCTTCTCGTTCTGCGCCCAGTCCACCCGGTGCTCCGCACGCTCCCGTCCGGCGCTTCACGCCTCCAGCACCCATTCCTAACACGTGCCCCGCCTCCAATGCCTATTCCCAATGTGTGCCCCGTCTCGCCCATCCTCGCCAGCGCTCGCACCACGCACGCTCCAGCCCGTCCGACGCTAGGCTTTCCCAGGGCCAGCCCAGCTCGATTGCTTCACACTCGTTTAGCATGCGTACGTCCGATGCTTTGCTAGCCCGGTGCAAGTCCGCTTTGCGCCCAGCCGTGTCCGCCTTTCGCAGTCGATGCCACTCGCCCCTTTGTCCCGGTGCTCCGTTTCCGTCCTACACTGGGCACCCCTTCGGTCTCATTCTAGTGGCCGCTCGCGTCCGATGCTCAGCTCTGTTCGGCGCTGGTGTGCTCTCTCGGTTCCGTCCAGAGAGTCACCCCAGCGCCGGTTTCATCTCGTCCGATGTTGGGCATGCATTTTCGGCTTATTTTCGGTGATTTTATGGGCTTTTTTTAGGGTTATTTAAATAGGAGAGCATCCGCATTCTCAGAATAATACAGTTCTCACATATGAATTTTTCTTCACTTTTTCTCTCTTTTCTTTTCCTTTTCCCTTCCATTTAATTCTTGCATTTGGATTAACAATTGGGATTGAACGATTCTCGATTTTTGGAAAATGATTTTATCTATGAATGGTTTGTAAGTTTTTCTCATTCCATTATGTCTATGTAATTACTATGGGGATAATTTCTACCATGAGATGAATTATTGATTTGTAAGAAAATAAATGTTGGATTTGTTCTTGTCTTGAATCGTGACTGTTTTGTTGAAGATTTGAAATTTTCTTATCCATATAAATTGATTATTTCATGATCTTCATACACGGGCTCGAAAGAATAGTGTAGGTTGATTATGTGCTTATGTTTGATTATGACGTAATGCGAGAGCATATTTATGTTGAATATAAGTTTGATAACAAGCGAGGTCGAGAGACTAGTTTGTTGTTGAGTAATTAATATATGTAGATAGGGTTTTTGCTATCGTGTGCATTTTGTTTAAATATCCTTCGTAGTTGATGACGGCAAGTTTGAGAGACTAGTTGTTATTAGTTTCGAGTTTAACATTGATGGGGTAGGGAGAGTTGTTTATGTTGAATACTAGGTGAGAGGCGTGGGTGGTTTTTGCTCTGTGCACCGGTCATTGGATCATTAATAACGAGGATAGATTTTGAACCCTAAAACACCATCTCCAATTCCGTGTATCTGCCAATTCATCTTGTTGTCTAAGTAGATCCCTTTTACCTGTTTATTTTTCTTTCATGCTTTCGTCCGTTTCGTGACAGAGCCCCTTATGTTTGGACGTTAGTATTTCTTTTCTGTTTTTGTATGTGACATAGAACCGTAGCCCTGTTAAGCCTTCTTCGAGAGATTCGACTTGGGTCGTCTTTACCACTCTATAACGACCTCGTACAATTTGTGAGCGACTTAAAAGAACAATTTGGTCGGAACAAAATTTTGGCGTCGTTGCCAGGGAAGGCTTTAGGCTTTTTGTTTTGTGTTGCTTTGTTTTTCGTGTTTTCTTTTATTTTTCTGTTTCTCCCACCCGTGCTTCTTTTTCTTTTTCTTTGTTACTATTTTCTCCCATTGGTGCATGTGATATTGTTTTTGTAGTTGGTGTCTGTTAATGCAGGGTTACAGCGACACGAATATGGTCAGACAGGCCTGGAGGTGGAAAGCTCGTCGTATTGGGCAAATTCTTCTTACGAAGAAGGAGCCCAGTTCAACTATTTTGAGGGATAGCCGTCAGGTTGTGAGCATCAAGCCTATAATCCCTACTGGAGGCATCTTCTTAGTTCTTCTTGTAGTCAGGACCTCTTGTTCCAGCAACATCTTGTTCAACCAACATTAGAGGATACATTGCAGGCTTTCATTCAGGCGAGTCAGCCGATGAAGCCAACATTGGAAGACACACTGACGTCTTTCATACAGATGAGTCAACAAAGGTTCAAGATGGTGGATGTATCTATCGAGTGTTTAGTGACCCAAGTCAGTCAGTTAGCCAGGATAGTGGAAGAATTGGTTCACAACCAAAGTGTGGAGGAGATGCCGAGTCAACTGAAGCAGACTTCTTCTGTCATATTCCTTGAAGATGATGAAGTTGAGGAGATAATCAGGGTAGATGATGAAAGTAAAGAGTCAAGGTTTCATAAAACCGATACTAAGTATGGACAACTTGATCTCTTCCCGAACCAGTTGGAGGATGAGGAGAGGACAAACGTTGAGGTAGCATCTGTAATTTTTCAACCTCCTAATTCACCAAAGTATTGTGCTCTAGGAGTTGAGGTTATCTATTTTTGTTTGAACAATATGATGTTCGATTTGAGCTTAATTGATTTATTATTTGTTGCCTTGAATGTCCTTTGTGCTTATATTGTTACTACTGATACTCTAGCTGAGATGGTATTCCTGCAGGTAAAGTACTATGGATAGTCCGTTTGTTACTGGTAGAGCTTATGCCATTGAAACGAGCGCTTCGTGGGAGATAACTCACGAGTTTATTTGTTTTTTCTGTTTCGTTTCTTTTTCATTTTCTTTTCTGGTTTTTAATAAGTGAGATGAGAATTGTGACGATTTGCATAGCACGAACACTCAAGCCACTGAACGTCGTCACCGTCCTACCTTATTGGCATGCTCTCCCAATTTCAGGGAAGTTCACCTCTACATTTTACTTTTTGGTTTTTGTCTAAAGTGTGGAGGTGTGCTTGCCATCTTTGTGTGTTTGCATGTGACTTGTGTTTGTTTGGGTGTGTTGTCCTCTCTTTTATACCTTTTGTTTGGATTTGAGTATGCTTTATCGTCTAGTATACGAGTAGAGTTGAGTGAGCATGATTTGATTGGATATGCATGTCCGAACTGATTTCTTGTAATTCTTGCTGATGCATGACTTGACTTGATAAATATTGATGATTGATCTAGCCGTGGGGAACATCAAAGTAAATTGTGATGAAGTGATATGTGTGGTTGATTGTCGTTGCTACTTGTATCGTCTCCTTGCGTATCTTATCTTGAAAAAAAATTATGAAAAGTTATTATAAAATAAAAATAAAAGTAAAAAGAGTTGGAATAAGTTGTTGATGGTTGAATAAGTGAGCTTAAGGTTGGAATATGGGGCCCTACTCCTCTCGTTTTATGTTGCTTCTCGAATGGAAGCTCAAAAGTGATGTGTATGAAACCATATTAGGATACTTGGGTTTTCAACTCGAAGTTTTGACTTAATGAATATTGTCCTACAATCCTCCTTGAGTCGTCACATCTGATATTTGTAGTTATGTGTTATGTTGAAAATAAGATATTTTATACAAGGGTCTATATGAGTTGACTATTCGATTATTAAGTGCATGTCGATCGATTTGTGATTTGCTTAGATTAAGCCGCATGCTAAATCAATTGTTTATTTATTACCATGTTGAGAAGTGTATTGATTTATAAATTCTAGGAAGACGTGATGTCGTGGTATGATCCAATTGAATGCATGTTTTCTCGATTTCTTTTCTCGTGTCGTGGTGGTAATGTTTGCTTGAGGACAAGCAAATGTATAAGTGTGGAGGAGTTGTTTAGTATGATTTTGTGCTTATTCTTGGTATTTTATGCATGCCGTTTCCTATGGTTTTCCTATTTATGTCGTTGTTTTGATTAGTATTTATCGATTCAAATTTATTTGGTTTGTTTTGATGTTTTGTAGAAAAACGGTATTAAATATGACAAAATGGATCTTCCAAGATTTGAAGTATATTGAATAGCATATCGATAGAAGTCCGTAGTAGCAAACGGGTCGTAATTTGGAGTTCAGACGAGGGAAAACAGAGCGAATCATCAAAGTCGTGCACGTGTGCCTCGACGCCTCCACCAACGCCCGCCGCACCACGCCTTCTCACGCGCCAGCTCCCGTCGCATGCCGTGCCCCAGTGCCATGTCCGTTCGGCGCTTCGCCTCCTCCAGCGCCACTCCCGCATCAATGCCAGCCTTACCTCCGTGTCCCAATCCCTCGCCATCGCATCACCCCATCGTAAACCGCACCACGCCTTCTCACGCGCCAGCGTCCCGTGCCAGCTCCAGCGCCCGTGCTCGTCCAACGTCCGCGCCTCAGCGCCGATCGGCTTTCGCCCGTGCTCAATCCACCCGCGCCGGACGTTCCCATCCGTATTGCACATCTCAACACCCATTCCCAACGCGCGCCTATCTCGCCCGCGCCGCCTGGCCACACTGCTGCAGATGCTCCAGCCCGTCCGGCGCTCGACTTTCCCCAGCACCCCCCAGCTCGACCACACCCCACATCCTAGCGTCACTCCACACTTGTCCAGCCCGCATGCGTCCGACGCTTCGTCAGCCCCCGCACCAAGTCCGGCGCTGCGCCTCTAGCCGCATCCGACGCTGCAAGTCCAACATCGCCTCGCCCCACCCGTCCGACGCTCCACTTTTGTCCGGCGCTGAGCACCCTTTCGGTCTCATTCCAATGGCCGCTCGCGTTCGGCGCTGGGGTTCTCTCTCGTTTCCGTCCAGAGAGTCACCCCTAGTGCCGGTTTCGTCCCGTCCAGCGTTGGGCGTACATTTTGGGCCAATTTTCGGTGATTTTATGGGCTTTTTCGAGGGTTATTTAAGTAGGAGAGCAACCGCATACTATGAATATCTGATTCTCATGCACGCATTTTTCTTCACTTTTTCTCTCTTCTTTTCCTTTTCCCTTCCATTTAATTCTTGCATTTGGATTAACAATTGGGATTGAACGATTTCGGATTTTTGGAAGACGAATTTATCTATGAGTGGTTTGTAAGTTTGTCTCATTCCATTATGTTTATGTAATTATTATGGAGATAATTTCTACGATGAGATGAATTATTGATTTGTAGGGAAATAAATGTTGGATTTGTTCTTGTCTTTAATCATGATTGTTGTGTTGAAGATTTGCAATTTTCTTATCCATATAAATTGATTATTTCATGATCTTCATACCTGGGCTCGAAAGAATAGTGTAGGTTGATTATGTGCTTATGTTTGATTATGAAGTTATGTGTGAGCATATTTATATTGATTATAAGTTTGATAACAAGCGGGGTCGAGAGACTAGTTTGTTGTTGAGTAATTAATATATGTAGATAGGGTTTTTACTATCGTGTGCATTTGTGTTTAAATATCCTTCGTAGTTGATGGCAGCAAGGTTGAGAGACTAGTTGTTATTAATTTCGAGCACTAGTACAAAAATAGGCTTTAACTATGCTATTTATGCGTAGTCTATGTGCGTGCTCGACCGTAGAGAAAAGTGGTGTAGAGAAAAGTAGACGCACATACACTACGCATAAAAAGCGTAGTCTATATTAACCATAGACTACGGTTAGTTACGCGCATACTCTACACATTATAACCGTAGTCTATTTTTTGCGACTTCGACTACGGTGCATAACCGTAGTTAATATTGTTAAAATTGTAGTTTATTTTGGGACCCGTAGTCTTTCATAGACATAGACTACGGTTTTGGACAGTAGTTGATTTATTGAAAACCGTAGTCTATTAAATGGCTATTACTACATATTTTTATTTAAAACCGTAGTTAATTTAGCATAAATAATACGGTTGGCTTCTTAAAAGATATTTATCATATCATCTACTACAATTTTTTAATTACAACTATATTTAATTTCTAATTTAAAAACTATAATTAATAAACATGTAATTTAATAATGAGCAAGATTAAAATATAAATGATTTCATTACGTTTAAAATCAAAATATTGGTCACAATTATACAATAATTAATAAATATGAGTTCAATTAGTACGACTAGCCAAGATGCTGCTTAGGGGAGCTAGAGCTCTGCTTCTCTTGTAAAAAGGCTCCGGTGAAGACGATGCTGATAATGCAACGGTCCATGAGTCAACAGAGCTATCAAATTGAAGTAGGCGTCAATGACACCACTTGGGCTACTTGGAATCGAATAAAATTTGCGCTTGCAGCAAGACTTGTTGCGGCTTAGACCACCCGTTGCCTCCAAGATGAGCGCGAGACAATCATCAGTCTCTTCCTGTGATATTTTTTTTTGTCAAAACGTACTAAATAACATGAAACGGATAAAACTTTGAACAAACTGAACTCGAGCATACCCGAAGGGGATACGGTGATATTTAGCAAACAAGAATGTCCATCAATAACTGACATATATCTACATACAAAACTCCATTAAAATTGCTAATAGGATTTGATCAAAATAACAAGCAACAAACAATTTAATCAGACGTAAAATGCTTTGCCACTAGTTCGGTAAAAGATAGAAAAAAAATAAAATTATCAGCTTAATTACCCAATAGCCTCATCATTTGGCAAGTAAATTGAATGACACATTTCAATTTAATCTCGGATAACTACAAATAAAGAAACTTGAAAGGATAATACATTAAAAAAAAAAAAAAAATAGATGCATTACCTCCTTAGTATGTCACATTCAATCACCATTTTCTCCAAATTAACAACTAATAACATAATCATACAAAATTTGCAAGGTCACGGAATCAAAACAAAATGGGCCTACAACAACATCCATCATTCCAAACTTAAGAACTAACACAATTTTGACTTATTTCACTTCCAATCCTCAATTCACAAGCTTAAAAACTAACACAATTTTCAATCCTCCATTGACGGCTATGTGATGGAGGTTCTTAAATCTCTTCCTACAATCGTCTCATTGAATGAGATAACAAACTTGTCAAGATCCTCACACACTAACATAATAAATTTGTGAAAATCCTAACACACTAACATCCTAATCAAACAAAAAACTGACAATTTCATCAAAAAATAGCATTTATAAATCAAACAATAAACAAACACCGTAATAAAGCAAATCACAATGCAAGAAGAGCATGCTCAAGAAACCAACAACAATCAGAGCTAACAATTTAAACAACACGACATAGCAACATCATCACCATAGCAATTAGTTCATATAGGTGTTATTTACTTTGTATGATTAGGTTGGATAGATAAAATTAATCCAACCTAATCAAGTGTTTACTTTTAAGGATTAATATTTGAGGATATCCCAAAGCTCGGGATTATTTTAATCATCTGAATTGTACTTCATTAATTTTAATACAACCAATATAGGTAGGATTGAAATTATCCTCCAAATAAAGGGAGAATTATTTATCCCAATTTTAATCCTTCATTAATCCTTTGTAGTAAACAAAGGATTGATAGATACAAATTATCTTATCACATATTTAATCCATCAAATAATCAATCATTCAAAATGATAATCATGAAAAGTAAACACTTCCATAGAGTAATTGCTATAATGAGATAAGGGTATTACTAACTTAATTAAATAATTGAAGACTTGTTTAGTATAGAGGAAGCAGCATCGACATCAGGCGAAGACACGGGAGTGGAGCTGAAGTTTCCTTGAGCAAATGAAGTGTAGAGAGAGAGCAGACATGAAGGCCACAAACATCAACATCATCACCATAGCAACATGAAAGTGCCACTGTTTTTTTCCTCACAATATACAAATTTCTATATATACACATCTTATAAGAATATATAAAAATACGAGATCAACTCAACCGCAGAATCAGATAATCCTCAACACCCACAATAATTTGAGAATATTCGCAATATAATGAAGAAATCCATCAAAAATTCAAAACATTTACACATCGAATGTAATTAGAACATACACCCACAATATACCACAATCCATCACCAAAAAATGAACTTTGCAACAATTAAGAAGCCCATCTCAAAATGCAATCAGAATAGGGATGCGAAATACATAGTCAATGGTAAGTCCATTTTCTTTCACATTCTTTTCCCATTTTTCCTCTTTATAGTCGTTACACCTCAAGTCCATATTGATTTCTTTTTTTATCATTCATAAATCCTTAGAGAAATGGTATATCTGTTTTATTTTTCTTTACTCATTTCCTTCTTCATATATTCTCCCTGCTTTTTGATATGCTCTGGGCACTTTTGAGAAGACTGATTCTGCAGAAGACAGAGGCAGTGGGTGGCTATACATTTAAACCCTTTATTTTCTCACTCGGTTGGTTAATAACAATAGGATGGACCAAAACCTTACTTTCTACAGGATAAGGTAAATTTTTAAATATTTAGTTTAGGTGTATGTTTTCAAAAGCTAGTGGAACATTTTTACTAAGAGGTGTAAAAAATCCATCAGGTCTAAAAAAACTTCACCTGCCCTGGCCGCCTACCTAAGATGTCCAAAAAGGCATAGTTTTTCAATTCAAGCTAGCCGATCCCTCATGCCAATAGGTAATTCAGGATGGAGCTATTGGAATCCTATTGAGCCAAAAATATTATGGCTCAACCTGACAAAAATGGGGTCATGTTAGGCTAGTTTGACATCCCTACCTTAAATCACCAAAAATGAACAAAACAAGCTCCCAGTATGTATGTTACTGAAACACTATGCACTTCTAAGCAAAGTGATATGAGCTTCATTTGAATGACGTGAATAAAAATAGGAAAACAAATAGCATTGGACTCTGCTTAAATCAAACAAATAACATAGGAGTTGAAAGGATCAGAAAAATCCACTACATGCATCATTCATAGATAAATCATTAAAACATAAAACATCACATTCTATTAATTAACCTAGAAAAAGAAACTACAATTAATTATATAAACTTTGAAATATTAGCAAAATGTTTTTTTTTTGCATATGTTCTCTAGCTTATCTGAGTAAGTAATAGAATATAACTACCCAAAACGGCAAAACCCATGCTAACTACAGGCTACAGCTGACAAAGATTCGTTTGTTTGATGAAAATGAAACATTAAACAGAAAATCACTTCACCAAAATTGACATCGATCACTGTTGAAGAACTGAAACCAGCAAGAAATAATAAATAAAATTATAACACCACACCAAAGAAACAAACCTCCTAAAAACTAATCACTCACTTTTCTGTTCGCTCAATTCATACGGCATCTTGTCAAGCCAGCTAATCCAAGATTTCTTTTCTGTGACAAGAAATGCAATAAAATTACATACTTATATCAAAGATTATAACAGGAATTTTAAAAATACATAGTTACACATAATAGAGGCAGAAGAAGAATACCGAAAAAAGTGAGGGCTGCGATTCGGATCGGATTTCGTTAATAAAAGCATTAGGGAGGACATTTAAAAAATACATAGTTACACATAATAGAGGCAGAAGATGAATACATAGTCTTAAAAACACGAAATAGCACCCAAATTTTCAGCCCTTAAGCTACGCGATGGAGGTTCTTCTTGTTGGAGGAAAAATATTGATTTTGTGTGTGGACGTGTATGTGTATTTGTGATTTAGAGAGAGAAGCTTATAGAATTTCTTAACTCACTTATTTCTCAATTTTCACTCTTACACTCTTTTTTCTTCTTTCTTCCTCTTACACTCTTACACTCCACTCTTCACTCTTACACATTACACCACACAAGCACACCTATTTATACTACTCAATACCAACTTCTACACTCTTCCACCTTCTACACTCTTCTTCTCTCTTTTCTAATTTTCTTCATCCTTCCACAGTCTTCTATAATATTCTACTCACTTCTCACATATTCTACATAATTCTACACCATTCTACTCATTTCTCACATTCTCTACATAATTCTTGTTTTTTCTCCATTCTTCTAGAACTCTCTTTACAAATCAAGTTTATTCTTTTTTTTCAACACTTCTTTCGTCAATCCTCCATCAGCGGCAATTGCTGCTCCTCCATTGACGGCTATGCTCTCGCGCTGCTCTGCCACTGTGTCGCTATTTCTCGATAATTTTCCCAAATCCCATTGATTCAGATAGAGAACCGAAAACATATATTTAAATCGGCGACGGCATGGCACAATAGAGCACAGAGTCGAAGCAATGTACACTGTGGAGGGAGGGGAGAGTTTAGGGCACAAAATTAAACAAAAAGAGATAGAGACGAAGCTAACTTACCTTGTACAGAAACTGATGGCGATAGTGAAGCACATCAGAGGTGCCGGCGAACAGCAGCTGCCGAGACGTGATGGCATGGCACAGCACAGCTGCCGGTGGCAAGGAAGGGGGCGCGGATGAAGGTATAGAGATTCTGGAGATTTTCTTTTAGAAGTGTAGAGGCGGGAGTGGTTTCAATACGAAAACATGGTGAAAACACTCTGCATTGGCTTTCAAAGTTGAAGACATTCGAAGCGTTCTTCAACACGTCAATCAAATACAACAGTTGTTCTGAAAACAAGGCCAAAGTCCTTCAGATCAATATCATCAAATTCACACTTCAAGTTCAAGGAGATCAAGAAACCACAGCCCTTCCAGCAACTTGAAGAATATTCAAAGATCATTCAAAAACTCAAATTAAAAAGAAGAATAAGAGGATACAATAGAGAACGTATTTGATTGAAAATACATTGATTTTATATACAATTTCGTGTTTATCAAATTAAATACGAATATTTGTGTTAAAGCTTACAAGCTCAATTATCAAAACATTTTGATAATTTATAAGCTTTTAAGACATTACATCTTATAAGCTCTTGAAATATCTTATAAGCTCTCTAAAATAAGTTTAGCCAAACACTATCTAATTATTGGAATGGATCTGGATCCTAATTCCACGAAGCAAAATTCCCTTGAACGATAATTAGATTCCTAAAATCCTGCAAATTCTATGTGTATATTGCCCACAGAAAGTTTGGCAAACACGTGCGACTAACTAAATCAGAATTACTGGAATGGAAAATTTAATTTGGGATTAACCTAATAATTATATTAAAAGATTTCAAATATATGTCACTATTAATATAGCGAAAGAGCCATGAATAAAGTTCAATAATAAGAGTAACACAAAATTTTCACAATATACGAGAAATAATCTATATTTTAATGCTATTCGTAAATCAAACTTTTATTACTTTTTCTTAGTGGATTCAAACATGATCAATTTACTTGATCATTTAAATGCTTGGGTTCGAATTCTATTGTCACATCCCCTCAATCCTAAGTAGGATTTAGAAGGGATTGTAACTCTAACAGTATAATTAAACAAGGAATTCTCCTTAACAAAAGCCGTAATTCATATGACAAGCATGTTCTTGGACTTTTAGTACATAACTTAAGTTCTTGCAATGAAAACATGTGATATGTACATATGACGATGTACTATCAAGGTATAAATCTTCAAATGACAATATTCATATTGCTCAACAACGCTCCATCCATCATCCGCTCAACCCGCACATTTAAAACAAACATGCGGTGAGTACAAGAATGCACTCGATGGACTCATGCCAAAAATATTTGATAATATTTGAATTACTGCGCCAATATCATGGTAAGACACAGGGTTTTAGTTGAAATGCCTTGTGCTTACTAAAGCATTTCGGTTCAGAAAGTTGCTTGCCAAGCATTTTTCTTGGTGTGTATGATCCGTATCCCATAGTCACAATTCATAACAATATCAAAATCAAGCGTCGAGAGGAGGCCTCCTTCTATGACGCCGTGCCTACCGTAATCCCATATCTGACACAAATCACTCTCAAATGTATATGTTAACATGTCATAAAGTTCCAACCTTCACGCCAATCCTAGCTGGGCATTAACCTTCCCAAGACGGGACCCGATATTAATAAAGGTTGGCGCGACCCAACAAATGACATAACTTTGTCATAATATAGTTTCAACTATCGCCACAGCCTACCCGGCATAACAGATAGGATCCATACACAAAATGAATATTTTTGGCGGTAATGTAATAAACATTTATCACTTGATTGCAAAATAGCATTGTAAAAGAATTCATTTGGAAGAACAAGAAAGTCACATCTTGTTTGAAAAGTAAGCCCACCGACTATGGTTCGTCTCTAACTTGAGTTCTTAAGTTTGATTTTCGTCAACGCCTTGGGCCGTCGGCGTCGCGCCCACACCTACGTAAAGCGATGTTTTAGTATGCGTCGCTCGTTCCTCAAGACTCTCAAAGTTTAGAATAAACTTCGATATTCTATATCGATATAAATTCAATTCCTTAACGAATTCAATACGCTTTCAATTACGTATTTCAATTGAACCGCTCGTTCTTCAAGACACGTTCAATTATATCGTTTTAACCTTTCCGGTTTAAACGTTCAACGTATTTATACGTTTCTCGACATACGGATTTTTAATAGTAATCTCTTTCTAATTCATGTTATAAATCGATTTCCAATCGATTTCTTTTCGTAAAGTCCTATTTCTCGATTTGTCACGTAAATCGATGAACTTTATTAATATTTTTCTTAAACATTAATCCATTTATCCATAATCCTTATTATTCAATTATAACGTTTATTAAATAAAACGTTTCGTTATAACATAGTGATCCATGTTTATAAATTTTTTATAAGTTCCCAATATGTCTAAAATAATATTTAGACATATAATATATTATTACTCTAATTAAAAGGATTTAAAATCCTTATAGTTCCTTTAATGCTCTCGGAAATTCTTAAAATTATCAAATGATTTCCAAGAATTTTTATAAATTCATATAGTGTATTATTATACATTTATGGTCATTAATATGTATTAATATCCTCCATATAACAATCGATCATCCCCTATTCACACAAGGCATATTTCACTTAGGGAGTCCCAACACTTAGTCAAATTTCAAGTATTTATTTTTTTAGCAAAAACACTTAAACAACTCAAGTGTCATACTTTGACAATTTATAACTCTCGACTCAAAATACGTATGACCGTACAAAGACACATTCTGAAAACCTCTAAACATGTACTATAAGTTCTAAGAAGGAAGTCGATCCAAAAGAGTCATGGTTCTGGAGATATATGGTCTCAAAGTGGGCAGCTCAAACTGACTTCTATACTTAGAATATTTTTCAGGATTTTCAGATTTAGCTTAACGACGAGGGATTTTGCGAGGCTCGTAACTTTTGACTCACAATACCAAAATGACTGCAAGATGCCATTTTTGAAACCTTGTAATAAGAACTACATATTTCATGAGGACCATACTGGAAGATACTTGATGCATCGAGAAATACGTAGGTTCAAAGTTGCCTAGTTGGAATGGACAAATTTCCAGTAGGTGATTTTGGGTCAATGAACAGTATACTTATAAGGCTTGGTTTGGGATTAAACTTTCCAGATCAACACTAGACATGGTAAGGAACATTTCTTATGAAGAAACCCAAGTCAAATTCGGACTACAAACGGCTTGAACATCTCACGCAAAAGTCGGACTCGTAGGGTTCATTAACAAAGGAATTAGACTAAGGCAGTTTTGACAAAAACACCTACTGTAATGCGTCAACTTTAAAAATTCACTGAGGGCTTATTAAAACGAATCTAATAATGAAACCTATCACATTGAAAATCCACTTAAGTCTAGTTTAATTCAGAAAAAGCCTCACCCAATGATTCAAAATAGATTGGGAGATAAAAATGTTTTACTACAAGCTATCGCTACAGTGACAGTTTTGTGCAGTTAGCTTGTAAAATCTGGAATAAATAGTAAACATTTTTAGAAAATTCTGAAAATTTACATAAATCTTCTAGACATGCTAAGTTATGTTTATGCCAAAGTTTAGATTTTTACCGTTAGCCAAACTTGAAAAGAAAGCCACGGACCGTGAGTGATGAACACCGAAAATTTACAGATTTGTGCAGTATTTTTTGAAAAATAGAATTAAAATAGCAAATCAAGTTGGATTGACTTGAAATTTTACAGAGACTTAATAGACATGTTTAATTTCAACATAGTAAAATTTCACATTCATATGATGTGACAGCCCGCCTTTCCAAAGTACGGATTAGACGGGACTGTCATCGACTAAGCAGGGATTAAGAACATAATGACCAACAACCTTTCAAGATTTCAAACTTTAATAGATAAACACACAACGATCTCATACAAACTAGACCAACAGACCATTAACAAAAGGATTCAACTGATCTGGAGGTAACATAAGTAATATCCAAAATATAATAAAGTGTTTTGAACAGCGGAAAGCATGTGAATGCATATATGACGATATACATCCAAGGTGAACTATTAACGACAAAAACTCCGACTGCTCAACACTTGTCCATCCCATCAGCAGCTCAACCTGCACATTTAAAAACAAACATGCAGGGCTAAGTACAAGATTGCACTTAGTGGACTCATGCCAAAATAATTTCATTTAATTACACTGCCCATAAGTATAACACGAGGATTTTAGTTGAAATAACTCGTGAATACCAAAATACTTTATCATTTCTCAAAAGATTCGCCTGCGCAGGCATTTTCTGATACGTATGATCCGTATCATCCACATAATAATTCATAACTCATCTCATAACTGATCTCACGTGCCAGAAGTAGGCCTCCTTCACCGACGCCGTGATCGTCAAGATGTTGCTAACGGCTCCCAATCACATAGTCGTGATTCTTCATCCGACTCAGATCCATGACCGCCGATGATGTTGCTAACGGCTCACAATACATGGCGGTGTACACGTTAATCTTAGCTGAATTCGCCTCGACTTAAGATCCGATATCGATTTAAAAATAAATTGGGGCGACCCAATAAGCGATTCACATACATCGTTGGCTCGCCCAACAACATGATAGATCCATACGTTAAAACATAAATATTTTGGGCATGTAATTGAATAACAGTTCATAATCATTTCTCAACTGAAAGCTTTGCAAATAAATACTTTTCGAAGAAAGCGTCGTAAATAAAAGGGTTTTCAAGTAAAGCCCACCTCGTACACGTAGGTCTTTGTACTATGGTCTCTTTCCTACGTCAACGCTCCGTCCACGTATCACCTTAACGCAAGAATTATTTTTAGTACGTCGGTCACGTTCGATAGAGACGAACATAGTCTATAACGTTCTACGTATCAAATAAGGCTAACGTCGGACTTAATTTGACGTTTCTTAATCGGTTGATGTCGATTATGAAATTTCTTAACTTATAAGAGATATTCTATCTTTTTAGTATATAATGACGCGTTTAACGTACTTACGTAACGTAAGTAGCATTGTTACTAAACGCTTCACGTCACATGATCACGCATTATCGATGCATGCGTCCGTTGACCTTGGTCAACGATTTTGGTCAACGATTTTGACCAAGTCAACCAAAAGTCAACAATTTTGACTTTGGTCAACGAAAAGTCAACATTTTGACTTTTTCAACTACTTATGAAATTCTTATCATTTTATGTGCAATTCTTGTTCCAAAAATTCCTATAAAATCATACTATGTCTAAAACATTATTTTAGATCATAATATGTAATTATTCTTGATAAAATAAATTTCTAACATTAATGCACATAATATAAAGTTTTCGGTAATTATAAATTAAATAGCTTAGACTTGTACAAAAATTCTTATAAATTCACATGTCACACTATTTTATCATGTGATTAATAATATGTAATTACCTTAGTCAAATAAAATTTATACACCTTAGTATTATAACCTATAGTTTTCGGTACTTCACAATTAACCCATCAAATGGTTTTTAAAAATTCCAATAAAATCATATCTCAATTAATCACCCTCAATTATGCTTACTACAACATAATTGTTATTTATTGTGACTTATTGAATAAAATTTACCTAAGTCACTTTCTAAATTTTCGACTTAGGTCAAAATAATATTTATAAATTTCAATAAATTTCCACAACCATATATTATGAATCTACACACTTAATATGCTATCATAACACTTGAACATGAATTATATCACAACATTATAACATATGCTTATATTTTCGGTATTCATATAAATATAAGCTATAGTTTTCCAAAAATTCTAAATAAATTCATATAAGCATAATTAATACTATAGATTATGATTCCATGCTCAAATCAACAATTAAAAATTAAAATCAACAACATATACTAACCCTAAGTTTTCGGTCCAAACTTTAAATTTGATAGCATGTTTAATTTCATGATATAATTAATATACATGCTTAATAACATTATATAAACATAATATCTAAACATTTTAGCATATGATTCATAATTTTCGAAAATCATATATATAAACTAAGATCATAACATAAATTCTAACGGACGAAATTCGAAAATTCTAACATGTAATCGAAGCTCGTAAAATTTCTAACCTTTTAATCGGTTTCGATTTTATTGTTGAAGGTTTATATGATCTAAGTTTGGGATTAAATATGATGAACTCTCTCTCAATTTTCTCTCTAAGGTTTCGAAAATGGGGGTGCTAAAATGGGAGAATGGAGAGCATATGTTATATTTATAGATGTTAGCAAGTTGTACACTAATTATTACATGAAAAATATCTACTACAACTTGCTAATTGAAGTCAAAATAATCGGCCACCTCCTTTGGCTAAAGACAAGAATTTTTAATCCTTATCTTATACACCTCATGATATTTCTTATCCCTTAATGCAACTTGTAGTATATTAGTTGTCATTTAACTAATTAAACATGTATATATTAATGTGTGTGTGTGTCGCCAACTATGTAGAGACTAGGATTAGTTTATTTGTTTAATTACTATATTATATATTTTATTATGTTATATAATAATTTAATTATTATTTTATATCATAGTTATTATGAAATAAAAGAATTAATCACCTATGTACACTAATGTGCAATTCTCGCCAACTTCCACACTTTAGGCTAGGTTTTTATTTAATTTTTATATTATATACTATATTATTAACATATTATTAATATAGTATAAAGTTACTTTAGAAAAGTCAAATATTTCAACTATACAAATGTCATTAATATAAGGTATGAAACTAAGAATTTTTCCACCATTTTTTCAACAATTTCGGCTCTTTCAATTAATGAGCATGGATTACTTGTTTTAATTGTCTACTATCACTACTTTACACTTGGTATATGATAGGATCCAACTCATAACATCTCATTAATTATAAGATGATATTTATACAAAAATCATACTAAATATCCTCAAATTTTCGCCACTTTCATGCAAGTGTGCACCCACACTTGTGCAACTTGTATTATACCTCATTTAGTCCTTAATGACATCATAATGATATAATATTTATCATATATCATTAATTAGATAAGAATTAAATATTAAATCATACTTAATATCTCACATTTTCGAAATTCATTAAGACATGCCCAACATTTTATTTCTTTGTATAAAATAGCTACTACACATTTATGTGACATATTATATGCCTTAGATAATAATTTTGATCATAGAAAAGTATTTAAAATAATTTAGGTCTCAAAAACCCTAATTTAAATGCTTAGGGTTTTTCGAAACCCATAAATAAGGTACATTGCATTCTTTAAATTTTCTAGCATTATTTAATGATAAATAATGCTCTTATATAATAATATAATCATAGGAATTTGAATTTTATAATTCCGAGATCATATGCTAAAGTTATCGCATTATCTCTAAACGTAGACGTTTGAAACGTCTCTAAATTCTCATAGTTCGATTATCTCCAAAATGTTCAAAATAAAGTTTGTTACAACTTTATTTATTCCTATAATAATAGGAATTTCGAAATTAAGCTTAACTCGCTAATAATATCAGAAGACGTAAACGCCGAATTCATTCAACGTTAGAAAGTTACGTTCAAGGAATATTGAAAATTATATTCCTTAATTCACTAAGGCTCAAGTGAATCTCATACGTAAATTATCCAATTATGCTTGGTCAAAGTCAAGAGTCGACTAATTAAGATTTTAATTATCGGATTAATAATCCTAATTACGAATTTATTATCATAATCTAGTATTAAAACTACGGATATTACATATGACTACCGTAACTTAGTCAAATAATTTTATTAAGTTCTTGCTTTTGTAATATACTTCCGCTTTCAATTTTAAGCTTATTCTTCTTGTATGATTTCATATAACCACGAAAATGGTGAATCTATCACCCCAAATCACCACCAAGATCATCAATCTAAGCATGCAAGTATGATTTAGTCATGTCTAAGAGTCATAGGAGGTAGTTATACCTCACCACGAATTTGAAGATGAATGAGAGATGGAGCTTGAGCTTTCTCTTCCATGGTGAAAATGGTGTAGGAGAAGAAGAAGAGAGAGAGAGGAGAGGGAGATCGTCTGATTTTTGGGAGAGTGAGAAGAATGTCGATCCAAAAGGAAGAGAGGTATGGGGTGTGGGGTGATATGCATGTGTGACACTTGTCACTACTCTCATGCATATCAACACTGTCACTACCTCCCGTGCACCTCTACACTTGTCACTACCCTCCCATGCACCTCACACTGTCACACACTCTCTCTCTCCCTACACACACACACACACACACACGGTTATTACATATATATATATATATGTATATGTGTTTAATTATTTAGTTAGCTATTTAATTAATCAAATTGTTACTTAATAGATACATGTAATAGTGGGATTCGACTATTACACATAAACCATAGGTCCAATTTTTATTTTCCATGCTAAACATTGATATATGTTATCACATATAGTTTAGATGATAAATAATATCATAGATAAATTAATGGCATCAAATGATGCGATAAACCCAAAATTCAAACTAGGGTTTTCGAAATCGAGAATTTGATCAAATAATTCCTTAATGATCTAGCATTGATTTAATGCAAAATAATACTGTAATTACATATAATAATCATAGGAAATTAATTACTATAATTCCTTGATCATTAAAGTCACTTTCCATTTCGTCTTTAAACGTTAACGCTTGAAACGTTACAAAACGTTAATTATCGACTCATCTCGAAATGGTCATAATAAAGTTGCAATCACTTTAATAAATTATTTCATTAATAATGGAATTTAATTCTAAGCTTAATTGCTTAGAAAAATTTACGACGTTTTAACTATCGATACGAAATCGACGTTAAAGTAATACTGTCGATACGTTTTATAAAATTCATTTCCTTAATTCACGATTCTCAGTGAATATAAAATAGGAATTCATTCCTTCGTAAATAATCGAAATCATTATTCGACATCTTACTGATCGAATCATCTCAGCGAATTTCTATTTTACGGGTTTTAAATACCGTAATTAGGCATCTAATTCTGCGGGATATTACATCTATAAACGGTGAAATTTTATTTTTCTGAATTTAGATACTTATACGACGAATTCAAACGCTTTCACGATGAATTTAGATGATTTCAAGAGTTTGTAGTTTGTAGGTTAAAAATAGTTTTTACAATAATCATTATATATATGGGGAGTGGATCAAATCAAAACCACATATTTTTTGCGAACTCTGCGAACCATGCATAATACGTTGAAGATGATGCAAAAAACGGTACAAAATCGTGCATAACGAAAACTTTCTAAAATTATTTTGTTGTGCATTTTAGGAAGTTTTTCGTTATGCACAACTTTATACTATTTTGTGCATTATATTCAACGCCTTATGCATGGTTCTCAAGTTCTCAAAAGATGAGTTTCACCGATCCAACCCCCATATATATATATATGAGTGGATCAATGAGAACTACATCTTTTTGCGACTCGCGAACTGATGATAAGACATTGAAGATGATGCACAAATCAGATGAAGTTAGTATAACCAAAACTTTCTAAAATTATTTTGTTGTGCAACAATTTTAGAAAGTTTTCGCTATGCACAACTTTATCGCTTTGTGCATTATCTTCAACGCCTTATGCATGGTTCTCAAGTTCTCAAAAAGATGAGTTCTCATCGATCCAACCCTATATATATATATATATATATATATATATATATATATAGGGGTTAGTTATGAGGAAACCACTATATATATAAGAACTAAGAACTAATCTCGACCTTAGATTTAATCAAATCCAACGGATTATAATCTTTTAATGGTCAAACAGATTTTGACTATGCATTCCTTAATTTCACCTTTTTATTTATTATTAATTGAGTTGGGGATTTTTGTCAAATTTTATTAATCATATCCCAAATAAACAATCTCATATCCTAAATTACAACATATATTTCTTTCTTCCCTAATTTAATGCCTTTATCTCTCTCTCTCTCTCCAAATCTCACGAAAATTCGAATCTCATATTTTGTTGAGGAATAACCCAATTTTTTCACATAAATATTTAGACAAAATTTGGATTTGTGCATAGTTTGGTAAGAATTTATGCACATTCTATATGTCTATTATGCACATGATATTGTTATATGTAAAATATTCTTCATATAATAAATTATTGTATTATGCTGAGATGTGGTACCATGATGTATATTTGATTAAATTAAATCAGTATCTCGCACACTCAAGATTGCTATGTGATCAGTTATACTTTGAGTTTGAGATGTGTTTTGAGTTCGCATATTGTATGCTATGCAAATTTTGATAGTTATTGTGAATAAGCTTGTAATTTGTATGCATAACTCTTTAGTAGTTATGCATTGATTATAAATGTATCATAAGATAAATGGTTGTGGTTATTACATGTGATGTGCATTTAAATCTTAATGTTGTTCATGACGTTTTAGTGTATTGTGCATGGATAGTCGTTGTTACGATTTCATAGTAAACTATGCATGTTGATATCTATTTTGTATATATATTTTAATTAATTAATATTTATATAAATATCAAACCAATTTGAGCAGAATGCTAAAAAGAAAAGAAAAAAAGAAGATAAACAATGGCGGAAAAAAAAAGATTACTGATCTATGATACCATAAAAAGCATATCAAATCCCTTAATTATAGCCTCCAATCTTAAAAATAAAGGTATTTACTTAATTAACCTCATTCTTTAATTATGTAGATAATATAGTACAAATATGAGATTAATTCTATACCACAAGATCGCATCAAATAAACGCTCAGATTAGTTCATTTATCAAAATACTTGTGGTTTCTATTCGATCCATCTCCTATATATATATATATATATATATATATATATATATATATATATATATATATATATCATGTTCCTTGCTCTTTGAAGACTTCCTAAAATCCCACCAACTTTTTTACAATCTTCTTTGATTTGAGAAAAAGAATTCGACTATTCAACGCATATTAGCTCCGTTAATTTTGCTCAAATTTTCTTGTTATTGTTCTTAATTTGAGGTGGTGCTAGTTTTCATAAAACTATAAATATAAATTACATCCTTTCTGATAAAACTATAAATAAAAACATAAAGATAATCAGAAAAAAAATAAGTATTCATAATTTTCAATCATGATTAAATTATGAAGTGCGAAACACCTCACCCAGTCACCCTAGTAGTATATTTATATACCGAGTGAAAAGTGATCGATAGAAGGAATTCTTAAAATTCGAATTCCTGAAAACCTTGGCCAAGGAAGGCGAAAGAAAAAGTTCATGAAATACAAATATCCTAGTAAAATATTTGATAAATAATCAATAATTCCAACATAAAAAGGTATCGCCGTTTAAAGTATTATTTTATCACAAAAACTCTTGTACATCTATCCGTACAGTTTGTACATCTGTCTGTACCGTATGAACGGACAAAAGTATCATTTACATTGAAGAAAAGCTATCATTTACACAGAAGAAAAATATCAAAGTCTACATGTGAGACGGATGTACATACTACATCTTATCTAATTAGAAGTGGTCTCATATACATCAATCCGCAAGAGAAAAATATCAAAAACCGCATGTGAGACGGATGTACATGATACTACCTATTATCTAATTAGAGGTGGTCTCATATACATGTAGGGAAATCTGATTTTAACCCTTTCCCGATGATTTATCTTTGATGTTTAATTCATCATACATTGATTATATACCTAGCATGCACTTATATAATTAATTGCAAAACATTGGTGTTTTCTCGTGTTTACCTGCGAATTTGTCAGGCAAGAATTGGATCAAGACTCATGCATTGATCTTCTGGACTGTGTCCAGATTGCCAAAACTCCAATACTGAGTAAGGACAATCTATGGAGAATACTGCAAAATTCATCTTTCTTTTTCCTTCACTATTTTCGAAAATTTTGAGAATAATGAATATATCAACTCACTTTTGATTTTCTCTCACCTTATATATATAATGCAACCCTAGATCCCATTTGGATAGGATCACTGCATATCTAATAAATATAATAATATCTCTTTAGATAGAGAGGATCAAAACAGAATCCCTATGGAACTCTTAATGAGGTGGACGAAATTATGAAGCTCCAGACCTTGATGGGCCAGCACAAGAATCAAATGCAAGGAATAAAGATGGGCCTCAAATAAATTAATTATCTTATGTTCAGCTCAAAACATAAATTAATTCATAAACATTTATTCATGCCACTAGAGAATAAATGCTGACTTACCCCTTTTATTTCTGAAGTTGAGTCGGGCTCGCACTTAGACTTCACGAATCCCCGTATTTAAGATATCGCACGTCTATTAATTATTTACAACGTTCAAACTGCTTAAAATAATTAATCTCTTTAATTCCTTAAGTAGTACCACTCAATCTTATTATTGTACTTGAGATAACTCAACCTGTAGGGCTTAATACAATAAACCTTTTGAGCTCCTTAAGGGGACGTCATCATGCTAAACGGATACGGTGACTCGATACAGGCAACTAGTATGACATACAAGTTCTACCACCACCCAAGATGAGAAGAATATTGGGTTATCTCATGTAACCCTTACCCATAACAAGTCAAAGTGATGGTCAGCAACTCATACTCACCTAATACCTTATCGAGGTTTAGATCAACATAAAGTCACCGAGATCTAGGTTCTTCACGACGGTCAGATAGAAGAACTCATCTCACTGTGATCCATCAATACGTCTAAGACGTACCAGTATAGATAAGAAAGTAAGTCAAGTCACTTGTTATCCATACCGTAGCCTATACCAACAACTCGTCCTCAAGTTGTCTCAGCTGTGATTCTTTTTATATCTCATTTAGCTTGACCAATCATACAAACTTCTGTGATCTACTATACACTGTATGATCTAACTTATATATGAGATAAAAGGACAAACATATGCAATCAAGTAAACAATTCAGATAAGAGATTGTAATAGTGGTAACAGAAATCATTGTATACAAGCTCAACCAAAACTGCTTCATGTATACAAATTCAATAGTACATCAGTCCGCACATACGAACTTTAATATTTTTCTTCAGTGCAAAAGATATTTTTCTTCAATATAAATGATACTTTCTAAATTATATGGTAAAAAACAAATGATATTTTTCTTTAATGTAAACGATACTTTTTTTAACAACAAATAATATTTTTGTCCATCTACACGGACAAATGTACGAAAGTTTTTATGATCTTATTATAATCCAAAATAAAAATTTGTGTTAGTTAAAAGGGGTGGCTGGCGAAATACCCATATTTCATAAGCCACATGTGTAAGTACCGGGATGGGATAAAAACATGCGAAATCAGGTAGATTTATATTGTATGGATAAATATACCCTCAAGTGTTGAGAAAGTTATCTTGGTTTTCTGTGTAAAATAACAAACTACGCCCGGAATTCGAAAGATTCGTGCTCGGATTCCATCGGTTTCTCATATAGAGATTTTCGATGCTATACCGATCGGATTCCGATCGGATTCCTTATCGGATTCCATTGTGTGGATTCCTTTTACATACCGATCGGATTCTGGTCGTGTGTGAGGAATCCGAGATATACACACCGACCGGATCCGATCGATTTCTGAATTATTATTTTTTAATTATTTCAATATAGCGCACCTTTGTAAGTGCTTTGAATTTTCTCTCAAAATATTGTACTATTCAATTCATTCACGTGAAATTGAATTTATATAAAATAATGAATCGTGTATTGCTATAGTAATTTAGTACAATAATAGGTCTGACTTTACTATTGTTATAGTAACTTTGTACAATAAGGGCTCGTTTGGTAGACATGTTTAGATATATCAAGATAGATAAGACATAGATGTGTATCGTAGATAATGTGAAATTGGTATTGTATGTTGTTGTTTGGTAGATAAGATATAAAATATAGATAACAAACCTTGTTTGTTTGGTACATTAGATAAAAAACATAGATTAATAAACAAAATGACCAATTTAACCTTATGACAAAAAAAATGACAATTATACCCTACACTATATTTCCTATCTACCGTCTCATTCTTCATCTTGTTGAGCCGACGATATCTCCGCCGCCACCTTTCATCATGGCCGACCGCCTCCAAAACCGCTTCACTTCGTCGACGTGTCCTTCACTGCTCGCCTTCTCTCTAATGGTCAAGGCCCCTCTCAGACATGAATTTACCCAATGGGAGTAGTAGAGCTTGTCCATCGTGAACATCAGAACATGAATTCAACCGCGATTATGGGAGCGCCGGGTTGAAGTCGGGAAGGCCGCTTCTCGATGTCCGCCACGAGACGGCGACGTGGGCCAGGTGAAGGTGGTGGCGGCGGAGTGAGGAGGAGCTACTGCAGCTTCAGCGAGATTTTGGGAGAGAAATGGGTTTGGGGTTAGAGTTTGGGGCGGAGGGGCGAGGAACGGAGGCAGTGATTAGAGCTCGGAAGAGGCCATAATCATGTTCGCCATGGCGCCTTCTTCAAGATGCTTGATTTTCTTTTCTTGGTGAAGTAATTGGAAGGAAAAATGGGATCGTGAGCCGCAACATAGGGATGAAGGTAGATTAGTCTTTCCATTGTAATTTCAACCTAGATAGATTACCCAACTGGCCAAATGCACGGGATATGCATACTGAAGCGCTACAATGTAAAAAACCGAGCCATTCAAACTAATGCCGGCTCCCAAGATTAAAATCCCTCGTACCAAACAACAACATAACATAAGATACGTATCCTATCTCGGCCTTATCCCTTGTACCAAACGGGCCCTAATTAGCCTGAATTCACAGTAGCTACAGTAATTTCGTACAGTCTGAATCCTCTATTGTTACAGTAATTGAATAAATTTCATGTGAATGTTACACAGACTCCCATCATTTGTTCTTGTTTTCCTTCTGCAAAATTTTTGAATTCATTCATTCACAACTCATAACTTAATTTTCCAATATCATAATCTTTCCAATTGAAGTTGAAGCAGAGCATTTGAAGGAAAACCACGGAGAATTCAAGCATTTTTCAATATCATATGTAATTTTCCAATCTCCTTGTGATTTGATATTATATTTTGATTGAGAATTTTGCTTTAATTTTTTTATTTATTCTTTCTTTATGTAGATGGACAATTAGAAATTCAATACTATGAATTATGGTGGAGAGTTTGATAGCGATTGTATGTATATTAGAGGGTGTCAACAAATTGCCCAAATTCCAGATCGTTATCTTTACAGCCTCATATACCATATCAATCACGACATTGCCAATGAATTGAGCACGGATTATCAATTATTTTATTTATCCACATCTCGATATGGTCGGATAATAAAACCATTGTTAATCGATGATGAAATGTTTGCTCGACAGCATGTCCAAGAATATCCACGCTTATGTAGTTCACAACACAACAAATATTGCGAGTGGATCAAACCCGGAGAGCCCAATCATTCGATCCACACGGAGACGCAAGGAGAGTCTTTACAAGATATTCGAATTATGCTTTCTGGTGATTGGTTTTCTGAATCCCAAATGCTCGCTACGGAGCATGGTATGCATGGTACCGGGACAACAAGGCCAACAACTCCTATTCAGAATGATGATGTTGATGGAGAAGACTAAGAAGAAGAATATGTACCTGAGACCGAAGATCTTGAAGAGACCGACTCAGATGCCTCCGACGACAATCCCGAACAATCAATTTTAAATAATACGTTTATTGATTTTGCAGGATGGATTCGAAGAGAATGAGGACTTCCCAAACTATTATCTTAGATTAATCCAAGCACTTATCTAGAAGATGTCAACCAACCCGATGCTGAAGAACTAACTAAATGGTTAGTTCCGGTCATTCCGCTTAAAGCTGCAGCCTCACTTGTTACTCTTGAAATGGACCCAACAAGAGATGGAGAATTGAGTAGTAATTCATATTACTATGGCAAAGATGACCTCTATCTTGCTGTTGGTGTGTGGCATATGGAGCAGGGAGCGGAATACGTCGTTGGTCGTTCAATTTAAAAAAAAATCACTTGACATGTTTCCGCTTTAGCAATTTAAGAAAATATAGCATTTTTAAATGATGAATTTATGGTGTTTCTTTTAGTGGTATCAGAGCGGGTCTACATTTCTGTAGACTTTAAAATTTTGAAAAATTTGTTATATTATGTGGTTGTGACAAAGGGTACCACCCATTCCCGGCACGCACTCCTGATCGAGGTAATTTACGTTGCATTGATATGATAAAGTGTTTTGGTGAGCACTTATTAGTGAAGATTCTATCTCAAATATTATGAAATGTGGTGGAGATTTGTATGTGGCATTATGTGAGAGTTGTGCATCCTTTTGTGAAAATTATTGTTGAACTTGAGCATGATTTGATTGAAATTTTTACTTATTTGTGTCCTCGAAATTAGAAGGGACTTTGTTGCTTGATTATTAGGCCTCACCTGTGTACGTTAGATAGAGAATAACAATAATATACCTCCAGTTTATGAGCATGCACTTGCCGTAGTTCGATTTTGGCAACGTACTTGGAATCCCACTTTAGGCGTCGTAAAGAACTTTGTAGCTTGAAGAGAGTTGTGGCGGCAGATTGTTACGTACAGACAACCAATTCCTGAATATGGAAATACCTCAAGAGAATAAGGGATATAAGAAGAAGATGAGGATCCCGAAGAGGAAGAGGACCCTGAAGAAAATCCTAGTCCGAAGGTTATAGAGATTAACGTTGATGAGAAATATGATAGTTAAGTTTTGACGTGTTTTTTTTTTTTTGAGTGGAACGTTTTGTTGTTCACTTCTTTTCTTTTAGTTGTTAATAAATTTTAGATAAACGAATGTGAGAAAACAAGAATGACTATAGGAGTAGAGAGCATAGCCCTTGATGTTAGAATTCCCCCAAAAGAAACTCTAAGAACTAATACGATGGCACAAAGTGTGAAAATCGTGTTGGGAGAAAAAACATTAGCGGTAGATCTTTATGCTTTAGAGATGCATGACTTTGATTTGATCGTGGGGATGGACTGGTTAATTAGCAATTACGCCACTATAATGTGTCATGAGAGATAAGTGATTTTTCAAAGACTAGAAAAGAATGAGTTTACGTTCTATGGAGCAAGGATCGAAAAACCACTGAAGATAATATCTGCAATGGAAATAGTGAAGATGTTAAGAAAATGAAAGTGCGAAGGGTTCTTGGTAAATGTATTGGGGCCAACACCGACGGAGACAACAATAGAGGATGTGGAAGTGGTTCGAGATTTTATCGATGTGTTTCCTGAAGAAATACCAGGTTTACCATCGAACCGACAAGTAGAGTTTACCATTGACCTTGTGCCCGGAGCAGCACCAGTTTCTAAGGCTCCATACCGAATGGCACCAAAGGAGTGAGAAGAGATGAAGACTTGATTACAAGAATTGTTGGATAAAGGGTACATTCGACCGAGTGTTTTTTACCATGGGAACACCAAGATTGTTCGTGAAAGAAGAAAGATTGTAGCATGAGGATGTATATCGATTATCGAGACCTGAATCAACTTACAATAAAGAACAAGTACCCTCTACCGAGAATTGAAGACCTCTTCAATCAACTACAAGGTGCAGGAGTTTTGTCAAAGATAGATCTAAGATCGATAACATCAATCAAGGTAAAGGAATATGATATTCCAAAGACGGCTTTTAGACAAGATATGTTCACTATGAGTTTGTGGTAATACCTTTTGGATTATCCAATGCCCCTACAGTTTTTATGGATTTGATGAATAGGGTGTTTCATCCATACTTAGATAAGTTCGTGATCGTCTTCATTGATGACATCTCGATATACTCTAAAAATCGAGAAGAGCACGAGTCACATCTGCGCATAGTCTTGGAGATACTATTTAGTATGCTTTTTGCTTATTCTTGGTATTCTTTTGCATGTCGTTTTCAGTAGTTTGACCTATTTATGTTGTTGGTTTGATTAATATTTATCGATTCAGACTTATTTGGCAAAGCATTTGAAGGAAAACCACGGAGAATTCAAGCATTTTCCAATTTCATATGTAATTTTCCAATCTCCTTATGATTTGAAATTATATTTTGATTGAGAATTTTGTTTTAATTTTTTTATTTATTCTTTCTTTATGTAGATGGACAATTAGAAATTCATTACTGTGAATTATGGTGGAGAGTTTGATAGTGATTGTATGTATATTGGCGGGTGTCAACAAATTGCCCAAATTCCAGATCGTTATCTTTACAGCCTCATATACTATATCAATCACGTATTGCAGGCCAATGAATTGAGCACGGATTATCAATTATTTTATTTATCCACATCTCGATATGGTCGGATAATAAAATCATTGTTAATCGATAATGAAATGTTTGCTCGATTGTACATGTCCGAAGAATATCCACGCGTTTATGTAGTTCACAACACTACAAATATTGCGAGTGGGTCAAACCCGGGAGAGCCCAATCATTCGATCCACATGGAGATGCAAGGAGAGTCTTTACAAGATATTTGAATTATGCTTTCTGGTGATTGGTTTTCTGAATCCCAAAGGCTCGCTACGGAGCATGGTATGCATGGTACCGGGACAACAAGGCCAACAACTCCTATTCAGAATGATGATGTTGATGGAGAAGACGAAGAAGAAGAAGAATATGTACCTGAGACCGAAGATCTTGAAGAGACCGACTCAGATGCCTCCGACGATAATCCCGAACAATCAATTTTAAATAATACGTTTATTGATTTTGCAGGATGGATTCAAAGAGAAGGAGGACTTCCCAAACTATTAACTTTGATTAATCTAAGCACTTATCCAGAAGATGTCAACCAACCCGATGCTGAGAACTAACTAACTGGTTAGTTCCGGTCATTCCGCTTAACGCTGCAGCCTCACTTGTTGCTCGTGAAATGGACCCGACAAGGCATAGAGAATTGAGTAGTAATTCATATTACTATGGCAAAGATGACCTCTATCTTCTTTGTTGGTGTGTGGCATATGGAGAGAGGCGAGAACGCCGCTCGTCGCTCGCCATAACACGATCGACATTTAAATGCAAGCATTGTGAGAGGTGTAATTTTGAGTTACGAGCTGCCCAACGAGGTAATATTTGGAAAGTTTATAAGTTTATATCGAATACAAATGCCACCGTGATTTGGGTTGTGTTGGTCCATCAAGGTTCATTCAAAGATAGTCAAAGATATTATGCTCGAAAAATACTCACAATACGTGAAATCATGAAGCCTAAATCAATTATGGCGGAGTTGAAACATGATTTTGGTGTCCGTGATCGGTTATGATGTGGCATTGCAGCCCAAATACAAATGACGATTGAGTTGATATACGATCGGCATGATGAGTCATTCCAAGTCTTTGCCAAAGTTATCCGCAGATGTTGAGATAGACGAATCCCGCACATTTACCGATTATGAGGTCGATGGTGATGGTCGATTCCGGCATATGTTCATTGCTCTCGCTACATGTATTGCTCCCTTCTATTTTTATTTGAGACCAGTGATCGTCGTAGATGTATTCACCTCAAGGGAAAGAATAAGGGAATATTATTTGTTGCAGTAACGAAGGACGCCAACGAGCAAGTGTTCCCGTTGGCATATGGTGTTGGGTGTTTGGACTGAAAAGATCACTAATAAAGTCCCTCGCAATCTAACGAGGTCGTTCTAGCAAGCAAGTTAATCCGAGTCGTCTCTCAAGGAAAGCTTAACAGGGCGTTACTAAGTTACCACACAAAAACAATTAAATTCCTAAACACTCTAATCACAAAGGGTTGTTGAATTACATAGGCGATGAATTATTAAGAAAATAAAGACGATTTAACTAGGCGGAAATTGAAAAAGCGAAGAAATTATCTAGACATTAAATAAACCATAAATTGAAGAACATAGAATCAACGTGACGAACCCTAGGCATAAATCGAATAGATTAAATGAAAGACAAGAATAATTAAGCAATACCAATATGAATCAACACCAAAGCATATAAATCAATATCAAAAAGAAATACGAGAACACGTAAGGAAGCGATAGAGAAATCTTACGAATAGAAACGAACGATGGAATTGAAATCTTCCGTAATAGAAATCCAATAATAATAATCTTTCAATAATCTTGAATCACAATCCAAAGAAATAAAGAACAATACTAGAATTACTTGAAGAATTAGAGAGAATTCTGAGTGTGGCGTCTTACTGTAATCCGAAAACTGAAATAATAAAAAGAAGGTAGGGTTTCAGCGTTTAAAACACGTATTTATAGTGCTCGAAAAATAAAGCACAGTGCCGGACGCGACCCAAGCGCCGGATGCGTGCACTCAAAAATAAAATGAAACGCGCCTCGCCAGCGCCGGACTCGTCAACTCTCGGAAACGGGGGCCAACACCGGACACAACGCAGCGCCGAACGCGGTGAGTCTCTGGACAAATTTCACTTCTAGGTGCAGCACCGAACGTGACGCAGCACCGGACGCACGGAGTCTCGGGATAAATCTTGCATAGGTCGCCCAACGTCGGACGCGGGCCAGCGCCGGACGTGGGAGTCTTCGACTTCAGCGCCCACCGCCGGACGCGGGCGCTCTCGGGACGATTCATGCATTGGGTGTCCAGCGCCGGATGCGAGCCAAGCGCCGGACGTGGGCGCTTTCGGAAGCGAACCCAGCGCCGGATGCAAGCCAAGCGCCGGACGTGGGTCTTCTCTTTGATGCCAGGCGACACGATGCGCACTCCAGTACCGGCTCTGCGAGTCCGGCGCTTAGGTGCGCTCTTTATGCACGGTATGGTTCAAACGCGATCATTCCCTATACAAAACACAAACGAACATGATTCCAATAAAAGATATTCAAATATAACCAAAAAGGAACCAAATCGTCTAAAACAAAAAAGGAAAAACATAACAAAAAACATGCAAAACAACACCCCCACACTTAACTCTTTGCTTGTCCTCGAGCAAATTTTAGTTTCTTGAAAAGAATGGTACACATAGAATCAATACTTCAACTAGAATCAATCACATATTCACATCCTTTCAATGCATCTCAATAATACAATTCTCAATATAAGGATCCTCATTCATCAATCCAAACATGTGACTTATCATAGAATAGTTGTGCTTTGACTCAAAATGATTTCAGAAATCAATATACAACTCATATGGTTCCCATTCATGTAAGATATCCCAATGATACAAATAAATAAAGCATGTGGAACTTAAAACCGATTATAGGACAATAATTGTTAGGTGAAACCTTCAAGTCGATACCGAGTATCCTAACGTAGATATCTATACCCATCGACAGAGTCTCCATTCGAGAGACAACACATGCAAGAGGGTAGAGCCCTTATTCAATTTTAAGCCCACTTATTTCAAACATCACAACAATGATTTTCATTTTCTTTTCTTTTCTTTTCTTTTTTTTTTTCATTTTGAATAATAATACAAGAAAAGAGTTCCATGTATCAAGTATATGACAACCGATCACACACATTGTCTAATCACGCCTTCCTAATTATGTCCCCAGCTCAAATTGACACCTAAGTTTCATCACACTAAAAACCATATACCAAGAGTAATGAAATTCAGATCAAAACACAATTAATTCAACTTAAAGCATAATTCTTCATGTACCATTGATTTCAAGAGAATAAAATCCTCTCTAATCCAAACAAAAAGGTTAAGAAATGACAAAAACGGCAGAACACAAACAAAACCAACAGAACGGAAAAACACATACACTCCAATAGTGAAGAATCACTATTGGTCGGACGACGGTGGTGGAGGAGGAGCGCCATAAAATGTAGTCCAAGCGTTCCATTGAGCTTCAAGAGAAGCCATGCACTGATTCTCTCAATCATCTGCTGATTATACTCATTCCAGCGCTGGTTCTGCTCATGCCACAACTGATTCTGTTCGTCAAGACGTTGATTTTGCTGATCAAATCGAGAGTAGATATCTTGTGAAACTCGCTGTGGTGGCTAACTCACTCCTAAACTCGCCCAACTATTCACGAATGAAGTTGTATCCTTACTTTGATGCACCATGCTGTGAAGGGAACTGTGGGTGGTTGGGATCGGCGTTGCTCTGAACCGGCTCAGTATCCTCTCTTGCCTCATCACCCTCATCTTCGGATGTAATGATAGTGTCAAAAATGGCCATATCGCCCGAAGGCGCATGAGATGATCCTGCATCCGCCGCTGAGCCGCGAAGCTGCGCATGCACATATCTCTTCATGCAATTCCTCATATTATGAGGTACAAGAGTAGTCTCGTTATATGCAAAGGGCACCTCAAGATCACTAAGATCAATCATCTTAGGTCGACGATCTTGCCCAAGAATATGATGTCCATCATTATTGATAATCCCTAAATGGACCGCTAGACCGAAGGGATTTAACACAAGGTCGGTCGACATTTCTTACGCCACGAACCACCGCAAGTGTTCCCAAATGAAGAATGTCGACGAGATCTTTATCTTCTTTACCACACATGTGAGCAAGAAGACCTCAACAAGATTGACCTTGTTGGCCCGCTCGCTTTCGAATACATTGAATGCAATAAATTTATGGACCATTGCCAATGCCGCATCCTCGATGAATCCACTGGCATTCCAACCGATGACCGCTATTAAACCCCGATAATTCCTTCCAAGCCTCTCGACATTGAATGAAGGAGGTACACCATGCACCAAGTCGGAAACCAAACACCCCTTCATAATACGAGGTGTGACAAAGATACTCGCCCCAACAGATGATGTGTCAAAGTATCGATTCATCATCAATATTCATCGCATAATAAAATTCAATCAACAACGGAGAGTAACCAGCAAATCCATCATAGAATATTGCATCAATCCTAAATTTTTCAAATATTTCTTTACTCTATCCTCAAGACCTAAACTTTGCATCAATCACCAATCGAATTGATGCGGACGAGTGATATCTTCAAATGCAAATCGCCTATAATGTGTACCTTCCAATCAATTATAAATAGAAAAGTGGTGAGTACATGATGTCGATATCCTCCATCGGTTCCTCCATAGGAACATCATCGCCCTCGAGGATGACGGAACTAGAGCGGCAAGATTCTTAGTCGAACCACATTGAAATGCGTACAAGAGGGCAATCGAATTTCAGAACGAGGTTGAGCACCGAGCGGGGAACGAGGCGCGACACTTGAAGACAAAGCACCGGACGGAGGTGAGGCACGCGACGGGATGCGCATCGCTGGTATTTGACTAAGCATCGGACGGAGCGTATCGGGCGCTAGGGCGCGAGCGTGTGAGGAGCTGAATAAAACGCCGGACTGAGGTGAGGTGTGCGACGCTTGAGTCAGCGCCGGACGGAGCTAGGCTAAGGCCGGGCGGGCGCGCGTACCGGAGTGGTAGCGCCGGATGGAGAAGGGGCCACGGAGGCGGCGCTGGTTGTGGCGGCATGCGTGTTGCCGGGCAAGGTTAGGGGTGTGGAGGCGAGTCTTTGGAAGGTAGTGCCAAACTCGTCAAGACGCCGGACGGAGGAGCGGACTGATGTGAAACGCCGGACGGGAGCTCGAGAGCGGGCGCACGACGCAGGGGTGGAAGCACCGGATGAAAAGGCTGAAGCGGGCGACTGGATGTGGCGCGGAGAGAACAAACGCCGGACGGAGGTGGGAGATTGAGCGAGGAGCGGCGCTGCAAAAAAATTGAGAAGAGTTGAGAAAGAGAACCCTAACTATCGTATAAATATTAATAATAATTTTTTTAATAAAAATAAAGGACCTAGCGCCGGTTTCATAGCGTCCGACGCTGGGTCAGCTTATCTGTCCATTATTGATTCGCACCCAGCGCCGGTTTCGTCACGTCCGGCGCTGGGTGAACTCCCTATTTCTCTTTTAATAGTACCCCAGTGCCGGTTTGGGTGCGTCCGGTGCCCTGGGTACCTCCCTAGACGTGATTTTCCCTGCTTCGACTTTTTTGATCCATATTCTAATTCTAGATAAAATAACTCCTCATCCTGCACCACACAAAACCACAAAAAGATCAAAACACAAACAAAAACAAAACTGAAAGAAAATACGAACAAAACATAAAGAAACGTGGGTTGCCTCCCACGAAGCGCTTGTTTACTGTCATTAGCTTGACAAGAATAGATCATGACGACTAAGGGTCAGCAACGAAAATTGATTCCACTGTAAAGGAGGTCGGACCCCCTTCTACATAGGGCTTCACACATTGACCATTGACCTCGAACGATTCCTCTGAACCTTCTTTAGTGAGCACAACCGAACCATATGGCTTTACTTCCTTGATAATGAACGGGCCACTCCAACGAGACTTCAACTTCCTGGGAAAAAGCTTCAGTCGGGAATTGAACAATAAAACCTTCATTCCGGGCTTCAAATCTTTGTGGACAATGTGTTTGTCGTGGATGGCCTTCACCTTTTCTTTTTAGATTCGGGCATTGTCATATGCCTCATTACGTAATTCTTCAAGCTCCGAGAGTTGTAACATCCTGCGCTGGGAAGCATCTTGCATCTCCAAAGAAATGGTTTTAATGGCCCACAAGGCCTTGTGCTCAATCTCCACCGGAAGATGACAGGCCTTCCCAAACACCAAACGATAAGGACTCATCCTAAGAATGCTTTTGTATGCGGTGTGGTACGCTTATAGTGCATCGAGTAGTTTGGTGGACCAATCCTTTCGGAAGGTTGACCATTTTCTCTAGAATCCCTCGATTTGCCGATTGCTAGTCTCGGCTTGTCCCGATGTCCGTGGGTGGTAGGCGTCGCCACCTTGTGGTTAATCCCACTTTTTCATCAACTTCTCGAACAACTTGTTGCAAAAATGCTTTCCCCATCACTAATGATCGCTTGGGAAAACCAAACCGCAAAGTATATTCTCCCGCACAAACTTCAAAACGATATAAGAATCACATGTCCTAGTGGGGATAGCCTCACCCACTGGACACATAGTCAACGGCAAGTCGAATATATTCAAAACCAAAAGATGTAATATCCCAGAATTAAATGCCTAATTACGGTATTTAAAACCCAGTAAATTGTGGTTTCACTAAATGATTCAATCGTAAGGATATCGAATATGATTTCGATCGGTCACGGCAACGAATTCCTATTTTTATATTCAACGAGAATTGTGAATTGAGGAATAGAATGTTAAAAGTATTTCGACAAGATTATTTTAACGTCGATTACAGATCGATAGTTAAAATTTCACTAAATTTTCTAAGTGGCTAAGCTTGGAATTAAATTCCTTTATCAATGGAATATTATTAATAAAGTGAGTACGATCTTATTACGACCATTTTGAGACGTCGAACGTTAACGCCTAGAGACGATTTTGAAAACGGGTTTAATGATCATGAATTATAATATTTAATTTCCTATGATTATTTTATATAATTAGAATATTATTAAGCATTAAGAAAATGCTAGATAATTAAGGATTCGATAATGAACAATTTTAATTTTCGAAAACCCTAATTAGAAAATTGTGGTTTTCTCACATGAAATGATACCATTAAGCTTTCTTATGATATAAATTATCATCTAAACCATATGTTATGATATATATATATCTATGAGTGGCATGAAATAAAATACGTATCCCTTGTGATTAATGAATACCGTGCCTTATGCTTTATGCATCATAATTCACGTTACCTTGCTATGCTATGTGATGTTTAATTATTCAAGTGGTATCTATTTTGTACATTAATCTTGTATGAATCAAATGATGTATTTTTTATGTTTAGATTTATACCTTGATTAATACATAGTATTATTACACAACAAATAAAATCATCACCCCTACACCCACTAAGAGCCGCCGCCTCTCATCCCCTCGTTGCACGGCATGATTAGTTCCAAAGCCCAACATGGTGTAAGGCTATTAACTCTACCTAATGATCACTAAGTGAGTCATAACCCACTAATGGAGAAGGCTCCCATTTTATTTTTTATTTTGTGTAGTGACCGAGAGAGAGATGAACATAGAGTGGGATTCTTCTTTCTTCTCTCATTTCACACTCACTCAACACTCAACACTCTCAACACTCCTCCCTCTCTCCAAAATCTACAAAAAAAAAACCGAGACCATCCCTTCCCTCGATAATTTTGTGTTCATTTTCTTCTCTCTTTCACAAAGCTTGATTCTGTAATACCCGATTTATTAAAAGCCCAATTACGATAATAAAATTGTAAATTAGGTTTCGCCTCGATAATCGAATTAATAAATTATCGAATAATGATTTCAATTATTTTGAATAATAAATTCCTATGTATTATTCACAGATGAATGTGAATTGAGAAATACGATTATATAACGATTTCAACAAGATTATTTCAACGCCGACACGATCGATAATTGAAATCTAAGTAATCTTTTCTAAGTTTTAAGCTTAGAATTTAATTCCATTATTATTGGAATGATTTAATAAAGTGATTACGACTTTATTACGACCATTTTGAGATGAGTCGATATTTAACGTTAAACGCTTCAAACGTTAACGTTTTGAGACGACTTGAGAATCAAGTCTAACGATCAAGGAATTATGATATTTAAATTCCTATGATTATTTTATATAATTATAATATTATTTAGCATTGAAATAATGCCAAAAATTTTGGAATTATATTTTTGATTGTTTAAGATTCTCGAAAACGCTAAATCGAGAATTAGGTTTTCACCCATGGATTAATTCCAATAATTTTTCTATGATATAATTTATCATCTAAGACATATATTATGTCATATGGCTATTAAATGCAATAAATGAAATATTTCGCTTATGGGAAGATATTGCCGTGAGCATATAACCTATAGGTTCAATGTTTTTTTTTTTTTTCATGTGGCCAATGATGTTCAATAATGTAGTAGGATATATATATATATATTACACACCTACCAAGGGAATCAATTAAAGATCAAGATGAATGCTTGTATTGTGTAATAGCCGTGTGTAATGTTTGGAATTAAGGTGAGAAGGAATTTTGAAATACCTTTTGATGACCTACTCACATTTGGCAATGTGTAGGCTTTAAGTCTTGTATAAGACAAATGAAATAAAATTTTCCTCCCCTTTTCTTGTGATAGCCGACTGCAACTCAAGCTCCAAATTGGATGAATTGTTTTGTTCAAGAAAAGGGTTGAGTTAATGCATTAAATAGGTGTAAGAAGGATGACATATTCATAGGTGAGTCATAGAAATTCATGTGTCTTCTTTGTGTGTATATGAGGAGGAAACCGACGGCATGAGTGAAGAGAGCAAAGGATAAATTGTTCCATGCATTTACTTTGTGTGAATGGTGATGTATTAAAGTGTTATGAGTCATCAAATTAGCCTTGCATGAATTAATTGTAGCATGATTTTGTTGACTTAATAAAGAAAAGAAGGAATAAAATAAAAATTAATTCCTTTGTGCAAAGTAGTAACCGATGGCTAGAATCAAAAGAGAAAGGGATCTTGATTCCTTTCATTTACTATGTGTAAGAGATATTAATTGTCATGATGTAATTTTGCAATTTTTGAAAAGTGACCGAGAGTGTGAGGACTTAGGTATGACATTTGTTTATTCCTTTAAGTGTATAATTGATAGCAATTAAAAGCAACACTTCTCTCATTCCATTTTTTTTTCTCTACTGCCGTGAGCTTGCTAGAGAAGAAAGTAAGTGAGTGTTCTTCATTTTATTCCCAAAACCTTGATATGAAAATCCTTTGCATCGAAAATCGACAACGGTTAAGAGGTTAGGAATTTAACGAGCTTTAATTATACGTTAAGATTATCGATTTGTAACGGTTCGATTTTTATATATATGCTTAGGTTCATAATGTGAAAAATTAAGGAAATATTGCTATCATGCTAAGTTGTTCATTAATTATGCTAGGTATAATGTAAATGCTTCATATATTATGTTTTAAGTGCAAACTAATTATGCTAGGACTTTAGCATGATGATTGAAAATTTCTAGTGTAATTTGAAGATGGATCTATGATAGATGTTGATAATAGAATACATTGTGATTATTTGAGAATTTTAATAATCATTTGCTATTATTTTGGAAATGGTCAATATAATGAAAAGATGTATGTTTATGTACAAATTTTATTTAAGTAATATTATAGCATAATGTTGATCTAGAGCCTCGATTTGGTACCTTGTGAATTTACTAGAATTTTGGGAAATATATGTTCATATATTAAAATTTTAGAGAGCTATATAGATTGGTTTTATGATATTAAAGTTGGTATTGTTGAATTTTATAATGAATTAGTGATATATATTAATGTTGGGACTTTGTATAATTTAACTAGAATTTTAGAAAATTTATTGGACATGATTTGGAGAAAACCCGACTTATGAGGATGAATATGTAATGCCCAAATTTTTCTATAGTTAATGTTAATTCATATTAGTGATACTATGATAAAATAGTACACTATATGAATTTAGAAAAAATTTGGAACAAAGTTTGAGAAATTGTAATATAGTCGTGAGCTATATTGTGGAAATAAGGAATTTTAATTCCTTTTTAATCAAGAATAATAATTTATTATATGTCTAAAAATTTTATTAGACATAAGTGAAATTTTGAGAATTATTAAACATAGAATATTATGTTTAAGACGAAACGTTATATTAAATAGCGTTAAAAGCATAAATAATGCTTAATGTATTAAAAGATTAATATTGAAAGAAAATATTAATCAAATTTATCGATTTGCGTGAAAATCGAGTATTGAAGCTTTATGAAAAGAAATCGAATGAAAATCGATTTATATTAAATTTATTCATTAAAATGTGTTTTATTATGATTTATCAAGAAAAGTCAAATGGTTGACTTTCAAAATTAACGCATTTAAATATGTTCGTTAAATACGCTAATACGTGAAAAACGATTACTTTTATCCGAATATCTCAATTGTGAGAAAAGATTTCATAATTGAAATCATTTTATTTAATAACGTTATTATATCGTTAATTATTTAACCTAAAAGGTTAAAATGAGATCAGAGATCATATTACGCCTCTCGAGATACGAGAATTATTTTATCAAATACGCTAAAACGACGTATTAAGATCTATTAAAACTTCAATTATTATATTATCTATCAAAGTCGAATGAACTTTGAAAATCTCGAAAAGCGTGCCAACGTGCTAAACGTAAATTTTGCGTAGGCGGGACGGAAGGCTCACATGCAACCGCAGGAGAACAGCGATCGAAATTCAAGTTCAAAAGTAAAGGTGGGCTTTACTATACTCAAACCGTAGAATTTACCAAATGATTTATTTATGATGCTTTATTGCAAGCAAATATTTATAAAATGATTTATTTAATTAGTGCCAAATTGTTTATGTTTTACGATGTATCCAATCCATGATTGTTGATGCATAATGTTGGGTAGCTCCCACTTTATGACATGCTTGAATTCAGATTCTTGGAAGTACCCCAGGACGATGGAGAATTCAGATATCGTGGCCGAGATGGCTCGGATTTTGTTCACCGATTATTTGTGACTATGTTTGAAAGGGTGCTCGGCCAACACGGCGTCTGTGAGAGGAGGCCTCCCTCCAAATAAGATGAAATTATTGTGGAATGAATTATCGAGGTGGATACGGATCATACATACAAGGAAAATGTCCGCCGATTTAATCTTTATGGAAAATGAAAGAAAATATTTAGTAAGCACGAGTATTTCAAATTAAAACCTCGTGTGTTACCGTGATGGGGCGTAGTAATTCAAATGTGATAAATTATTTCGCATGAGCCATCGAGTGTAATCTTGTACTCAAGACGCATATTTGTTTTTAAATGCGCAGTTGAGCGGATGATGGATGGAGATGTGTTTGAGCGGCCTAACCCCTTTGAATACGATATATTAGAAACCTCAATACACATCGTCATATGTGTATTCACACGTCACGTAATTGAATTTAATTATTTTATGATGTTGTTAGTTGAATACGCCCGTAACATACGAAGTTCTTGTATATATATTGGTTAAAGCTTTCGATTATTATTCCAAGTATTAGTCCTCGCTAAATCGTACTTAGGATTTAGGAGATGTTACAATACCTACACATTCCTCCTTAAATCCATACCAATCCAAAGGCGAGGTTCGATTTTTCTTAAAATCTTACAAAATTCAAAGGTTTGGTCTTCGTTAACGATGTGTTCATAGTGTTCTTGTTTGTAAGATTTTTGTGCATGTGTTCTTGATGATCCTTGATTATAAAAATTTGCTAATGTATGTTAAGTTTGATCTATGTTATTGCATGTGTATTGATTGTAAAGATTTAGCTAATGCATGTTAAGTTCAAGCATAGATCATGTTTAGAATTTTATTTCGAAATGTCATGAGATTTTTGCCGATGATCTAAAATTTAAAAAATTATTTTGAGGTTGGATTATTGATCTATACTGTTATAAGAGTTCATAGTAATTTATTTGGAATTTTTGGAAAATTCTATGCTATGTTTATGAAAATACCGAAACCAAACAAAATTGCTATCTTGGTGTATAATTTTATTTTGAAACATGCAATGGCATATTAGTAATCTAGGACCTTTATTATGTATTACATGAATTTATTAGAACTTTTGGAAATCATTTGCTCATTTTTCTTTAAAATAGCTGTGAGCTCCCAAGTGGGAAATGATGATGATTAAATTGTTCTTGATGAATATTATTGTGTTATATTGTTATACTATAGTATATAAGCATGGTATATTTTTGTTGGAATTTTTATAAAATGTTTGGTAAATGTTGAGGTGGAACCGTGACCTTGAGGACAATAATCCTTGATGAAGAAATGGAATATGATGGACTATATGTGATAAATGTGTTATAAATTAATATTGGGACATTGTACTAATTATATAGAATTTTTGAGAATTTTGGACAATTTTAAAATTGCCGTGACCTATATATATATGATTGAGGATGCTAAAATTTCCTATGGTTAATATTAATACATATTAATGATCATAGTGTAAAATAATATACTATATGAATTTAAAGAATTTTAGAACCAATTTGGAAAAATCAAAGTGAAATACTGTGAGCTATAATGGGAGAATAAGAATTTTTAAATATTTTTAATCAAGTTTAATAATATATTATACGCCTAAAAGATTATTTTAGACATATTTGAATTTTATAAAATTTTATAAACATAGATTATCAGAAAGATTTAAACGTTATGTTAAATAACGTTATAAATAAAATATAATGCTTAATGAATAAATAGATTAATATTTAAGAAAATATTAATAAATTTTATCGATTTGCTCGACAAATCGAGAATTAGGACTTTATTTAAAGGAAATCGATTGAAAATCGATTTAGAATATGATTTAGTAAGGAAATTACTAATGAAAGTCAAAATTGTCGACTTTTGAAGTCAACGCATTTAAATACGCTCGATAAATACGCTAATACGCCGTGAAACGTACTAATTAGGTAAAGAAACCTCATTGGTAAGAAAAGGTTTCATAGTTGAAATCCTTGATCGATAAACGATAAATACGCCGAACGCTTAAACCGGAAAGGTTAAAATGAAATAGTTGAACGTATCTCAAGAACGAGAATCGTTAGTTGAAATACGAATCAAGCAGTATCGAATTCATTAAGGAATTCAATTTATATCGATATAGAATATCGAAGTTTATTCTAGACTTTGAAAGTCTCGAGAAACGCGAACGACGTATCAAACATCGCTTTTACGTAAGCGGACGCCGACGCCGATTTAATCGGACGTCGACGAGCAATCAAGTTTAAGACGAACAAATAGTCCGGTGGGCTTTCTTTCCAAACAAAACTCGACTTGCTATTCTTTCAAATGAGTTTATTTACGATGCTTATTTCATTCACGAGAAAATGTTTACAAGATTACCCGCCAAAATGTTTATATTTTGTGTACGTGTCCTATCCATGAAATGTTACGAATGTTGTTGGGTCGCCCTAACTTATGAATGAAATCGATATCGGATCCTATGCCGGAAGGCTTATACCGCCAGATTAACGGTACACCTAAGGTGACTATGTGTCAGAAGGATAATTCACGACCGTCACGGTCGTAGAGGAGGCCTTCACGATGTTCGACTATGAGGTTATGATGAAAGGATAATGGATACGGATCTTACACACAAGAAAAATGCTCGCCAAACGACTTTTATGAGCAGATGAAAATGATTTTAGTAAACACAAGGCATTTCAAATAAAACCCTGTGTCTTACCATGACGTGGCGTGTAATTTGGATATGATAAAATGTTTTCGCATGAGTCCACCGAGTGCATTCTTGTGCTCACCGCATGTTTGTTTTAAACGTGCAGTTGAGCTCGATGTTGACGATGGAGGAAGGTTGAGAAGCCCGTGTTTTGATGTTATAAGACAGTTAATACCTTCAATACATATCGCCATATATGTATTCACACGTTTTTTGTCGCAACTCAATTATTTATTGTTTTGATGATGATAAGATATAATCTGTTGAAGTCCTTCGATCAATAGTATTCTTTTGGATCCGCTGGAGGATAAAATGATATAAACTGCTGAAACTGCCGATCATTGTTATTCTTTGGGTCTGTTGGTCTAGCCCACCTGGTATATCCAGTTATTAAGGTGTGTTATGTTCAAAGCATGATAGTTTACATGTGATTTGCATCCTCATGATAGCCTTTCATGAACCTTAAATACTGTTCCTAGTCCTAGTCCGCTCCCAATCCGGGTTTTCCGGAGCGGGGTTGTGACAGAGTGGTATCAGAGCAGTTTGCTCTTTAAATTTCAAATTCTTTTCAAAACTAAGTCTAGATTGAGTCACTGGACTTCTAGAAATCTGTTGACTATTCTCAACACTCCATCACATCAAGCTCAACCGGGAAAAAAGGTAAATGATTTCTTTCTGAAACTCATGAAATGAAGAGTTTTAAATGATGAACAAGTTTGAAATCAGTTTTGAAGGAACAAGGAAAGAAATAGATGTTATGATGTTCTGATTGAAATGAAGGTTATGAGTAAGGAAATTTTCAAACCTTGATTTTGAAATCAACCAAATGTTATGCAAAGTGATCAAGATTGAGATAAACGTATATGTTTGAAATGAACCTGAATGGTTAAAGTTGAAAGGATGAAATCAAATTGATGTATAAGTATGTATTGGTTATGTTGTAATTTTGAAATCTTATTTTTCAAATCCTAAGATCTATTATGACAAATGAATATGTTATCTTAAGAAAGAACTTAGACGATATAAGAAGCATGATCACGTATTGTAAAAGAACACAGAAGTATGAACTTTTCTCCTTTACAAGAACAAAAAGAACGATAGGAAGAATGAATGTAACTATAGCCTCGAGCCTCGAACGGCAAAGGACGAGTGTAAAGATAAACGAGAACGACTTCAACTTTGGAAATGAACGACATCAGCATTGACATCATGACCTCGATATGGCCGACATCGATTGTGACTTCAGCATATATGACCGTTGTTTTTGACTTTGGGAAATTTTCGATATCGACTTGAATACGTGGACATGGTAGTCGTACTACGTCGGCATTTGCCTCGGATTTTGGCATGATCGCACAATTTTTCTGCACTGCGTAGTAATTTTGTTTTATTCCGTTCTCTTTCGTTAGGACTCCGATTTATGTGTGGTTTTCGCCTGCGTACTCCTAACACACTGAAATTCATTTATTATGAAGAACATAATTCCTATTTCTGTCTCCAAAATGCACTAGAGTCTGTTGAAAGTTAGTTCGAGTTTTATTTAGAACAAAGATCTCATAGCATAACATGTATCTTAGAACGTTATTAGATAATTAGTTTCAAGTAGAATCGAAAGTTATGGCATGTGTTGTACCTAATGACACTTATTTACCTTATAGATCGATCGGTTTATTCTAGTTGCTTAATCGATGTAAGTAAGTTATCGATCCGCTCATCGGATAATGTTAGTCGACTTATGTTAGTTTCGATCGTGATGATGGAGGAAATGCGATACACCGCTAGAAGAAGGATAGGATCGAACGCTACACCCGAGGAAGTGGTGCACACATACCGAGAGAGTTGGATGTCTTGGGCGAGGATCTAGGGAATTTCGACGACTATCTCCGACTTTGGAGGAATGCCCAAGCATATGGCGTGATGATTATGATGGCATCAAGCCGCCTTGACCATACTTCCATGTGATTGGGAGGATTATGCCCGAGAGGTATCCAAAGACTACATATACCGTGTGTGGCCGGAGGCTATGACTTGATCGGTGATTTACCCAGATTCGTCAGTCATCTGACGTACGTACACATCGTTTATGGAGTTGCACCGAGGGGACCCTATCTCCCTCCACGAGAGTACACCGCGGGATGAGTCACCGTAATGGTTGTACATCGAGGTTCCGTGCAGTTGATCCGTAATACCCAAAGAATCGATTGATGAGGGCGTGCTCGCCCAAGTGGGCAGAGCGGCGAGACCGAGGGCTTTGGGAGCCCCGCCTTCCTCCGCCGACATTCGGACATCCGCTGCATCCACCACTACCGCCTACCACCGATGACAGCTCCACTACCTCCAGTAGAGCCCTACCGCCAGACGGCGAGGATGCAAGTGTCGGACCCATGGGATGGTTACAACCGACACGTGCTAATTACTGATCCAAAGACGCGAGGACTACGGGCCGATGCGCGACATACAAATGGTAGGAGATAACGGAGCAGGACCATCAGGAGTACATGCCCGAGATGATGACTCTGACGAGGAAGAAGATACTGAAAAGGATGAGGACGAGGAAGATTCCAGATGAAGACCACGAAATGAAGACTTAAGTAGATATATATATAGTTAGCTTGTATGATGTTTTTGATGTGTTTTGAAAAAAAAAATGATGGAAGAAAAAACTTGATATTTTGTAAGGCCATGTGAGCCGGTATGTATGTATTTTGTTTGTAATGATCACGGTTTAAAACAACGCCACTGCAAAATTTTCTTATATATATATGACACTGAATGGGCTTTTGCGGCAAATTGTGTATGACAAAGATGAAATATTTTATTAAAGTTATTTTACAATGAGAATATGATGATATTATGTATGTTCAGGTAACGTAAATAATGTGTGATGCTAATTATATGTTTTATATAACAGAATGCCTCCTAGACAAGCTCCTGAATAAGGAATTAGAGGCAGAGGAAGAGAAAGACCTAGGGGAAGAGGTAGAATCCCAGAACAAGAAGATGAGGTTATACCACAACCACTTCCACCTCCACCTCCACGTGAACGAAGGATTGAGGAACTATTTCTTAGATAGAACCCTCCTGTCTTCAGTGGGAAGGGGAATCCTGAGGAAGCAGAGCAATGGATAAGAACCATGGAACGGATTTTTAACTTTCTAAGATGTACAGCGCAGGAGCGTTTGTCATGAATAACTTTTCAGCTAAATGGACCTTCTGACTTCTGGTGGGAAGCCGTAAAGAAGACTTTACAATGAATGTATGGAAGAATTTACGTGGGAGGATTTTAAGAAAGAGGTGTATGACAAGTATATACCAAAGAGCTATAGGAAAAAGAAGGAGCACGAATTCTTCGTGTTAAAGCAAGAGAAAATGTCCGTAACTGATTATGATCGCACTTTTTGTGACATGTCAAGATATGCACTGGATCAAGTGGACACAGACTTGAAAATGTCGGAAAAATTTAGGTCGGGTCTAAGGCCAGAGATAAGGATGTCTCTCGCCACCATGGAGACTGACTTATAATCGAGGCTCTCGACGAGCACTAGATATTGAGGTAGCGATGCGCAAGAAAAGTCGATATCGCTCAAACACGAATCATGCTGGATAAGGGTAAAAGGAAGTGGCGCAAATTTTGGAAACAAGAATGAGGGAATTTTGAGAATGTGGGCATGCACGGCAGTGGCAAGAAACGTGGTAAACCCGGGACAAGGATGGAAAAGGCGGCTTTTGTTCCTCCGACAAGAGGCCTACAAGAGCGGCATAAGGCCCTTCCGCGTCTGAATGCCGAGAATGCACAAAGGAATGTGCATGGCAGGCAGTGGGAACTGTTTTAAGTGCGGGATGAAAGGGCATTACGCTAATTTTTGCCCAGGGACACGTTCGGAAACAGTTGTAAGGCCGAACCAACCCGGCAATGTCCAGCCACTCAGAGCTATCCATTTCCAGCCCCAACCTCAGCAGCAGTTGCAACCTCAACAACAATGGCAGCCACCTCAACAACAACAAAGGCGGCAACCGACAACGACAACGCCAAAGAAGAAGAACGTGCAACAAAGAAGCAGATGCAAGAAGGACAAGCACTGTCGGCCTCACCGCCCGAGCTAGAGCATATGCCTTACACCGGAGGAAGAACGAATGTAACTGTGGAAACTCGGCGGTATGAGAATTCTTCTCAACGCATCTATTATAGTATTGTTCGATACGGTGCTTCGCATTCCTTTATCGCAAGATCATGTGTTGATCTGCTGGAAATTAGAGCTGAAAAAGTAATCGTGATATGAGAATCTCTTCACCTATAGGAGGATTATGATCGTTACACATATCCGCCGAACCTAGAGTCGACTTTAGATCACTTAAGGTTCCGCTAATAATTTGAACATAATATCCATGGGTGACGAGATATAATCCTAGTAATGGATCAAGTTAATAAAATCATTCCAAGATTCTCTGCAAAGAAAGGAAAATTTCATTTCATTTTCTCGACAAGAAGCTACGCACTTTCACTAATCAGCATGGGAAAGAGAATCCGACTATATCGTTGAAGGCGAGAAGAATGATAAACCAGAAAGGATGCCATGCATTTCTCATTTACCTGAGCGGAGAAGATAAACCGGAAATGAAGATTGAAGACATAGAGGTTGTTCGAGAATTTTCGGACATATTTCCTAAGGATCTACCAGGATTACCTCCTGATAGGCAATTGGAATTCACCATCGACTTGGAACCCGGATCGGCTCCAGTGTTGAAGGCGCCCTATAGAATGGCTCCAAAAGAATTGGAAGAACTGAAAATCCAAATTCAAGAATTGTTGGACCTAGGTTTTATTAGACCTAGTGTTTCACTGGGAGCCTGCTTTGTTTGTCAAGAAAAGGATGGTTTTTTGAGGATGTGCATAGATTATCGGGAACCGAACAAGATGACGCCAAGAACAAATACCATTTGCCAAAGATTGACGATCTGTTTGATCAATTACGGGGAGCAAGTATATTTTCGAAGATTGATCTCAAGTCAGGTTATCACCAACTTAAAGTACGGCCAGAAGATGTACCTAAGACTGTATTCTGAACCAGATATGGCCACTATGGATTCATAGTTATGCCATTCGGATTAACAAATGCACCAGCCGGATTTATGGACCTCATGAACAGAGTGTTTCATCCATACCTAGAAAAGTTTGTCTTGGTCTTCATAGATGATATTCTCATCTATTCGAGGAATGAGGAGGACCATAAGGAACATCTAAGAACGGTGTTGCAAACCTTAAGAATTGAAAAGCTTTTGCTAAGTTCAGCAAATGCGACTCGTGCAAGGAAGTAATGTTCCTCGACACATCGTGTCCGCAGATGGAATTAAAGTAGATCCAACCAAGGTAGAAGCAAGATAAGAATGGAAATCGCCGAGAACTCGTAATGAACCAAAGTTTTCACGATTAGTCTGGTTATTACCGAGACTCATTGAGGATTCTCAAAGATAGCAAGACCAATAACCCATTACTCGAAAGCGGAATCAAGTTCAATTGATCAAGAATGAGGCGAAGCCGTAAGCTTAAGCAAAGTTAACAAGTGCACCAAGGTTAGCCCTAAGCGGACAAGGAGTATGTAGTTTATACAGATGCTTCAAAATGGACTAGGTTACGCTTTGATGCAAGAAGGAAAAGTGATAGCATATGCATCCCGACAACTTAGACCACATGAACTAAACTATCGAACTCACGACTTGAATTAGCGAAGGGTTCATACATCGAAAATTTGGAGACATCATCTCTATGGAGTGAGATGTGAGATCTTTACAGATCATAAAAGCTTGAAATACTTTTTCGAGCAAAGAGATCTAAATATGAGGCAAAGAAGATGGCTCGAACTAGTGAAGGATTACGACTGTGGTATTAACTATCACCCGGGAAAGGCGAATGTAGTAGCTGATGCCTTAAGTCGTAAGAATCAAACCAAACTAGGATGTCTCCTTACACAAGAAGAAAAACTCATTGAGGAGTTTAAAAGAATGAGGATTGAATTGGTCGAACAACCAGAGACGATCACGAGTCAGTATCGCTACACCACGCTGACGCCCGATTTTAGAAAAAGAATCATTGAGAGACAAAGGATGGAGGAAAAGTTAGAAAAGATGAGAGAAAAGGTAAGGACTGAAGGACTAAAGAATTTCCAGGAGGCATCAGACAATGCCTTATTGTTTGAAGGAAGGATATGCGTTCGCAGACGGCCGAACTACGAAACGAAATAATGAGCGAGGCTCACGACACGCCCTATACCGCCCACCCAGCAAGATTAAGATGTACCAAGACCTAAAAGAAATGTTCGGTGGGAAGGCATGAAACGAGATATAGCTTCTTTCAGAGGACGCCTTGTTTGCCAACAGTGAAAGCGCTACATCAACGCCCCTACGGAAAGATACACAGTAGTTGGGAATACCGAGTGGAAATGGGATGAGATAACGATGGACTTCATACGGATTTACCCAAATCAAAAAAGGGAACATCGCGATATGGGTAGTTGTTGATAGACTCACAAAGTGTGCTCACTTTCCGCCAATTCGTAGTACTTATGGATCTGATAAGTTAGCTCAGCTTTACGTAAAAGAAATTATACGATCGCATGGAGTGCCAAAATCTATTACATCCGATAGAGACCCAAGTTCACATCAAGATTTTGGGCTAGCTTACAAAGAGAATTGGGCACTAAATTGAACTTCAAGACGCTATTTCACCCATGCATCGATGGCAATGGAAAGAACGATTCAGACACTTGAAGATATGCTGAGAACAGTAGTATTGGATCGAGGTGCAAGGTGGGAAGATGTTTTACCTCTTATTGAGTTTGCCTACAATAATAGCTATCAAGCGACGATTAATATGGCCCCATACGAAGCCTTGTATGGAAAGAAATGTAGATCACCACTTTACTGGGATGAAGTAGGTGAGAGAAAAGTCGTAGGGCCAGAAGCCGTAAATGAAATGATTGAAATCGTCCGACAAATTAGGCAAAGAATAAAAGAAGCTCAAGATAGACAAAAGTCTTACGCTGATACGCGTAGATCTGAACTGCATTTTGAAAGTGGAGATAATGTATTTCTTAAAGTCTCTCCATGAAAGGGGATTATAAGGTTCGGAGTGAAAGGAAAACTGAGACCCCGTTTCATAGGACCATATGGGATCCTAGAAAGAATAGGCCCAGTAGCCTATAGGTTGGCTCTTCCGCCAAATTTGGGAATGTGCATAATGTCTTTAACGTGTCACAACTAAGAAAATACGACACGATCCAAAGCACGTGATTCATCAAGACGACGTGACCTCAATCCGCATATGAGTTATGAAGAAGAACCTACAGCAATAATAGACCATATTGTTCAACAATTAAGGAACAAATCAATTTCGCTAGTCAAAGTCTTTGTGGAAACATCATGGACAAGAGGAGGCTACGTGGGAACTTGAAGATGCAATGAAACGACGATACCCCTTGATTATTTTTCTAGGTATGCAAATTTCGGCGAAATTTCTTTTAAGGGGTAGATGTAATATCATGCAGATTAAATGCCTAATTACGGTATTTAAAACCCGTAAATTGTGGTTTCACTAAATGATTCAATCGAAGGATATCGAATATGATTTCGATCGGTCAAGTAACTAATTCCTATTTTTATATTCACCGAGAATTGTGAATTGAGGAATAGAATGTTATAAAGTATTTCGACAAGATTATTTTAACGTCGATTACAGATCGATAGTTAAAATTTCACGAAATTTTCTAAGTGGCGAAGCTTGGAATTAAATTCCATTATCAATGGAATATTATTAATAAAGTGAGTACGATCTTATTACGACCATTTTGAGACATTCGAACGTTAACGTCTAGAGACGATTTTGAAAAATGGGTTTAATGACTAAGGAATTATAATATTTAATTTCCTATGATTATTTTATATAATTAGAATATTATTAAGCATTGAGACAATGCTACATCATTAAGGATTCGATAATGAACAAATTTCTAATTTTCAAAAAACCCTAATTCGAAAATTAGGGTTTTCTCACATGAAATGATACCATTAAGCTTTCTTATGATATAAATTGTCATCTAAACCATATGTTATAATATATATATCTATGAATGGCACGAAATAAAATACGTATCCCTTGTGATTAATGAATACTGTGCCTTATGCTTTATACATCATAATTCACGTTACCTTTCTATGCTATGTGATGTTTAATTATTCAAGTGGTATCTATTTTGTACATTAATCTTGTATAAATCAAATAATGTATTTTTTTTATGTTTAGGATTTATACCTTGATTAATACATAGTATTATTACACAACAAATAAAATCATCACCCCTACACCCACTAAGAGCCGTCGGCTCTCATCTCCTTGTTGCATGGCATGATTAATTCAAAAGCCCAACATGGTGTAAGGCTATAAACTCTACCTAATGATCACTAAGTGAGTCATAACCCACTAATGGAGAAGGCTCCCATTTTATTTTTTATTTTTTTGTAGTGACCGAGAGAGAGAGATGAACATAGAGTGGGATTCCTTCTTTCTTCTCTCATTTCACACTCACTCAACACTTGAACACTCTCAACACTCCTCCCTCTCCCCAAAATCTGCAAAAAAAACCGAGACCATCCCCTTCCCCTTGGATAATTTGTGTGTTCATCTTCTCTTCTCCTCTTTCACAAAGCTTGATACCTTACACATTCCTCCTTAAATCCATACCAATCCAAAGGTGAGGATCGAACAAGGCTTCGATTTTTCTAAAAAATCTTACAAAAATTCGAAAGGTTTGGTCTTGGTTAATGCATGTGTTCATAGTGTTCTTGTTTGTAAGATTTTTGTGCATGTGTTCTTGATGATCATTGATTATAAAAATTTGGTAATGTATGTTAAGTTTGATCTATGTTATTGCATGTGTATTGATTGTAAAGATTTAGCTAATGCATGTTAAGTTTGAAGCATAGATCATGTTTAGAAATTTATTTAGAAATGTCATGAGATTTTTGTTGATGATCGAAAATTTTAAAAAAATTATTTTGAGGTTGGATTATTTATCTATAATGTTATAAGAGTTCATAGTAATTTATTTGGAATTTTTGGAAAATCATATGCTGTGTTTATGAAAATACCGAAACCAAACAAAATTGCTATCTTGGTGTATAATTTTATTTTGAAACATGCAATGGCATATTAGTAATCTAGGACCTTGATTATGTATTACATGAATTTATTAGAATTTTTTGAAATCATTTGCTCATTTTTCTTTAAAATAGCCGTGAGCTCCCAAGTGGGAAATGATGATGATTAAATTGTTCTTGATGAATATTATGGTGTTATATTGTTATACTATAGTATATAAGCATGGTATATTTTTGTTGGAATTTTTATAAAATGTTTGGTATATGTTGAGGTGAAACCGTGACCTTGAGGACAATAATCCTTGATGAAGAAATGGAATATGATGGACTATATGTGATAAATGTGTTATAAATTAATGTTGGGACCTTGTACTAATTATATAGAATTTTTGAGAATTTTGGACAATTTTTAAAAATTGCCGTGACCTATATATATATGATTGAGGATGCTAAAAATTTCCTATGGTTAATATTAATACATATTAATGATCATAGTGTAAAATAATATACTATATGAATTTAAAGAAATTTTAGAACCAATTTGGAAAAAAATTGGTGAAATACCATGAGCTATAATGGGAGAATAAGAATTTTTAAATCCTTTTTAATCAAGTTTAATAATATATTATATGTCTAAAAAATTATTTTAGACATATTTGAATTTTATAAACATAGATTACTATGTTATGACGAAACGTTATGTTAAATAACGTTATAAATAAAATATAATGCTTAATGAATAAATAGATTAATATTTAAGAAAAATATTAATAAAGTTTATCGATTTGCGTGACAAATCGAGAATTAGGACTTTATGAAAAGAAATCGATTGAAAATCGATTTAGAATATGATTTAGTAAGGAAATTACTAATGAAAGTCAAAATTGTTGACTTTTGAAGTCAACGCATCTAAATACGCTCGATAAATACGCTAATACGCCAGAAACGTACTAATTAGGTAAAGAAACCTCATTGGTAAGAAAAGGTTTTATAGTTGAAACTCAGATCGAGAAAACGATAAACACGCCGAACGCTTAAATCGGAAAGGTTAAAATGAAATAGTCGAACGATCTCAAGAAGCGAGAACCGCTAGTTGAAATACGCAATCAACATCGTATCAATTCATTATGAATTCAATTTATATCGATATAGAATATCGAAGTTTATTCTAGACTTTGAAAGTCTCGAGAAACATGAACGACGTACTAAACATCGCTTTTACGTAGCGTGGACGCCGACAGACGATCGGACGCCGACGAGTAATCAAGTTTAAGACGAACAAATAGTCCGGTGGGCTTTCTTTCCAAACAAAACGTGACTTGCTATTCTTTCAAATGAGTTTATTTACGATGCTTATTTCAACTGTTGAGAAAATGTTTACAAGATTACCCGCCAAAATGTTTATATTTTGTGTATGTATCCTATCCATGAAATGTTATGAATGTTGTCGGTCGCCCCAACTTATGAATGAAATCGATATCGGATCCTATGCCCAAGGCTTATACCGGCAAGGATTAACGTACACCTAAGCGATCGTAGTGTGAAGGACAATTCACGGCCGGTCACGCGTCAGAGAGGAGTTCTCCTTCACGACGCTCGACTATGAGGTTATGATGAAAGGATAAGGATATGGATCTTACACACAAGAAAATGCTCGCCAAGCGACTTTTATAAACAGATGAAAATGATTTTAGTAAACACAAGGCATTTCAAATAAAACCCTTGTGTCTTACCATGATGTGGGCAAAGGTAATTTGGATATGATAAAATGTTTTGCATGAGTCCACCGAGTGCATCTTGTACTCGACCACGCATGTTTGTTTTAAATGTGCAGTCGAGCTCGATGTTGATGATGGAGGAGTGTTGAGAAGCCCAATGTTTTGATGTTATAAGACAGTTAATACCTCGAATACATATCGTCATATATGTATTCACACGTTTTCACCGCAACTCAATTATTTATTGTTTTGATGATGATAAGATATAACTCATGAAGTCCTTCGATCAATAGTATTCTTTTGGATCCGTTGGAGGATAAAATGATATAAACTGCTGAAAGTCACGATCATTGTTAATTGGGTCTATTGGTCTAGTCCACCGGTATATCCAGTTATTAAGGTGTGTTATGTTTAAAGCATGATAGTTTGCATGTGATTTGCATCCTCATGATAGCCTTTCATGAACCTTAAATACTGTTCCTAGTCCTAGTCCGCTCCCAATCCGGGTTTTCCGGAGCGGGGTCGTGACACAAGGTTAGAAAACGCTTCCTTTCCTGAAAGGTTAGATCAGGTCTCATCTCTCCACAAGCAAGATAATTCACAATGTCAGCGAACCACGGGGAAGATGAGACCGCAAAAGCATTTTCATAAGGAAAATCATTAGCATCAGTCTCATGCAAGAGTCTAACACTCGGGGATTGAAGACGGGACAAATGATCAGCCACACAATTCTCACTCCCCTTCCTATCCTTAATCTTAAAGTCGAATTCTTGAATGAGAAGAACCCAACGGATCAACCTAGGCTTGACTTGAGGTTTGGTTAATAAGTACCTTAATGCCGCATGGTCACCGTGGACAATCACTTTAGAACCTATGATATAAGAGCGAAATTTTTCTAAAGCAAATACCACGCCTAACATTTCTTTTCGGTGGTTGTGTAATTCTCTGTGCATGATTCAGGTAGAACTAGCATAGTAAATTACACGGAGCATCTTATCAACACGCTGACCTAAAACAGCCCCTACAAATAAGGATTGCTAGCATCACACATGATTTCAAAATGTTCATTCCAGCCCGGCTACAACCACGGGGCACTAGTCAACCTCTTTCAAAATAGAAAATGCATGCATACAATCATGATCAAATACAAAGGCACATCTTGGGAAAGCAAACGACATTGTGGGTTGAGAGATTTTGAAAATCCTTAATGAACCTACGTAGAAACCCGTATGCCCCAAGAAACTCCTAATCCCCTTTACGTCAACAGGTGGTGGCAGTTTTCCTATAACATCAATCTTAGCCCTATCCACCTCAATCCCTTCATGAGAAACCAAGTGCCCGACTACTATACCACTTTTAACCATGAAATGACTCTTTTCCCAACTCAAAGTTAAATGACACTCTACACATCTATTAAGCACATGATAAATTTTAGCCAAGCAGTCATCAAACGAGGAGCCAAAAACAAAAAATTCATCCATAAATACCTCCATGTAGTCGCCGATCATTTCCGAGAAGATGGACATCATGCACCGTTGGAAGGTCCCAGGTGCATTGCAAAGGCCAAACGGCATACGACGGTAAGTAAATATCCCATGCGGGCTCGTAAACGCCGTCTTGGATTGGTCCTCCGGAGATATGGCAACATGATAATAACCAGGCAAGCCGTCAAGAAAACAATAAAAATCGTGTCCCGCTAACCTATCAAGCATTTGATCAATGAAAGGTAGAGGAAGTGATCCTTTTGGTGGCGGCATTCACTCCGTAGTCAATGCACATGCACCATCCTGTGGTGGCTCGGACCGCACCAACTCCCCTCGCTATTTTCGCCATGATGATGCCCCCTTTCTTCGGCACTACATGCATGGGGCTCACCCATTCACTATCGACGACAGGAAAGATGAGACCTTCGCCTAGGAGTTTGTAGATCTCCTTCTTCACAACTTCTGAGATCACAGGGTTCAACCTCCTTTGACCATCTCTCGTCGGGCGAGCTCCTTCTTCCAAGGTAATGCGATGCATACATGTGACGGGGTTGATACAACGAATATCAGCCAAACTCCACCCGAAGGCGAGCTTGTTCATCTTCAAAACACCAATCAACGCATCTTCCTCATACCGAGCCAAAGTCGAGGAGATGATCACTGGATTGACTTTCCGTTCCTCTAGGAACACATACTTCAAATGCGTTGGAAGCTCCTTGAGTTTAACAGGCGACTCGGGAAAGCTTGCCAGCTCACACGCTACTTCTTCCTCGTCGGCCAATCCCATGAAAACCTCTTCAACTGCGTGTGCCTGTAAAAATACATTCTCGACCAAGGGCTCAATAGTATCAACAAATGCACAATCATTAATATAATGAGCAGTGGGGGCATTAAGGCTATCTCTCACAGAAAAGGTAACCGTAGTCCCCAAAACAGTCATCTTGATAAGGCCACTCTTAACATCTATCATGGTATTAGTGGTGGCCATAAACGGTCTACCTAGGAGAACAGTGTGAGACCTACCATCCTCCCGTACATCCCCAACTTCCAAGACCACAAAATCCATCAAAATTATTAGACCCCCCACATTAACCATAACATTTTCCACTACCCTTGGGGTATCTCATAGATCTATTAGCTAATCAAGGTCATGCCTGGTTTCAACTCCTTAATACCTAATTCTTGAAAGATAGAATAAGGCATCAAATTAATTCCCGCCCCCAAATCAAGCATACAAAAGGCCTCTTCCCATTCCCCATAGCAATATTAATGATAAAGCTACCTGGATCGCGAAGCTTGGGTGGAAGAGGAAGCTGCATGATCGAATTAGCCGCCCTCGAGACGACCACATCGACAATGTCTCCCCGCTCCCAGCCTCTTCTTGAGGTGAGCCCTTAAAGAATTTAACATAGCAGGATAACCCGATGACATCCAACAGAGGCAAGTTGACGTGTACTTAAGACAACAACTTGTAGAAATCACGAACTATTGGTCCCGCTTGCATTCACAACCGACGGGATAGGGACCCGGCTCGAACAATGTCTTTGTAGATTGTCTCGGCGAAACATAAGGATTGGCGGCTTTGTGCAACTCACTCTCATCTTTCTTCTGAACCCTTCTTCAACATGAGGTTGCTCAACGCCGGAGTGGGTGCTCGTGAAGGCATGGGAATCGCATAGTCACCGGTTATCGACGACCTTTCCACTTCGGAGAACCGTCACGGCATGAGCTTGATGAGCTTGTCTGCAACTTGTTCCTCTCACCGCCGCATCTCATTAATAGAATTGTCAATACGACCCATAGTGTCCTCGAGACGCCTCATCGCCGCCTCAAGATCGCCGATCCTCTCGATTGTTCTTAGCGATGTAGGCATCGAGAATCTTCAGCAGAGTCCGCCGAGATTGCGGGGCCAAGTGGAATCGCTGTCGCAGCCGAGGTCAGCCGAGGTACCGCCGCGGGAGGCGGCCGCGGGTAAGGATACCGAGGTGGTGGTGGTTGCGCCGTAAGGATATTGTGGGTAAGACGGCCATCGATATGATCGCTGTGGATACCGACATCGCCGACCATAAGCTTGCCGCTCGACGGATACCACCGAAGCTGTGTACCGTCAAGGACTGCATCATGCTGCAAGTGAGAGGCCGAGTCGTGGGTTTGAACCCAACCCCGACCTGGCTCGATTCTTCCATCTCGAGTCAGATCATGGCCTGAGTTCGCCATAAGTCGGTCTCGGCTCATAAGGTTGCCGAGGCGAAAAGCCTTGCATAGCGTAGGCTTCACTCCGCTTTCATAGACGGGTGTTCCATATTAGGATAGATATCGTCAGATGTCCACTTCCATGCAAATTCCACAAGGATGCATAGAGAATTCCCGAGGAGGTGCGACGAACTCCCGTGAAGGAGCAACGAACTCTGGGTGGTGAAGGAACTCACCGCTTCATCTCGCTCATCTCTCTCATAAGCTGCGCCATCCGCCTCGTTAGTTCCGATCCTGCTCACGTAATCGGCTGTAAGACCGATGTGTACTAGATGCCTTCGAGGGAGTTGCTCGCCATGACATCAAAGATCTCGCCAAGAGCCTCTCGCCGTGATATGAGCTATGTTTCCCGCCGCGTCGCCGACTTTTTCCGAGCGGATTTAAGGATTCCGCCATAGAAGAATTTGTACGGAAGAACCAACGGAAGAAGTGATGGGCATCGCCTCAAGCTCTTTGAATCTTCTCTTGCTTCATGAAACGGCTCATCTAGATCCTCGCTGAAAGTCATAATCTTGGATCAAGATCCTTGGTCCTCTCATGCGGATATAATCTCAACATGAATTGCTCTACCACGTTGTTCCAATTTGCCGCAGAGTCGGCAGAAGCTCATAAGCCAAGACTGCTTTATCTTTAAGAGAATGGGAGAAACAACGCATCTTCAACTGCTCTCATTCAGGCCAAACAACGGAACGACACACCACTTGATTATACTCGATGAAGCTTAAGGCATCCTCATTTGCCATGCCATGAAAAGTGGGAATGAGGTTGAAATGGTTTCGCTTCAACTCATACCCACGCGTGCCGTGGGCACAACACGATAGGTTTGTAGTCTCCCTATCTTAAGGCGGAAGTAATCCCCATCGTGAGGGGCAGCGTTGGCGTGATGATTGTTGTTTACATTGTCGTGGTTATTGTTTCTTCGGCCACCCATGGTCCTCGGTTGGGATTCTTCAAACAAAAAATTCTCAACGGTAATGAATCCTCCTTCAAGAGCGAGAGAACTGTCCTCACAGACGCTATCACAATCGGAGTGATAAAACTCCACCACACTAGAAGTCGCGGTTTCCTCGCTTCATAGTATACTTCAACGGGATGCCAATCTAGAGTTAGACTTGGCGTCCCCGACATACACAACACTCAACAACGAGATCAAACGCAATCATGTACAAAATAAGAAAGGCAAGGGAAGAATAAAACGAAAAAACAGTAACATTAAGAAAACGCCTAAAGCTTTCCCCGGCAACGGTGCCAAAGTTTGTTTGAACTGAAAAGATCACTAATAAAGTCCCTCGCAATCTAAAGAGGTCGTTCTAGCGAGCAAGTTAATCCGAGTCGTCTCTCAAGGAAAACTTAATGTATGCTACTAAGTTACCACACGAAAACAATTAAATTCCTAGACACTCTAATCACAAAGGGTTGTTTGATTACCTAGGCGATGAATTATTAAGAAAAGAAAGACGAATTAACTAGGTGGAAATTGACAAAGCGAAGAAATTATCTAAACATTAAATAAACCTTAAATTGAAGAACATAGAATCAATGTGACGAACCCTAGGCATAAATCGAATAGATTAAATGAAAGACAAGAATAATTAAGCAATACCAATATGAATCAACACCAAAGCATATAAATCAATATCAAAGAAATACGAGAACACGAAAGGAAGCGATAGAAAAATCTTACGAATAGAAACAAACGATGGAATTGAAATCTTCCGGAATAGAAATCCAATAATAATAATCTTTCAATAATCTTGAATCACAATCCAAAGAAATAAAGAACAATACTAGAATTACTTGAAGAATTAGAGAGAATTCTCGTTAGGAGGCGTACGACAGAATCCGAAAAACTGAAATAATAAAAAGAAGGTAGGGTTTCAGCGTTTAAAACACGTAATTATAGCGCTCGAAAAATAACGCGCAGCACCGAACGCGACCCAAGCGCCTGACGCGCGCGCTCAAAAATAAGGAGAAACGTACCTCGCCCAGCACCGAACGCAACGCCGCTGTCGACTCACAACTCGAAACGGGGCAACGCCGGACGCAACCCAGCGTCGAACACGGTGAGTCTCTGGATAAATTTCACTTCTAGGCGCAGTACCGAATACGACGCAGAGCCGGACGCACGGAGTCTCGGGATGAATCTTGCATAGGTCGCCCAACACCGGACGCTGGGCGGCGCCGACGCTGGAGTCTTCGCTTGGCGCCAAAGACCGGGCGCGTGCAAGACCGGACGTGGGCGCTACCGGGACGATCATGCATTGGCGTCAGGTCGGACGCGAGCTGCGTCGGACGCGGGCGCCTCGAAGGAACCCAGACCGGATGCAAGCAAGCACGGACGTGAGTCTTCACTTTGATGCCAGGCGACGCGATGTGCACCCAGCGCCGGCTAAGCCGGGTCCGACGTTTGGGTGCGCTCGTTATGCACGGTATGGTTCAAACGCGATCATTCCCTACACAAAACACAAACGAACATGATTCCAATAAAAGATATTCAAATATAACCAAAATGGAACCAAATCATCTAAAACAAAAAGGAAAAACATAACCAAAAACATGCAAAACATTGGGCCAATTGAGAATGATAAATCTTGGTCATGGTTTATCTCACGGATCCAACTGGTATTTGGAAATACTGAAAACCTCTTAATTGTCTCGGACGCACATGTGTCCATAGTTAATGCCATCGAGAGAGTATTTCCACAAGCTCATCACCTCTTATGCTTCTACCACTTAGTGAACAAGATCAAACAGTTTCGCAGTAGCACTGTGGTGGAAACGTTCCAAGAAGTTGCTTATGCATACGAGCCCAGACAATTCCAACGTGATCAATGTTGGAGGCAATCAGATTTGTAATTGAGCAGTGGTTCAACGATAGACGAGCAGCATCATGTAGGTCGGACAACTATCTCACTGATGAGACAGTCAGAAAGCTTACGGTAGCGGTGTTAAAAAGTTGTCATTACTCTACGACGAGATCTACAAATGCAAAATATAGGGTGCAGTCTGGCATTAGGAACTTCCTGGTCGATCTTCAACTCAAATCGTGTGATTATCGAGAATTTAACCAAGACGGGATGCCGTGTTCACACGTAATTGTTGCCACTAATTAGTTTTAATACTAATACTACACATCGGATATTTTTCATGTAACTCATACTAATATTTTTCATTGACAGTGAGGCCGGACAATCCATCCACAATTACGTCAAATCATACTACACGGCCAACACTTTTAATTGAGACATACAGTGGTGCAGTGAATCATGTCCCTCAATACAATGATTGGATGGTTCCAAATGAGATAGCTCAAGCGAATGTATTGCCTCCTATTATGACAAGACAAGCTGGACGACCTAGAACAAGTCGGATTCGATCCGGTGGTGAAAGGTCTACAAGAAGAGTGCCTACAAACCATATAGGAGAATCGTCTAGCATCTCATGATTAGACTCCTTATCATCAACAACCAATAACTATATACACGTGTTATTTTTCGCTTAACTTTTGTTTTAATATTTCATGAATATTTATCGTAGCATCATGGATCTTTTATAGTTTAATTTGGAATCGAATATAAAGATAAACATAAGGGATGTAATTGGTATAAACTTTTTGTCCCGTGTAAATTAGAAATTATGCTTTTTTACATATAAAATAAAGCTTCTTAATTATTTATGCAATATTATTTTATAAAAAATATTTTATATATATAATATCATCATATGATAATGTTTTTTATGTATTACTGTAACAGCCCGCCAACCCAAAGTACGGATTAGCAGGGACTGTTAATTGAAACGGGATTAGGTAATGAATAATGACGTGGAATACTGAACGGTGTGACATATATCGGGAATATTTCTGAAATTTCAAGTGTTTAAGGTTTGACAAAAACATAACATACATATGACTTCATAATCTAGCAGCGGAAAACATGTGGAATACACATATGACGATGTGTATCCAAGGTTTAACTATCAGCGACAAAAGACCCGACTGCTCAACACTGCTCCATCCCATTCATCAGCTCAACCTGCACATTTAAAAACAAACATGCAGAGCTGAGTACAAATGATGCACTCAGTGGGCTCATTGCCAAAAATATTTTATCAACTTTAAATTACACTGCCCCTTTTGAGTAAGACACAAAGGTTTTATTGAAAAGGTATTGCGCTTACTAAAACATTTCTTATTTTCTCGAAAACATCGCCTGCGCAGGCATTTTCTCTGTATGTATGATCCATATCACGTTTCATAAACTGATCTCACGCCGTAGAAGTAGGCCTCCTTCTACAGATGCCGTGACCGGCCGAAGATGTTACTAATGGCACACAGTCACATAGCCGTGAATTTCGCGATTCGACTAGATCCGCGACCGCCGATGATGTTACTAACGGCTCACAGTCACCCACTGGTGTACACGTTAACCCTAGCCAGAAATTTTGCATCTGACTAGGATCCGATATCGATTTTCTCATAAGTTTGGGAGCGACCCGACAACTTAAGTCAGTTGGCGAACCAACACTCATATACTTTCATAGTTGGGTCGCCCAACAACATCGATAGAATACATACATAAAACATAAACACTTTGGGCGGAATCGAATAACGTTTCATAATCATTTCTCAACTGAAAGCTTTTAAATAAATACTTTTCGAAGAAAGCATCGTAAATAAAAGGGTTTTCGAGTAAAGCCACCTGGTACGAAGCTTTTCAATAAAGTCCCTTTCTAAAGTCAACGATCAAAACGCGTCCAACCTTTACGTAAGGAACTAATTTAGTACGTAGGTCACGTTTCGATAGAGACGAACATAGTCTATGACGTTCTATGAATCAATTAGGTCTAACGTCGAACTTATTTTGACGTTCCCTAATTAAAATGATGTCGATTATGTAATCGCTCATCATATAAGAGATATTCTATCTCTTTAGCACATAATGTACGTTTTAATGTACTTACCAACGTAAGTTACATTCTTACAAAACGACACGTCACATTGATCGCGAATATCGAATTTCGTGCCCTTTGACATTGGTCAACGTTTTTAGTCAACATTTTGACTTTGGTCAACATTTTAGTCAACAATTTTGACTAAAGTCAACATTTTGACTTTTTAATACTACATGTGTAATTTTGTTATTTTATGTACAATTCTTGTTCTAAAAATTACCATAAAATCATAATATGTCTAAAACATCATTTTAGATCATATTATGCAATTATACTTGATAATATAAATTTATAACATTAATACTTATAACCTATAGTCTTCGGCTATTTTGTATTAATTAGCTTAGACTTGTGGATAAATTCCTATAAATTCATATATCACACTATTTTATCTAGGGATTAATAATATGTAATTACTTTGGTCAACTAAAAATTATACACCTTAGTATTATACTATATAGTTTTCGAAAACTTTAATTAACTAAGTAAACATCTTCCAAAAATTCTAATTAATTCTCATAACATATAATCATCCTTAAACATCCTTGCTAAAACATAATTTTTTTTAATTATGAACTATCCATTAAATTTTACTATAGTCCTATTTTCGAAAAAGTGACTTAGGTCAAATAAAATTTTAACAACTCCAATAAATTTATACAACACTATATTATGAATCTACACTATCAATATGCTATAATAACACTTAAACATGAATTATATCACAACATTTTATTTTCCTAAAAATTTTCGATAATCATAGATTTATATACCATAGTTTTCCAAAAATTCTGCATAAAATCATATAAGCTTATTTGATGCCATAGATCATTATTTCATGTTCAAATCAACAATTAAAAATCATAATAATCAACATACTGTACTATCATATTTTCGGTCAACATGTAACTTTTAATATCATGCTTAACTTTGTACTATAATCATAATACATGCTTAATAATATCATATAAACATAATTTCTACACACTTTAGCATATGTTCTATAATTTTCGAAAATGTCACAAACAAACTAAGCTTATAACATGAATTCTAACGGATGAAATTCGAAAATTCTAGCATGTATACGAAGCTTGGAAGAAATCTAACCTTTTAATCGGTGTCGATTTTGATCGGCAACGTTTTTCTATCTAAAATTTGGGATCAAAGTGATGAACTCTCTCTCTCAAATTTCCTCTCCTATTTTCGGTACTAAGGGAAGCAAATGGAGAGGTGAAGAGCTTAGCTTATATTTATAGGGTTAAACCACTTGTATGTTAATTATTACACATAAAATATCAACTAATCCACTTGGGTATAATTATTACATAAGATGATAAATTATCATACTTGTACCACTTGCACCTATTTTCGTCCAACTTGTATTACTGAAGACAAGATTTTAATTTTTTTTATCATGTCATTCATTAATGTAGAACATTATCACATTATTTTTGTCCACTTGGAAGCTAAGATATCTTATGAAATTAATTCATACCACTTACACACTTATCTTCAAAATTCTCGTCCACATGCTTTAGTATAGGACAAGTGTTTTAAATTTTCTCATCCTATTATCCCAATCTGTATCAATCCAAAAAATATCTCTTTCCCTTTCCTAATTGCTCACGGCAATCTCAAATGCTCAAATGCAATGGATTTGATTTTTAGTTGTTTTAATTATGGTACACGTTAATACACTTGAAATTTTGGTCAAACAATTCGGTCCCTTTGTAGGCTTAAAGATAGATTTTTATTTCTATTATATCCTATTTTAATATGTCATCATATTAATGTATATCACCAATTATCCTCAATTAAAGAAATTTATCACTTTATACAATGTATATGTGTGTGTTGGTCACTACTAGAACCTTAGGGATGATTTTTATTTTTTTCTATATTATATAATTTAAGATAATTATAAGATAATGTCACATTTGAATAGTCAACATTTTACACTTTTTTATTTTCACACTTGTTCACACTAATTTTCAAACTTTTCAACTACTACCAAACAAATTCCATAGTTACTTGTTTTAATTGGTAACTACTACTACTTTACACCTAATAACATGATAAGATCCTAATCATACTATACTATTAATTGTAGCATGAAAATTATCAAATTTAGCACATAAAATGTCCACATTTTCGGCCTCCTTGGTACAAGTGATCCCCCACTTCTACAAGTTGCTAATACAACTCATATTATCCATAAAATATCATATTAATATAATAATTATCATATAACCTCAATTGGGTAGCAATTAAAATAAATTAATGCCATATATCCTAATTTTCGAGAATTAGGGCTCACACTTACTAAATATTTTATTTTCTTGTACCAAATAGCTACCACATAATTATGTGACATATTATAAATCCTAAATGATGAATTTAATCATAGAAAACATTTAGAACAATTTTAAATCATAAAACCCTATTTTCGATTTCTGTGGTTTTGAAAATAGCATAATTGTTCAATCTTTATTCCTTAATTATCTAGCATTATTTTAATGATAAATAGTGCTCTTATATCATAAAATAATCATAGGAATTTGAATTTTATAATTCCATGATCATTTGGCCAAGTTATCGAATTATCTCTAAACGTAGACGTTTGAAACGTCTCTAAATTCTCGTAATTAAATCATCTCTAAAATATCCAAAATAAAGTTGTAACAACTTTATTTATTCCCATAATAATAAGGAATTTCAAATTCTAAGCTTAAATGCTTAAAATACTGTAAGACTTAATTGTCGAATTTAACCGACGTTAGAACAATATGTTCGAAGGAATATCAGAAACTATATTCCTTAATTCACTAAGCGTCAGTGAATATCACACAGAATTTATCAAATTATGCTTAGTCAAAATCGTAGATTGACTAATTAAGAGTTTAATTATCGAGGCTAAACTCTAAATTACGATTTTAATTATCGTAATTAAGCATTAAAACTGCGGGATATTACATCCTACCCCCCTTAAAATAAATTTCGTCCCGAAATTTGCATACCTAGAAGCATGGGACACTTTTCTCGTCATCTTATCCTCATGTTTTCACATGACTTTCTCTTGTCCATGGTTTCTCCATTGGACTTTCACTAATGGTATAAACTTGATTCTTAACCGTTATACTTTACGATTTAACATCGTCATAGGTCTTTCCTTATAATCCATATCTGGATTAAGAACATCATCATCATAATAACTCACGTGTTTTGGATAATACACGTACTTTCTTAACTGCGACACATGGAAATCATCATGTACATTTTCCACATTTAGTGGAGGTACCAATCTATAGGCCACTGGCCTATCACCTCTAGGATCTCATAAGGTTCTATAAACGTGCTCTTAACATCCCTTTCTCTCTAAATATTATAATTCTTTTCAAGGAAGAAACTTTGAGAAAATTTTTATCTCGCATTTAGAATGCAGTTCATAACCACGATATCGTCAAAGACTTTTATCTATCATGTGCTTCTTTTATTATTTGTCTATCTTGGCAAACATCTTAATCATTTCACTCACACTATCAGCCTTAAAACTTTCCTCTTACTTTCATTATCACCATAAAGAGGTGATCCACACTTCCTTTCGTACTATTCATCATATGGGCTATATTGATCATTTTTTGACAATCGTAGTCGTAAGTGATCTTAATAAGTGGAACAAAATGTATTTCCAATGTGTACTCCATTTCGACACTAATGTCCTCAACATATCTTAAAGCGTTCATATTGTTTCTTTCCAACTGTCCGTCTGTCTGTGAGCGAAATTTATGCTAGAGTTTAATTTCGTGTCGAACTCTGTCATAAGCTAATCCAAAATCTGTTGTAAGCTAATCCAAAATCTAGAAGCAAACTTAGAATCTCTATCATATATGATAGATTTTGGTACTCATATAAACGTACGATCTCTTTTATGTAAAACTGAACTAACTTATTAGATTCATGAATAATTCGCATAGGCAGAAAATAAGCTCTTTTAGTAAGTCGGTCCACTACTACCCATATAGTAGTGTTACCTCTTTTGACTTTGACATCTTTCCTCTGTTCCTCTATTATCCTTTTTTTTAAATCATACGTCAGAGTGAGTGTAGCAATACAACTCATGATCATCTCTGGTTTGTTCAACCATCTCTATTTTCATTCCTTCGAACTCTTCAACGAGTTTCTTTTTTTTTTCGTAAAGAGACTTCCCAATTTGGGTGGATTTTACGACTTAAGGCATTACTACTACATTTGCCTTTTCTGGGTGATAACTTATACCACAGTCGTAGTCTTTTACTAATTCGGGCCGCCTGTTTTGCCTTATGTTCAAATCTCTTTGCTCGAAAAGTACTTCAAACTTCTATGATTGGTGAAGATCCCACACTACACTTTATAAAGGTGATGTCTCAAAACTTAATACGTGTATTGCTGTTGCTAATTCTAAATCGTGAGTTGGGTAGTTCTATTCATGTGGTCTAAGTTATCGTAATACATAGGCTAACACCTTCTTGAGACGTAGAGATAATACTAAGAATGAATTAGTTAGTCGAAAACCATTCCACAATCCTCTGCAAGGAGAGAGAATTTTTGTCCCATTCATGCGGACAAGAAGCTACGAGTTTATATGGAATCCACATGGGGAAGAAAATTCCGATCATATCCACACTGCAAACAAAGAGAATAATAAACAAAAAGGGATGTCGAGCATTCCCTGTTTATCTAAGCAAAGAATGAAAAGCGAGATGAAAGTCGAGGATGTGGAAATTGTTCAAGGAATTTTCAGACGGTTTTCCAACAACTTATCAAGAATACCCCCTGATAAGCAGCTAGAGTATTACCATCAATCTAGAACCATTATTAAACCATGCCAAAGGTACTTTAATCAAACGTATTCAAGGAAATTGGAAGGACAGAGTTTCAAATTAAAGGTTGTGGGATCTAAGTCTTATCGGACCTAGTGTATCACCTTAAGAAACACCTAGCTTGCTTGTCAAAAAGAAAGATAGCCCATTAAGAAAGTGTACAGATTATTGAGAAGAGAATAATCTATTACCAAGGATAAATGAGTATTTGGTCAATGGGAAAGAGCAAGAGTAGTCCTGAGAACCGATCTCAATTGGACTATAATAAACTTAAGGTACAAGCTAAGAATGTACCCAAAATGGCCTTCCGAACAAGATGTGGCCACTATAAGTTTATAGTCGGGCCATTCGGACCAACTAATACGCCAGCCATGTTATGAACCTCAAAAATCGAGTGTTCCGCGCGTACTAAAACAAATTGTCTTAAATCATCATAGATGATATCCCCATCTAATCGAAGGACAAGAAAGAGTATAGAGAACTTTTTGAGAACTATCTTGCAGACATCAAAAGTCAAACAAAATTTCGCCAAGTTTATTTAAGGCGAATTCGACTTAAAGAAATAATATTCCTTAGACACGTTGTATCTTCCAAAGGAATCCATGTGAACCTGACAAAGAGTTAAAAAGCAATGCAAGGAAGGAAGAAATCAACAACCCAAAAAGAGATCAAAAGTTTCATAAGGTTCGCGGTCTGCTATCGAAGATTCATCGAGGATTCTCTAAGATAGCAAGGCCAACGAAACAGCTACTCCAAAAGGGAATAAAGTTTACTTAGATTGATAAATGCAAAGAGAGCTTCCAACAGTCTTTGTAACAGCCCGCCAACCCAAAGTACGGATTAGCAGGGACTGTTAATTGAAACGGGATTAGGTAATGAATAATGACGCGGAATACTGAACGGTGTTATGTTCAAGTTCCTTACTAAAGTCTTAAGTGATTATAGGTTCAATTCTAAGTTTGAATAAATACGTGTGGCGACCATGATCCTTTTTTTTTAAGTAAAGAAGTTCTCATCCTTTGATTCGCTTATTCTGATTTGAGTTCTAATGCTCCTACGCATGCTCTTACTATTCTTATGATAACAGAATGTGAAGCACTTGTCTCGAACAAAAGTATTTTAGGTATACCGAGAAGTTTTCGCACTACCGAGCTTTCCTGGTTTTATTCGTTCCATCATTATCATACTTTCTAACCAGTATGAATGATTCAGCTTACTTTTTCTTCTTCTTTATCGTTCTTTAGAATATATCTTCCATATATTCTTTCTTTTAAAATCCTTTCAAGAAGAATCCCTATATTAGCATTTATTATGCTATCATACGTAATATCCTTTTTGAATATACGTCATTTCCCTTAATCTTCATTGGTTTGCCTAAGTGGTTTCACATAAGTTAAAATCCTTTGTTTACTGAGAACACATCTTACTTTTGCCTCGACGTCATATATCTTTACCATCTCCTTGACATTCTACTTTTACTTCACCTCAATGTCAGAAATACCTAAAATTTCACTTTATTGGTCGTTCCATAAATATGAGGAACAAACTTTCCAATTAGGTTTGCGTAAAGGTCTTTCCATGTGAACCTCTTCCTTTCTTCTCTTGAAGGAATTTCTCTTGCAATCGCTTCTAAAAGTTATCTTACTTGTTAATTACCAAATCACGTACAAGATAAACGTTTTATCTCTATATAACTTAGAGTACGATGGTTTATCTCAAATAATAGATCCACTTCTTAATCCACTTCTTTACTTCACAGGAATTACTTTATTTATCGTAATCAGACTGTTTCTAAGATTTTTATCATATTCCAGGGCTATTTCCCAACTGTATAGCTTGTAGTTCCTTTAGCAATTCTTAACTCTTGCTCCTTTACTTGAGCATGATATTCGAAAGTCATAATACTTTCGTTATACTTGGGTCTCTAGATTGGTGAGGTAGTACGTTTGTACACCATAATTCAAGTTCCAAGCATCATTGCTTCACTACCAAATCTCGACTCGGGGTATCTTTCCCATACTTGGTTTAAATACTAGGAATAGCCTAGCTGTTCACATATCTCATTATTTATGATCCATCGATCTTACTATCATTGGTTTTAACCAAGATCTCAAGTACCTGGAATCATTTCCACTTAAACAAAATCTTATCGATTTAGGGATAAAACGAGAGACTGTTAATGGAGACTATCATTCCTTATATACTCATCAATGAGTCTTGTCTATTTCCATACTATAGACATGTCCAACCTACTAATGAGGTCATAAGGACGAACAACTATCTTCAAAGCTAAGTTGTAATCTCTCTCGTTATAACATAATAAGATGAGGTTATATCCCAAGGATATCGTATACTTTTCTTTACTTCTATTTAGCACTCAATGCTAAAGAGTATCTTGTTCATAACTTAATCATCATACACTCACGTGGAGGTATAAATTTACTATCATCATTAATGGAAAGCCCATCAATGGTCCTTACGCTCATGTATATAATCGAAAATATATCTCGTCTCATCGAGAACTTCTTTACATCATATCTTGATGTCTTATCACTTTACTGATCTGAAACTTTTAGGTGACAAGATAAGTCAACCTACGTCATACTTATTAGTTTTAAGGATTGAAGAAAATTCATCGTGACAACTTGCAGGAGGTATGGGTTCACAATCCCCAGATAACAATTCTGAAGGTTTTGAAACAATATATATTCTTGACTGAATAATTGCGAGATAGGGTCCAAAGACCAGAATAACGACTACTGAGATTTCTTTGGTCATATGGGCTGGCCAGACCCGTCGCAAATACTTTCTCGCCATGAAGGTTTGGTTTCAAGAGAATGGTTTTATGAAGTTTTCGGTTGTAAACTTCTTTAGAAAAGTGAGAATTCAACCGATATCTCAATCGACATCGGATCATAGAGTTAAACTTTATGACGTAATTTTGGGCTATGAATAAGATTTGAAACCTTATACAACACATTTTAGTTGTTATCAAAGGTTCTCATGTATACACATGCTATAACTCTTCTTGTACTAATGGGAATCTTACTTTCTAATAGCGTTCTAAGATTCCTGCCACACTGTAGGGTTCTCGTTCTATGTACGTCACAAGATCAGCATCAACTGTTTCTTTGATCGTATTCTTATTTTGTTTCTAACGAGAAAGTCATAGTCAATTTGGATTTCCGTCAAACGTGAACATCCAAACAGAAGACTATACTCATGTCACTGTAGTACAGTGACATTCATCATCATCATTCCCTTCTTTGCTCTTTGATTTTCTTCTCTTTGTTCTCGCTGCTCGTTATTCAACTCGAGATTCTAATTTCGATCTCGTTTCGCCTCATGACGACTAAAATTCTCATAGTTCTCTTTCTATGTTCTTTCGCATAAAGGGATCATGCGACTTAAACAGCCTATGTTCTTTTGGGATAACATATCCATTATCAAAATAATCTGAAATTTCAAAGCGTAAACATTCATAACATAACTCTTTCATAATAATCATGCTCATCAATTTCACGAATTAAAGATTTCACTTTGACATATCTATGTCAACACTTTCTCATATAACATCATTATAACATAATCATATGTTGGTAGCGAACCAACAACTTTCATAACATAAATTCTCATTGAATTCCATGAATTCAAAGGTTTCTCTTTTGACATATCAATGTCAATGCATTCTCATCTCACTTTCAACTCTTCACAACATAAAATATCATTGCAACATTTGCAATTTCTTTCACTTTCAATAATTCTCATAACTTTCATTTCTCAAAAAAAAATCATTTCAATCATCATTCACTACTTTTATTCTCAAATATCTTTCATAATTTTCATCTCTTTGGAAATATCATTTTCCATGTTCAAACTTCTTATTTCTAAATTTTGAGAAAGGGGCATGTACTTTCAAACTTTTTCATTTCCAAAACCGAGAAAATCATTTACTCAACGCTTATTAAATCTTTTAAGTTTTCCATGAATATGTAGTCCCATACCTACATATTCTTGGAATCCTTTGAGCTTTCCTTGAATATGCAGTCCCATACCTGCATATTCTTAGAATCTCTCCTAATTCTAACTTTCATTTTCTTGAAAAATCATTTCATTTTAATAACTTTCACTTTAAAACTTCTTATTCTCATTCTCAAAATTTTGAGAAAGTCATTTACCTCTTTCCCGGTTGAGCTTGACGTGATGGAGTGTTGAGCATAGTCAGCTGATCTCTAGAAGTCTAGTGAGTCAATCTAGACTTAACTTTGAAAGGAAATTTTGGGTTTAAGGAACGAACTGCTCTAATACCACTTTGTAACAGCCCGCCAACCCAAAGTACGAATTAGCAGGGACTGTTAATTGAAACGGGATTAGGTAATGAATAATGACGTGGAATACTGAATGGTGTGACATATATCGGGAATATTTCTGAAATTTCAAGTGTTTAAGGTTTGACAAAAACATAACATACATATGACTTCATAATCTAGCAGCGGAAAACATGTGGAATACACATATGACGATGTGTATCCAAGGTTTAACTATCAGCGACAAAAGACCCGACTGCTCAACACTGCTCCATCCCATTCATCAGCTCAACCTGCACATTTAAAAACAAACATGCAGGGCTGAGTACAAATGATGCACTCAGTGGGCTCATTACCAAAAATATTTTATCAACTTTAAATTACACTGCCCCTTCTGAGTAAGACACAAGGATTTATTGAAAAGGTCTTGCGCTTACTAAAACATTTCTTATTTTCTCGAAAACATCGCCTGCGCAGGTATTTTCTCTGTATGTATGATCCATATCACGTTTCATAAACTGATCTCATAAACTGATCTCACGCCGTAAAAGTAGGCCTCGCTTACGTGACGCCGTGACCGCCAAGATGTTACTAACGGCACACCACATAGCCGAATTTGATTCGACTAGATCCGCGACCGCCGATGATGTTACTAACGGCTCACGGTCACCCTTCGGTGTACACGCTAACCCTAGCTGTGAATTCTCAGATCCGACTAGGATCCGATATCGATTTTCTCATAAGTTGGGGGCGACCCGACAACTTAAGTCGGTTAGCGAACCAACGGCTCATATACTTTCATAGTTGGCTTGCCCAACAACATTGATAGGATACATACATAAAACATAAACACTTTGGGCAGGTACCTGAATAACGTTTCATAATCATTTCTCAACTGAAAGCTTGTAAATAAATACTTTTCGAAGAAAGCATCGTAAATAAAAGGGTTTTCGAGTAAAGCCCACCGGCACGAAGCTTTTCAATAAAGTCCTTTCTAACGCCAACGATCAAAACGCGCCCAACCTTTACGTGAGGAACTAATTTAGTGCGTGAGTCACGTTTCGATAGAGGCGAACATAGTCTATGACGTTCTATGAATCAATTAGTTCTAACGTCGAACTTATTTTGACGTTCCCTAATTAAAATGATGTCGATTATGTAATCGCTCATCATATAAGAGATATTCTATCTCTTTAGCACATAATGTACGTTTTAATGTACTTACTCAACGTAAGTTACATTCTTACAAAACGTATTACGTCACATTGATCGCGTATTATCGAATTTCGTGCCCTTTGACATTGGTCAACGTTTTTAGTCAACATTTTGACTTTGGTCAACATTTTAGTCAACAATTTTGACTAAAGTCAACATTTTGACTTTTTAATACTACATGTGTAATTTTGTTATTTTATGTACAATTCTTGTTCTAAAAATTCCCATAAAATCATAATATGTCTAAAACATCATTTTAGATCATATGATGCTATTATACTTGATAAAATAAATTTATAATGTACATATGATGATGTACTATCAAGGTATAAACATATCACGACAACATTCCTATTGCCAACACCGCTCCATCCATCATTTGCTCAACTCGCACATTTAAAACAAACATGCGTGGTGAGTACAAGAATGCACTCGATGGACTCATGCCAAAACATTTTATCATTTTAGATTACATCGCCACATCATGGTAAGACAAAGGGTTTTAGTTGAAAATGCCTTGTCTTACTAAATCATTTTATCGTTCATAAAATCATCGCTGGCGCCGTGCATTTTTCCGGGTGTATGATCCATATCCCTTATCATCATTTCGTCATAGTAACATAGTCGAAAGTCGTGAGGGAGGCCTCCCTACGACCCGCGACCGCCGTGAATTGTCCTTACTGACACAAATACCATCGGTGTACACGTTAATCCTAGCTAGGGATAAGCCTTCCCAAGATAGGGTCCGATATCGATTTTCATTCATAAGTTGGGAGCGACCCAACAACATTCATATCATTCATCATTCTCATGGATAGGATACAATACACAAAACGTAAACATTTTTGCAGGTAATCATTTAAACAGATTTATCAACAGTTGGAAAAAAAATACTGTAAATAAAGACAGTTAATATAAGTAGCATAGTTGTTTTATTTTAGAATAAAGCCCACCTGGACTGTTGGTTGCCTTAATCGATCACTTTGACTGTAAGTCCCAGGCTTAGCCTATCTATTCCTGGCCTTGAGGTTTTGGAGTAGAAACTATCCATCGAGTCTTAGAACCCATATTTCTACTATAGTGTATATCAAGGTATGATATACACTCAATTGAGCATGTGGTGGCACCTAGTCAAATACCTCACGTTAAGGCGTGCCGTGAAAATATCGTATAATGATGTTTTATCATAATTGCGTACATCTTATAATGCTCTATCGTACCTTGATACATGACATAATGAATGCATCGATTAATAGCATGTTAGTCACATAAGGCATACTTCACATAGGGTTTCCAACACTTAGTCAAATTTCAATGTTGAATTTCAAAGAAACAACTTGAAATAACCCAAGTGGAAAACTTTGACGATTCATAACTCTCGAGTTAGAATTGTATGGCGCACAAAGATACATTCTGAAACCTCTAAACATGTACTACAAGTTCTAAGAAGGAATTAAATCCAAAAGATTCATGGTTTTGGAGATATAAGGTCTCAAAGTGGGCAACTCAAACTGACTTCCATACTTAGAAAATTTTTCAGAATTTTCAGTTTTAGCTTAACGACGAGGGGTTTTGCGAGGCTCGTAACTTTTGACTCACAATGCCAAAATGGCTGCAGGCTACCAATTTCGAAACCTTGTAACAAGAACTATATATTTCATGAAGACCATACTGGAAAATATTTGACGCATCGAGAAATACATAACCCCAAAGTTCACTAGTTGGAAATGGACAGTTTCCAGTAGGTGACTTTGGATCGATGAAAGGTATACCTATAAAACTTGGTTTGGGATCAAACTTTCCAGATCATAACTAGACATGGTGAGGAACATTTCTTATGAAGAAACCCAAGTCCAAATCGGACTACAAACGGCTTGAACATCTCACGTAAAAGTCATACTCGAACAGCCTATTACATGGAAAAATTCACTAAGGCAGTTTGTCCAAAAAGCTTACTGTAATGTATCAACTTTAAAAATTCACCGAGGGCTCATTATAAGGAATCTGGGAATGCAACCCATCATATTGAAAAGCCACTTAAGTCTAGTTTAATTCAGAAAAAACCTCACTTAATGATTCAAAATATATTGGGAGATAAAAATATTTTACTACAAGCTATCACTTCCGTGACAGTTTTGTGCAGTTAGATTGTAAAATCTGGAATAAATAGTAAGAAAATTTAGAAAATTCTGAACATTTACATACATCTTCTAGACATGAGGAATTATGTTTCTGCCAAATTTCAGAGTTTTATCACTATCCAAACTTAAAACGAAAGCCACGGATCATGGGTTATGAACACGGCGATTTCACAGATTTGCGCGATGATTTCGAAAAATACGATTAAAATAGCAAATCATGTTGGATGGACTTGGAATTTTACAGAGGCATATTGGACACATATATTTTCAACATATTAAAAATTCACAATCATCGGACCACTGTAACTTAGTCTAATAATTTCGTGAAGTTGCTGTTCGTCCAGATAAATCAACATGCAATCACCTATACTTATAAATCTAGCACATTCAAGCATATATATGTACATGCATGTATGTAGCTCCAACACTATTGAGTCCAAGGTTTGGATTCTTCACCTTGGTGTGAAATTCAGTGGGGAATCGAAGGGGTTGACTGAGGAGAGGCTCATAGCCTGGAAAGCTTCGGCTGTCCACGTTTAGCTAGGAGCTTGTGTCCCATTTTTTAGAATGGTGGAGTGGGCTGATCTTGGAGCTGAATTTTCAGTTGTTCTTGGAGGAGGGATGGACGAAAATGGGGGAAGAAGATGACTGAAATCTGATTTTGGGGGTGAGAGGTATGGGATGTGTGTGGGGTGCTTATGGGTGACAATTGTCACCCTTAATACATGTAGTTGACACCTAAACACACTTCTACCTACACACCACACACATGCACGAAAATTATACTTATATATATATATATATCTGTATTTAATCATTTAATTAGACCATATAATTAATCACATTGCCATATAGTAGATATATGCAAAAGTGGGAAGATTAACAACACCTTGTTATAGCACTTATAACATTTTCGCCCTTATGCCCAAACATGGACTAAATTTTATTTTTCATGTTAAACATAGATATATACATCATAGTATATGATTTAGATGATAATTAATAGCATAGGATAATTTAATGGCATCATTTTATGCGATAAAAATCGAGTTCAAAATTAGGGTTTTCGAACGCTTGAAAAATTGGTCACTATCAATTTTGTTGATCTAGCATTGATTTAATGCTTAATAATACTGTAATTACATATACTAATCATAGGAAATTAATTCCTATAGTTTCTTGATCGATTAAAACGCTTTTCGTTTCATCTCAAAACGTTAACGTTTGTAAACGTTGCAAAACGTTCATTATCGACTCATCTTGAAATGGTCGTCATCACTTTATTACATTATTCCATTAATAATGGAATTTAATTCTAAGCTTAATTGCTTAGAAAATATCATGAATTTTAACTATCGATACGCGATCGACGTTAAAATAATACTGCCGATATACTTCATACACTTTTATTTCTTAATTCACAATTCTCAGTGAATATAAAATAGGATTTCATTCCTTCGTAATTAATCGAAGTCATTATTCGATATCATTCTGATTGAATATCTCAGCGAAAGCTTTGATTTACGTTTTTTAAATACCGTAATTAGGCATTAAATTCTGCGGGGTATTACATCCTACCCCCCTTAAAAGAAATTTCGTCCTGAAATTTGCATACCTCATAAAGTATGGGTATCTTAACATCATAACATCATAACTTTCTATGTGCTTTTCTTGCGTCCATGGTTCTTCCATTGGACTTTCATTATAAGACCCAAACTTGCTTCTTAAATCGTTGAATCGTACGATCAAATTAGTCGTAGATTTTCATCATAACCCATCTGAGTCAAAGGTCATGTCATCATGTTGGTTTACGAGAATTGGGTCATTTTCGTATTTCCTTAACTGCGACACGTGGAAAAAACATTTCGTACTTTCCCCCAAATGTGGTGGAAGTACCAAGCTATAGGCTACTAGGCCTATCATTGCTAGGAGCTCGTAAGGTCCTATAAAATGTGATCTCAACATTCTTATATCTAAACTTATAATTCCTCTAGATGGAGAAATCTTAAGAAACTTTAATTCCTCATTCAAGAATGCAGTTCGGGTTTACGCGTACCAGCGTAAGATTTTTATCTGTCCTGAGCTTTTCTTATTCCTTGCCTCGTTGGCAGATATCTTTATCATTTCATTTACAACGTCAGGACTTTATACTTTTTCTCACCTACTTTATTACAATAAAGTGGTGGTCGATACTTTTTTTCAGCACAATGCCTCATAAAACTATATTGATCGTTGTTTGACGGCTACAGTCGTACATAAACTTAACAAGTGATACAATAAGTTCCCACCGATGCCTTGGTTTATCATTTGGTCTATTGTATCCTTAAACATTCATACTGTCCTTTTGATTGTCCTTCTACCTATGAGTGGACATATATGTTAAGGCTCAATCTCGTATCTAACTCCTTTTTATGAGTTAGTTCAAAATCTAGGGGTACTCTTGAAGTCTCTATCTGAACTGATAGGTTTTGGTACTCCTTGTAAATATACGATTTCCTTTATGTACGACTGAGCTAACTTATCGGATCTATGAGTCATCTGAATAGGCAGAGACAAAACATAATTGGCGAGTCAATCCACTACTAGCCATATAGTAGTGCAACTTCTTTATGACTTTGGTAAAATCTGTCATAAGATCTATTTCTATATCATTCTATTTTCATTCGTATATCTCTAGAGATCATAACTTCTTATAAGGCATTTGATACGATGCCTTCACTTGTTGGCAACCGAGACACTGCTCGACAATCATGGTTACATCTCATTCCATTCCTTGCCATCTAACTTTACTCGTAAATCATAATACATCTTAATAATGCCACGGTTGGCGGTATGAGAAGGATCATGAAATTCATTCTTGGTTTTATTTCTAAGCTTATTATTGCTTGGGAATATATGTATATATCTATCTCTTAGACAATATAACACTGTCTAGTGCTCCTTAAAATATCCTTTAGCTCTTCATTCCTTATTTTAATTTGCATTCTATTCCCATCTTCATTTTCTCTTTTTAGTCATATTTCACCTTGATTGTGGGAATACTACTTACTTTCGTCCCTGATTGCCCGACTATTACTGTTCTCGTTTTCTTAATCTTTCTGATGAGTTTTCCTTTTCTATAAGGACATACCATAATTTAGACTGAATTTTATAACTTAGGCATTAGATTCTACATTAACTGTTCATAGGTGATCATTTATCATATTTATAATAATTTACTAATTCTATCCTGTATCCAAGTTCCTTTGCTCGACGAATAACTTCAACTTTTATGAATTGTGAAGGGTTCTTAACTTATTGTTATAGGAGTACAAGAATGCACTCAGTGGACTCATGCCAAAAACATTTTATCATTTTTAGATTACACTGCCACATCATGGTAAGACAGAAGGGTTTTAGTTGAAAATGCCTTGTGCTTACTAAATCATTTTATCAGTTCATAAAAATCATCGCCTGGCCAGACATTTTTCTGGGTGTGTATGATCCATATCCCTTATCATCATTTCATCATAGTAACATAGTCGAAAGTCGTGAGGGAGGCCTCCCTCTACGACCCCGTGACCGGCCGTGAATTGTCCTTACAGCACACAGTCACCATCAGTGTACACGTTAATCCTAGCTAGGGATAAGCCTTCCGGCATAGGGTCCGCTATCGATTTTCATTCATAAGTTGGGAGCGACCCAACAACATTCATATCATTCATCATTCTCATGGATAGGATACAATACACAAAACGTAAACATTTTTGCAGGTAATCATTTAAACAGATTTATCAACAGTTGGAAAAAAAATACTGTAAATAAAGACAGTTAATATAAGTAGCATAGTTGTTTTGTTTTAGAATAAAGCCCACCTGGACTGTTGGTTGCCTTAATCGATCACTTTGACTGTAAGTCCCAGGCTTAGCCTATCTATTCCTGGCCTTGAGGTTTTGGAGTAGAAACTATCCATCGAGTCTTAGAACCCATATTTCTACTATAGTGTATATCAAGGTATGATATACACTCAATTGAGCATGTGGTGGCACCTAGTCAAATACCTCACGTTAAGGCATGCTTTCGTGAAAATATCGTATCATGATGTTTTATCATAATTCGTACATCTTATAATGCTCTATCGTACCTTGCGACATGACATAATGAATGCATCGATTAATAGCATGTTAGTCACATAAGGCATACTTCACATAGGGGTTTCCAACACTTAGTCAAATTTCAAGTGTTGAATTTCAGCAAAACAGCTTGAAATAACCCAAGTGGAAAACTTTGACGATTCATAACTCTCGAGTTAGAATACGTATGGCCGCACAAAGATACATTCTGGAAACCTCTAAACATGTACTACAAGTTCTAAGAAGGAATTAAATCCAAAAGATTCATGGTTTTGGAGATATAAGGTCTCAAAGTGGGCAACTCAAACTGACTTCCATACTTAGAAAATTTTTCAGAATTTTCAGTTTTAGCTTAACGACGAGGGTTTTATGAGGCTCGTAACTTTGACTCACAATGCCAAAATGGCTGCAGGCTACCAATTTCGAAACCTTGTAACAAGAACTATATATTTCATGAAGACCATACTGGAAAATATTTGACGCATCGAGAAATACATAACCCCAAAGTTCACTAGTTGGAAATGGACAGTTTCCAGTAGGTGACTTTGGGTCGATGAAAGGTATACCTATAAAACTTGGTTTGGGATCAAACTTTCCAGATCATAACTAGACATGGTGAGGAACATTTCTTATGAAGAAACCCAAGTCCAAATCGGACTACAAACGGCTTGAACATCTCACGAAAAGTCATACTCGAACAGCCTATTACATGGAAAAATTCACTAAGGCAGTTTGTCCAAAAAGCTTACTGTAATGTATCAACTTTAAAAATTCACCGAGGGCTCATTATAAGGAATCTGGGAATGCAACCCATCATATTGAAAATCCACTTAAGTCTAGTTTAATTCAGAAAAAACCTCACTTAATGATTCAAAATATATTGGGAGATAAAAATATTTTACTACAAGCTATCACTTCCGTGACAGTTTTGTGCAGTTAGATTGTAAAATCTGGAATAAATAGTAAAAAATTTTAGAAAATTCTGAAAATTTACATAAATCTTCTAGACATGAAGAATTATGTTTCTGCCAAATTTTAGAGTTTTATCATCAGTCAAACTTAAAAATAAAGCCACGGACTATGGGTGATGAACACGGAGATTTCACAGATTTGTGCAGTGTTTTTGATAAATACAATTAAAATAGTAAATCAAGTTGTATTGACTTGAAGTTTTACAGAGGAATACTAGATACATATAATTTCAACATATTAAAATTTCACATTCATCGGACCACTGTAAATTAGTCAAATAAATTCGTGAAGTTGCTGTTCGTCCAGATCAATCAACATGCAATGATCAAAAGTCTTGAATCTACCTATTAAATCAACATGCAATCATATATATAGTACATACCTATCATAATAAGCATATGAACATCTATGCATGTGTAAGAATCGATCATCCCTAGGATCTAAGGAGGTGGTATTTACCTTAGTCAAGGAATCTAAGGGGTTGACCGAGGAGAGGGCTCATAGCCTGGAAAGCTTCGGCTGTCCACGTTGAGCTAGGAGCTTGTGTCCCCTTTTTTTTGAATGGTGGAGTGGGCTGATCTTGGAGCTGAATTTTCAGTTGCTGTTCTTGGAGGAGGGATGGGCGAAAATGGGGGAAAGAGAGAGAGGGATCATCGGTTGGTAGGGGTGGGAATGGCTGAAGTGTGGTGGTGTGTGGTGTTATAAGGAATGATTGCTTTAGGGTGACAAGTGCTGTCCCATGGCCTTGCATGGGTGATACTTGTCTTTACATACACACACACCTATTATACTATACACCCACACACATATGCACGAAATTGTACACATATATATGTATATATATAAGATTTTAATAGTGTAGTTAGGTTATAATTAATCCAATGTCACTTAGATACATGTAATATGAAAAATCAACAAGATAAACTTGTACACATAAGTGTATAGTTTTCGGCTATTACATTACCAATGGGTCCAATTTTATTTTACATGCCAAATATTGATATATGTTATACTCATATATTTTAGATGATAAATAATATCGTAGGATAAATTAATGGCGTCATTTTATGTGATAAAAATCGAGTTCAAAAATTAGGGTTTTCGAACGTTTGAAAAATTGGTCACTATCAAATCTTGATGATCTAGCATTGATTTAATGCTAAATAACACTGTAATTACATATAATAATCATACGAATTTAATTTCTATAATTCCTTGATCATTAAATTCGTTTTTCATTTCGTCACTAAACGTTAACGTTTGAAAACGTTACAAAACATTCATTATTGACTCATCTCGAAAAGGTCGTCATCACTTTATTAAATTATTCCATTAATAATGAAATTTAATTCTAAGCTTAATTGCTTAGAAAATATCATGAATTTTAACTATCGATACACGATCGACGTTAAAATAATATTGCCGATACACTTCATATACTTTTATTCCTTAATTCACAACTCTCAGTGAATATAAAATAGGATTTCATTCCTTCGTAATTAATCGAAGTCATTATTCGATATCATTCTGATTGAATATCTCAGCGAAAACTTTGATTTACGGGTTTTAAATACCGTAATTAGGCATTTAATTCTGCGGGGTATTACAATCATAAATAAATCATTTGGTAAATTCTACCAGTTTGAGTATAGTAAAGCCCACCTTGACTTTTAAACTTCGAATCTCGGTATGCGTGTTCTTCTCCTTGTTGCACGTGAGTTTCACGTCCCACCTTTATGTAAAAATTTACGTTTAGCACGTTGGCACGCTTTTCGAGATTTTCAAAGTTCGTTCAACTTTGATAAATAAAATAATTCAAAGTTCTAATAAACCCTATACGTAGAAATGACGTATTTCAATAAAAATAATTCTCGTATATCGAGGGAGACGTAATATGATCTACAGTCTCATTTTAACCTTTTAGGTTAAATAATTAACGTATAATAACGTTATTCAATAATGTGATTTCAATTATGAAATCCTTTCTCACAATTGAGATATTCAGATAAAAGTAATACGTTTTTCACGTATTAGCGTATTTAACGAACGTATTTCGTACGTCAATTTCGAAAGTCAACCATTTTGACTTTTCTCAATAATTTCTTTAATAATCACATTTTAATGAATAAATTCAATAAAATCGATTTTTAATCGATTTCTTTTCATAAAGATTTAATTCTCGATTTTTCACGCAAGTCGATAAACTTGATTAATATTTTCTTTCAATATTAATCTTTTAATACTTTAAGCATTATTTTATGCTTTTAACGTTATTTAATATAACGTTTCATCGTAAACATAATATTCTATGTTTAATAATCCTCAAAATTTCAATTATGTCTAATATAATTTTTAGACATATAATATATATTTATTCTTGATTAAAAAGGAATTTAAAATTCCTTATTTAAAAACACAAAGCTCACGGCTTTTTTGTAAAAATTTCCAACCTTGTTCCAAAAATTTCTCTAAATTCATATAGTGTATAATTTTACACTATGATCATTAATATGTATTAATATCACTATAGGAAAATTTGGAACTCACCTATATCACTATATAGGTCTCGAAAATTCCCAATAATTATCAAATAACTTCCTAAAATTATAATTAATTTATCTGAGGCTCTAACCTTAATTTATAACATAATTATAACCTAAAGTCCAACATATTAAATTTCTACACCAAGGTATATATTGTTCATGGTTTCGCCCTTATCAAACTATACACTAAACATTTTATAAAATTCCAATTAATTTACACAATGCTCAAATACTATAGTATAGTAACATTACATCATAATATCATACTAGAATCAATTCAACCATTATGTATTCAAGCCTATAGCTCTCGGTTATTTTGATGAAATTGAGCAAATAAAGTCCAAAAATTCTAGCAAAATCTTGTAGTACATAATTAATACATTAGATCAACAAAATCTATAACATTTCTCAAATTAAAATTGTACATCAACCTAGCATATTTCATCATGTTCAGTCATTTTGAATAATTAGCATAAGATTTTATAAATTTCACAATAATCACTATAAGCTTCTACAACAACATATATCATCAATCCATTCTTAAATCTTGAAAATTTTGATTTTCATTGTGTAATTTCTAGCATGTTAAATTAAATTCTAAACATGCTACATGCTTTCATTCATATTAATACACATCATTAATAAACAAATATCATGCTTAGCATAATTTATACTTAAGAACACATGCTTGAAATTTAAATCTAACCATTAGAAAATTAAAAACTTAGGGTATAATCGAAGCTTGTTCGATTCCTAACCTTTTTAACGGAATTGATTTTATGTGATCAAGCTCTAGGTCAAGATTTTGGTGATTGGAACTCAAGAACTCTCAAAGTATTTCAAGAAGAAAGCTCATGGTATTTTCTTCTTTTGGAGAGAGGAATGTGTTTGTGTTTATGAAGTAATACCCTTATGTGATGAAGTAATACAATTAAATGCTTTCACTCTCTCTCTCGGTCATATCCTCACAAATTGGGAGCCTTTTCCAATCTACTTTATGAGTCATAGTTGAATTACATCATCAATACTTACTACATCTTCAACCAATTTATTTCTTGGGTAAAACAAAGAAAAATCCTTGCATTTTGAGGCCAAAGTCACGACTACTCACACATACACAAGGATTAAGTGGTGACTCACCCAAGCCTTATGTCATAGTAGTAAGTATGGTCTTACACAAATTATTCCTCGACAATTCAATTCTTTGAATTGGAGAAGAAATAACCGTCGGTCATTGCCTTACAAGAGGAGGAAATTTTAATTTCATTAATTAATACATGTATAAGTCAATGTACACTCTATCCCAAATATATTTTCATCATCAAATGTAATACCAGCGAATTAGATGCTAATTACGGTATTTAAAACCCGTAAATTAGAAATTACCGAGATGATTCAATCCATAAGATATCGAATAATGATTTCGATTATTCTGAAGGAATGAATTCTATTTTATATTCAACGAGAATTTTGAATTAAGGAATAAGAGTATATGAAGTGTATAGGCCGTATTTTTCTTTAACATTGATTTCGTATCGATAGTTAAAATTCATGATATTTTTTAAGAAATTAAGCTTAGAATTAAATTCCATTATTAATGGAATAATTTAATAAAGTGATGACGACCATTTCGAGATGAGTCGATAATGAGCGTTTTGCAACGTTTTCAAACGTTAACGTTTTGAGATGAAGCAGCGTTTTAATCGATCAAGAAATCAGAGGAATTAATTTCCTATGATTAGTATATGTAATTACAGTATTATTTAGCATTAAATCAATGCTAGATCATCAAGATTTGGTAGTGACCAATTTTTCAAACGTTTGAAAACCCTAATTTTCGAACTCGATTTTTATCGCATAAAATGATGCCATTAATTTATCCTATGATATTATTTATCATCTAAACTATATGTCATAACATATATCAATGTTTGGCATGGAAAATAAAATTTTGACCCTTTTGCATAGTGTAATAGCCGAGAGCTATATACACATATATACTAAGCACTTATTTGTTGATTTGTCCTATTACATGTATCTAAGTGACATTGGATTAATTATAACCTAACTACACTATTAAAATCTGATATATATATATATATATATATATAGGTACAATTTCGTGCATGTAATGTGAGTGTAGTGTGTAGTGTAGGTGTGCATGTGTGTAGAAGGACACATGCTCCTTAGGTGTCACCACCATAAGCACCCCACCACCTACACCACTTCAGCCATTCTCCACCACCACACAACCCCCCCCCCCAATTCAGATACAGCCATCCCCTTTCTCTCCTCCCTCTCTCAAAAATCTGCAAGGGAGTTGAGAGCTCCCCCCACTTTCATCTCAACCGAGCATGAGCTCCGTCGACCTCCATCTCTCTCTCAACCTTGTCAAATTCTGATCCAAGGTAAAGGCCCTATAACCATAAGTTTATTTTGGTCAAGATATATACATGCATGTTCATCAATATGCTTGAATGTGTTGGGTCTATGCTTGAAAGTGATTGCGTGTTGATTTAATAGGTAGATTCAAGACTTTTGATCATTGCATGTTGATTACCTGGACGAATAGAAACTTCAAGAATTTATTTGACTAAGTTACAGTGATCCGATGATTGTGAAATTTTAATATGTTGAAATTATATGTGTCTAGTATTCCTCTGTAAAATTTCAAGTCAATCCAACTTGATTTACTATTTTAATTGTATTTATAAAAAACACTGCACAAATCTATGAAATCGCCGTGTTCATCACCCATAGTACGTGGTTTTCGTTTTAAGTTTGGCTAATGATAAACTCTAAAATTTGTCAGAAACATAATTCAGCACGTCTAGAAGATGTCTGTAAATATTCAGAATTTTCTAAAAATGTTTACTATTTATTCCAGATTTTACAAGTTAACTGCACAACACTGTCACGGGAGTGATAGCTTGTGGTAAAATATTTTAGCTCCCAATCTATTGTGAATCATTGAGTGAGGCTTTTCTGGATTAAACTAGACTTAAGTGGCTTTTCAATATGATTGGTTTCATTCCCAGATTCCTTATAATGAACTCACGGTGAATTTTAAAGTTGATACATTACAGTAAGCTTTTGGACAAACTGTCTTAGTGAAATTTTTCATGTAATAGGCTGTTCGAGTATGACTTTTACGTGAGATGTTCAAGCCATTTGTAGTCCGATTTGGACTTGGGTTTCTTCATAAGAAATGTTTCTCACCATGTCTAGTTATGATCTGGAAAGTTTGATCCCAAACCAAGTTTTATAGGTATACCTTTCATCGACCCAAAGTCACCTACTGAAACTGTCCATTTCAACTAGTCAACTTTGGACTTATGTATTTCTCGATGCATTAGATATTTTCCAGTATGGTCTTCATGACATATGTAGTACTTGTTACAAGGTTTCTAAATTGGTAGCCTGAAGCCATTTTGGCATTGTGAGTCAAAAGTTACGAGCCTCGCAAAACCCCTCGTCGTTAAGCTAAAACTGAAAATTCTGAAACAATTTCTAAGTATAGAAGTCAGTTTGAGTTGCCCACTTTGAGACCCTATATCTTCAGAACCACGACTCTTTTGGATTTAATTCCTTCTTAGAACTTGTAGTACATGCTTAGAGGTTTCAGAATGTATCTTTGTGCGGCCATACGTATTCTAACTCGAGAGTTATGAATCGTCAAAGTTTGTCACTTGGGTTATTTCAAGTGTTTTTGAAATTCAACACTTGAAATTTTACTAAGTGTTGGAAACCCTATGTGAAGTATGCCTTATGTGACTAACATGCTATTAATCGATGCATTCATTATGTCATGTCGCAAGGTGCGATAGAGCATAAATAAGATGTACGGTTATAATAAAACAACACAACATGATATTTTTACGGGAGCATGCCCTAACGTGAACCATTTGATTAGGTGTTTCCTACATGCTCAATTGAGTGTATATCATACCTTGATATACACTATAGTAGAAATATGGATTTTAAGACTCGATGGATAGTTTCTACTCCAAAACTTCAAGGCCGAGAATAGATAGGCTAAGTCCGGGACTTACAGCCCAAGAAATCGATTTAGACAATCGATAGTCCGGTGGGCTTTACTCTACTCAAAAATAAAATGCTTTTGAAATATTTATTCTGAAGCTTATTTCAACTCATTGATAAAATGTTTACATGATTACCCGCCAAAATGTTTATGTTTTGTGTATGTATCCTATCCGAAATGAATGATACGAATGATATGAATGTGTTGGGTCGCTCCCAACTTATGAATGAAAATCGATATCGGATCCTATGCCTTGGGAAGACTTATACAGCTAGGATTAACGTGTACACCTAAGGTATTTGTGTCTTGTAAGGACAATTCACGGTCGGTCACGGGTCGTAGAGGAGGCCTCCTCACGACTTTCGACTATGATGATATGATGAAATGATGATAAGGGATACGGATTATACACACCAGAAAAATGCCTGGCCAGGCGATGATTTTATGAAATGATGAAAATATTTTAGTAAGCACAAGGCATTTTCAACTAAAACCCTTGTGTCTTACCATGATGTTGGCAGTGTAATTCAAATGATAAAATATTTTTGGCATGAGTCCACTGAGTGCATTCTTGTACTCAGCCCTGCATGTTTGTTTTTAAATGTGCAGGTTGAGCAGATGATGGATGGAGCAGTGTTGAGCAATAGGAATGTTGTCGCTGAAATGTTTATACCTTGATAGTACATCGTCATATGTACATATCACATGTTTTCCACTGCAAGAACCTAAATTTATGTACTAAAGTCCAAGAATATACTTGACATATGTTTTACAGTTTATTGTTAAAAAGAATCTCCCTTTATAATTATCCCTGTTTAGAGTTATAGTCCCTGTTAATCCGTACTTAGGATTTAGGGGCTGTGACATCAAATTAGAGTTGTGTGTAAGCTTCTAACCTTAGTTGTGAGACCAATATACACGGTCCTTTCACTCTTCCCATACCACTTGATTTTTACTTGATAAGTGTGTAATATATTACACTTGTATCAATTAATTCATAACATAGCATTACTACTTCAAAAATGGCGTGAACTATGCATTTGAAACAAAAGCTCACCGCTTTTCATTTAACATGTAGTATATAATTTATTTTCATGCTAATTATACATATATATCATAATATATGTTTTAGATGATAAATTATATTATAGGAAAAATTATTGGAATCAATCCATGGGTAGAAAAGCCACAATTCTCGATTTAGGGTTTTCGAGAATCTTAAATAATCAAAATATTATTCTAAAATTTTATAGCATTAATTCAATGCTGAATAATATTCTAATAACATATAATAATCATAGGAATTTAAATATCATAATTCCTTGATCGTTGACTTGATTCTCAAGTCATCACAAAACGTTAACGTTTGAAACGTCTCAAACGTTAATTATCGACTCATCTCAAAATGGTCGTAATAAAGTCGTAATCACTTTATTAAATTATTCCAATAATAATGGAATTAAATTCTAAGCTTAAAAACTTAGAAAATATCATGAGCATTTAATTATCGATACATAATCGACGTTGAAATAATACTGTTGAAATACGTTACATAATCGTATTTCTCAATTCACATTAATTTGTGAATAATACATAGGATTTTATTATTCCAACAATAATCGAAATCATTATTCGATATTTTAATAATCAATTTATCAAAATAAAACTCTAATTTACGAAATTAATATCGTAATTAGGCTTTTAAATAATCGGGTATTACATTCCACCCCTTAAAGAAATTTCGTCCAAGTTTACATACCTCGAAAAGATCGGGTATTTTTCTTTCATCGCATCCTCAAGCTCCCACGGCTTCATCTTGTTCATGATGTTTCCACAAAGCCTTGACTAGTGGAATCGATTTATTTGATTCTTGAACCTTGTGGTCTAGAATAGCCGTAGGTTCTTCATTATAGCTCATATCCGGATTGAGGATCACATCGCCTTGATGGATCACATGCTCGGATCGTGCACGCACTTTCGGAGTTGTGACACGTGAAAAACATTGTGTGCGTTTCCCAAACTTGGCGGAAGAGCCAACCTATAGGCGATCGGGCCTATTCTTTCTAGGATTTCATAAGGTCCAATAAAGCGGGTCTTAATTTTCCCTTTACTCCAAACCTTATAATCCCTTTAGATGGAGACCTTCAAAAACTTTATCTCCATTTTGAAATGTAGCTCGGACCTTCGGCGTGTCAGTAAGATTTTGTCTATCTTGAGCTTCTTTTATTCTTTGCCTAATTTGGTAACGATCTCAATCATTTTGCTTATAGCGTCGGGCCCTAAGATTCTTCTTTCACCCACTTCATCCCAGGAAAGCGGTGATCGGCATTTTCTTCCATATAAGGCTTCATACGGGGCCATATCGATCGTCGCTTGATAACTATTATTGTAGGAAAATTCGATGAGAGGTAAAACCTCTTCCCATTTGCACCTCGATCCAACACTACAGTTCTCAACATGTCTTCGAGTGTTTGGATCGTCCTTTCCGATTGTCCATCGGTTTGAGGGTGAAAAGTTGTGCTGAAATTTAACTTCGTGCCCAATTCTTTTTGCAAGCTAGTCCGTAATCAAGTAAATTTTGAATCTCTATCGATGTGATAGTTTTCTGTACTCCGTAGGCATACAATTTCTTTTACGCACAATTTGGGCTAGCTTATCGCACCCATGGGTAATCAATTGGTAGAAAATGTGCACATTTGGTGAGTCATCCACTACTACCCATATAGCGTTGTTCCTCTCTTAGACTTTGGTAAACCCGTAACAAAATCCATAGCTATATCTTCCCATTTCCACTCGGGTATCCCCAAAGGCTGTAGTTTTCCGTGGGACGTTGGTGTAATGCTTTTACTTGTTGACAAGCAAGACATCGCTCTACAAAAGAGGCTATGTCTCTTTTCATACCTTCCCACCGTAACTTTTTCTTTAAATCTTGGTACATTTTAGTCTCGCCTTGATAGGTTGTATAAGGTGTGTCATGAGCTTCACTCATGATTTCATTCAAGATTGTTGTTGTGCGGGATACACAACCTTCATTCAAACAATAAAGCATTATCTCGTGCTTCTTGAAAATTTTAGATCCTTCCGTCCTTACTGGCTCTTGCTTTTCTAACTTTTCCTCCATCCTTTGTCCTTCAAGGATTCTTTTCCTTAAGTCAGACGTCAATGTGAGTGTAACAATACAACTCGTGATCGTCTCTGGTTGTTCAATCAATTCGATCTTCATCCTTTCAAACTCTTCAATGAGTTTTTCTTCATTTGTGAAGAGACATCCCAATTTGTTTTGACTTTTCGACTCAAGGCATCAGCTACAACATTCGCTTTGCCCGGGTGATAGTTTATACCACAGTCGTAGTCTTTTACTAATTCGAGCCATCTTCTTATTCTCATGTTCAGATCTCTGCTCGAAAAAGTATTTCAAACTTTGTGATCGGTAAAGATTTCACATCTTACTCCGTAGAGATGATGTCTCCATATCTTTAGGGCATGTACTCTGCCGCTAGTTCCGCATCATGTGTTGGGTAATTCAATTCATGCGGTCGGTTGTCGAGATGCATAGGCTATCACTTTTCCATTTTGCATTAACACACGCCTAATCCATTCTTGGAAGCATCAGATAGACCACGTATTCTTTATCTACTCGAACTCGCTAGCACAGGCGAGTTAACTTTTTTTGAGCGCCCGAAATTTGCCTCACACTCATCGGTCCATATGAATTTAATTCCTTTTACGAGTAGTTGGGTTATTGGTCTTGCTATCTTGAGAATCCTTCAATGAATCTCCGATAGTAACCCGCCAATCCCAAGAAACTTCTAATTTAATTTTGTGTCCTCGGCAATTTCCATTCTTGACCGCTTCTACTTTGGCCGGATCAACTTTAATCCTTCTGGTGACACAATGTGTCCAAGGAACATTACTTCCTTGACCAAAATTCACATTTGCTAAATTTAGCAAAAGTCGTCACTCTCAAAGATTGCGATCTTGCTCGAGGTGTTCCTTGTGTTCTTCTTCATTCTTGAATAGATAAGAATATCGTCTATGAAGACTAAGACAAATTTGTCTAAAAATGGGTGGAACACCCTATTCATGAGATCCATGAATACTGTCGGCGCATTGGTCAATCCGAATGGCACATATATAAATTCATAGTGGTCGATCTCATTCGGAAAGCAGTCTTTGATACATCTTCAGCCGACTTTAAGTTGGTGATAGCCTAACTTGAGGTCGATTTTCGAGAACACGCTAGCTCCTCTTAGTGATCAAACAAGTCATCTATCATTGGAAGTGGATACTTGTTTTGAGCGTCATTTTGTTCGATTCTCGGTAATCTATACACATCCTCAAGGAACCATCCTTTTCTTTACAAATAACACCGGTGCTCCCTAAGGCGAAATGCTTGGTCCGATAAAACCTAGGTCTAACAGCTCTTGATTTGAATTTTCAACTCTTCCGGTTCTTTCGGAGCCATTCGATGCGGTGCCTTTGACACCGGAGCCGATCCGGTTCCAAGTCAATGGTAAACTCCGCTTGTCATCGTGAGGCAATCTCGGTAGATTTTCGTGAAAACATCCTGAAAATTCTCGTACAATCTCTACATCTTCAACTTTATCGTTGTTCGATCTTCTCCATTCAAATAAACAAGAAATGCATGGCATCCTTTCTTGTTTATCATACCTCTAACCTTCAATGCTGATATTATTGGGATCTTCCTTCCCATGTTGATTCCATAAAAGCTTGTAGCTTCTTTTCCAGGAAAATGGAATGAAATTTTCCTTTCTTTACACAGGATCGTAGCATGATTTTCAGCCAACCAGTCCATTCCCAAAATTATATCTACATCACCCATGGGTATTATGTTTAAGTTATTTGTCAGAACCTTAAGTGATCCTAAGTTCAACTCTAGGTTCGAGCAAATATGAGTAACAGTCATAGTCCCTCCTATGGGTGAAGAGATTCTCATATCCTGATTCGCTCTTTCTGGTCTAAGTTCCAATAGATCAACGCATGTTCTTGCTATGAAAGAATGTGATGCTCCCGTATCGAACAAAAGTATAACAGGTACGTTGAGAAGTGTTCCCATACCTGCCAGGTTTCCTTGGTTTTGTTCATTTTGCCTCCGGTGCAGAGCATACGCTCTGGCTTGAGCCGGCTGAGGATGACGGGGCACCTGTCTTGGTTGATTCCACTGTGGCTGCTGCTGTTGGCGTTGTCGCCGATTACGCCGCGGTGGTGGTTGTCGTTGTTGTTGTTGGGCCGCCGCCATCGTTGTTGCGGTCGTTGTCTTTGCGGTTGAGGCCGAAACCGGATAGCCCTGAGGGGTTGGACGTTGCCGGGCTGATTCGGCCTTCCCACTGTCCCCGCGCGTATCCCTGGGCAGCTATTTGCGTAATGACCCTTCATTCCGCACTTAAAGCAATTTACCAAATGACAAACTCCTTTGTGAAATTTCTGGCACTTTGGGCAAGGAGTTGTCCTTGCTTGCTCTTGTGGTCCTCCCGTCTGAGGGGAAAAGACTGGTTTCTTCCATCCCTGTCCTTGCGGTACCGTGTTCCCTTGCCACGGCCGCTTGTTATTAGTATTCTCAAAACTTCCCCGGTTGTTATTTCCAGAATTTCCTTCCCATTTTCTCTTCCCTTTGTCCCCTGTATTCAACGTCTGTGTTTGAGCTGTTTTCTCTTCTGGCATAGCTGCCTCTATGTCCAAAGCTCGTCCGAGAGCTTCGGTGTAAGTCAGATCTCCATGGCTGGCTAGAGACATTCTTATCTCTGATCTCAAACCAGATCTGAATTTTTCTGCCATCTTCACATCTCAGATTCACCGATCGGGGCATATTCGACATATCGCAGAAGATGCGATCATAATCGTCACGGACATTTTCTCCTGCTTCGATTATAAAACTCATGTTCCTTTCTCTTCCGATAACTCTTGAACATATTTCATATCTGATTCCCTTTAAATTCCTCCCTGTGAATTCATTCATCCGATCCTCGCAGATAAAATCTTTCGCGGGCTTCCCACCAAAAGTCGGCGGTCCTGTCGATTGAAAGTTAATAGACGATCGTTCGGTCTTGTGCATCGAAGAAAATCAAATATCCTTTCCATAGCCCTTATCCATTGCTCGGCATCATCCGGGCTTCCTTTCCCATCAAAAGAAGGTGGGTTTTGCCTAAGAAATAATTCCTCGATCCTACGATCGGGTGGAGGTGTTGGTGGTTGGGGTATATTCGCAAGTTCGGGTACATGAATTCTTCCTCTGCCTCTACCTCTTCCCCTTCCCCTACCTCTTTGTGCAGGATCTCGTCTTGGCGGCATTCTGTTGTTTAAACATACAATAAATATTGAAAATCATTTTCACAATTAACATATATAATATTATCATACAATTTCTTTTGTAAAGCAGCTTTAAACCAAGCTATTCATTTTTATCATAATAATCATCTTTGCCGCAAAAGCCCACTTCGGGGTTATCATATATATACATCAGAAAATTTGTGCCTCAAGAGGACTATTCTCGTATAAACAGCTAATACAAAAGGGATAATGTACAATAGATGGCATTTCAAAGCTTAACCCGATCGAACAACATACGGGATTACAAGATAATACAAAGTACAAACGCTCACTTCCATTTTCAAAACACAAAGCAACCTACACACATCTCGGACTATATACATACGGACTAAAACCTAGCTAAACAGTCAACAGTGCATCACTCATCATCATACCGATCCTCCTCGGATCTTCCTCATCGTCAATCATCATCGAGTCGCCGTCATCCGAATCATCGCCTCGAGTCGCCTTCACGGCGGCAGACTGGACGGTCCCCGCCATCATCCCCAACCATAGGAATGTCGCGGATCGGATGAGGTCATCACGTCATCGATACTCTCATCCCGGCCGTCAGCTGTCGGTGACGGCCACCCGGCGGTGCCGACCGCCATAGGCGGCAAGATGGGAAGCGGCGGGTGTATGGGGTGTCCAACCGACAAAGGGAAACACCGCATCCCCAAAGCTCGGGTCGAGACACCTCTCTACTCGCAAGCCTACCTCGCCCCTCCGTGGATCGGGGTACTACCGTCCACTCACGAGGTACCTCCAAGTAAAGCCACTCGGGTGACTCGTCACGCCATGTATATTCCTCGGAGGAGATAGGGCCTCTGCTACATCAGTGAATCAAGACGACGTCAAATGGTTTACAAATCTCGGTAGATCCGCTTATCGATCATAGTCACCACCAAAACGGTAGATATAGTCTCCTGACACTTCCCGTGCGTAATCCTCCCAATCTACCGGTAACCGTGTCAGAAGGCGCTTGACGCCATCGAAATCAGTCACTCCATGCTCGTGCGCCTCCTTCCAATGACGAAGGTAGTGCATGAGAAACTCTCCGAGATCATCTCCCCAGCACATCTGGTAACCACGGTACCTATGAATAATCTCCGCTGGGGTGGCCCTCGGTCCTAGCCTCCGTCTGGTGGTGTGTCGAGTCCTGGCCATCTGCCACAGACAAACGAGCAAAAGATAACTAAATAAGATATCCGTTACACAGATAAAACTAAACTTAACGCATCTATAAAGCAAAAGGATAAACTGGACAGGTCTATAAAGCAGATAAACAATCCAAACACCTCTGATAAACAGATAAATGTTATACGGAAGTTGTTCTCATAAACAACGCACGTTGTAGCTTTCCTACCATACTAGGAAACTTACTATCTTGCAGCATAAACAAAAATCTTATTATATAACTAAATTCTAGTTCTATAAAACTACGAGCTAACTTCTACTGGTTCTCGTGATTTCTGGAGAAAGAAACAGGGGATCTTCCCCTCATAATAAAGGTAGTACAGTCCGTTAGGAGTACGTGGGTGAAAACCATGCGCAAATCGGAGTCCGAACGAAAGAGAACGGACCCAAACAAAAACTCTGCAGCAGCAGAAAAATTTCGCGCGTTCGCGCCGAGATCGTAGGCAATGCCGACACCAAGGTCGTGCATGCCGTTGCCGAGGCGGACTGCCAAGGCCGAAGTGATGAGGTGACGGGGGTAGTCAGCTGGTCAATCGAAAAGAATCGCCGAACTTGAGATAATGGCCGAGCTCGTATTAGTCGTAATCGAGGTCGACTTTCCGCGGTGGATTTACCGAGGCGAAATACGGCGTCGTAAATTGCCGAGATGTAATCTTCGAACTCAAGGTGGATGTCGATGTTGACACCAAAGTAAATGCCCAGGTCGGTGCCAGGGTGAATCAATTGAAGTCGCGCACTGCCGATGCGATTAACTGGTCAGCCGAGTTGAGGTAAACTCTGGGTTGACTTCAAACGAGGTGGAAAGCCTTAGCTTTTCAATTTGAGCTCGATCCTTTTGTTCTCGAAAGGAAAGAAGAAGAGTTCGTACATTGGTTCGTCTATGTTCTTTTTAAAGAGGGATCATGCATCTTATTACGTCTATGTTCCATTCGGGATGACATAGGCATTAATCAAAATCAATATTGAGAAATGAGAATAAAATTTCAAATATGATGAACATAGTTCGTTTTAAACATACGCATTTCTTGCGAAAAATTTTCAATCAATAATCAATAAATAATCATAGTTATTTACAACCTTTCTTATTTCATTTGTCGATAATGTTCTATCGACAACAAATCAAATTCATAATTCATTTGTCGATAATGTTCTATCGATACAATCATTTGTCGATAATGTTCTATCGACACAAAATCAAATTCATAAATCTCAAACTTTTCTTTTCAAAGATAAGAAAATAATTTACCTTTTTCCTGGTTGAGCTGGATGTGATGGAGTGTTGAGCGTAGTCAGATGATTTCTAGAAGTCTAGTGACTCAATCTAGACTTAACTTTTGAAAGAAAGTTTAGGGTTTAAAGAGCAAATTGCTCTGATACATCTCTGTCACAGCCCCTCTAATCCAAAGGACAGATTAGAGAGAACTGGAGCTTGGAACAGTGATTACAACACATTTAATAAGAATAATCAAAGACTTCAAATAATACTTATCGAACTTCGATAATCAAACCTTATTTACAAGGCAAAAGCAATTCAAACCTTATTTACAAGGTAAAAGTCATTTACAGATGTAAAGGCTACAAGTTCCTTTAACTGAAGGTTCGATAATTCGCATGTATTCAATCACAACATCAACATACAAATAATATTCGTAATATGCAATGAAAACATGTGAATGCATATATGACGATATGCACCCAAGGGTTCTTTCTTTCAAACATATAAATACCAAAAAGATTCTAACTACTCAACATCTCTGCTCCATCATCATCACCAGTTCAATCTGCACATTTAAAAACAAATATGCAGGGCTGAGTACAAATAATGAACTTAGTGGCCATGCCGAAATAATTTATTAATTTTGAATTACTCATTGCCCATCACAAGAATACACGAGGTTTTAATTTAAAATACTCGTGTTTACTAAATATTTTCTGTCATTTTCCATAAATATCGCACAAGACATTTTCCACATATGTATGATCCATATTCACCACAACAATTCAAACAACACAATCCCTTGGAGGAGAGGCCTCCTCACAGACGCACGATCGCCGAAAGCACCCTTTCAAAGACACAACACAAATAATCGGTGCACAAAATCCGGGCCATCTCAAAGACAGATACTAATTCTCCATCATCCTTGGGGTACTTCCAAGAATACAATTCAAGCATGTCATAAAGTGGAGTTACCCAACATTATGCATCAACAATCATGAATTGGATACATACATAAAACATAAATATTTTGGGGTGTAATTAAATAAATCGGTTCATAAATATTTGCTTGCAATAAAGCATCATAAATAAATCATTTGGTAAATTCTACCAGTTTGAGTATAGTAAAGCCCACCTCGACTTTTAAACTTTGAATCTCGGTATGCGTGTTATCCTCGTATGCTGTGAGTTTCATGTCCCACCTTTAAGCAAAATTTACGCTTAGCACGTCAGCACGCCGAGATTTTCAAAGTTCGCTCAACTTTGATAAATAAAATAATTCAAGTTCTAATAAACCCTATATGAGAAATAACGATTTCAATAAAAATAATTCTCGTATATCGAGGGAGACGTAATATGATCTACAGTCTCATTTTAACCTTTTAGGTTAAATAATTAAGGTATAATAACGTTATTCAATAATGTGATTTCAATTATGAAATCCTTTCTCACAATTGAGATATTCAGATAAAAGTAATACGTTTTTCACGTATTAGCGTATTTAACGAACGTATTTCGTACGTCAATTTCGAAAGTCAACCATTTTGACTTTTCTCAATAATTTCTTTAATAATCACATTTTAATGAATAAATTCAATATAAATCGATTTTTAATCGATTTCTTTTCATAAAGATTTAATTCTTGATTTTTTACGCAAATCGATAAACTTGATTAATATTTTCTTTCAATATTAATCTTTTAATACTTTAAGCATTATTTTATGCTTTTAACGTTATTTAATATAACGTTTCGTCGTAAACATAATATTCAATGTTTAATAATCCTCAAAATTTCAATTATGTCTAATATAATTTTTTAGACATATAATATATATTTATTCTTGATTAAAAAGGAATTTAAAATTCCTTATTTAAAAACACAAAGCTCACGGCTTTTTTGTAAAAATTTCTAACCTTGTTCCAAAAATTCCTCTAAATTCTTATAGTGTATTATTTTACACTATGATCATTAATATGTATTAATATCACTATAGGAAAATTTGGAACTCACCTATATCACTATATAGGTATCGAAAATTCCCAATAATTATCAAATAACTTCCTAAAATTATAATTAATTTATACAAGGCTCTAACCTTAATTTATAACATAATTATAACCTAAAGTCCAACATATTAAATTTCTTCACCAAGGTATATATTGTTCATGGTTTCGGCCCTTATCAAACTATACACTAAACATTTTATAAAATTCCAATTAATTTACACAATGCTCAAATACTATAGTATAGTAACATTACATCATAATATCATACTAGAATCAATTCAATCATCATGTATTCAAGCATATAGCTCTCGGTTATTTTGATGAAATTGAGCAAATAAAGTCCAAAAATTCTAGCAAAATCTTGTAGTACATAATTAATACTCTAGATCAACAAAATGCTATAACATTTCTCAAATTAAAATTGTACATCAACCTAGCATATTTCATCATGTTCGGTCATTTTCAATAATTAGCATAAGATTTTATAAATTTCACAATAATCACTATAGGCTTCTACAACAACATATATCATTAATCCATTCTTAAATCTTCAAGAAAATTTTCAGATCATTGTGTAATTTCAAGATGTTAAATTAAATTCTAAACATGCTACATGCTTTCATTTCATATTAATACACATCATTAATAAACAAATATCATGCTTAGCATAATTTATACTTAAGAACACATGCTTGAAATTTAAATCTAACCATTAGAAAATTAAAAACTTAGGGTATAATCGAAGCTTGTTCGATTCCTAACCTTTTTAACGGAATCGATTTTATGTGATCAAGCTCTAGGTCGAGCTTTTGGTGATTGGAACTCAAGAACTCTCAAAGTATTTCAAGAAGAAAGCTCACGGTATTTTCTTCTTTTGAGAGAGGAATGTGTTTGTGTTTATGAAGTAATACCCTTATGTAATGAAGTAATACAATTAAATGCTTTCACTCTCTCTCGGTCATATCCTCACAAATGGGAGCCTTTTCCAATCTACTTTATGAGTCATAGTGAATTACATCATCAATACTTACTACATCTTACACCAATTTATTTCTTGGGTAAAACAAAGAAAAATCCTTGCATTTTGAGGCCAAAGCCACGACTACTCACACATACACAAGGATTAAGTGGTGACTCACCCAAGCCTTATGTCATAGTAGTAAGTATGGTCTTACACAAATTATTCCTCGACAATTCAATTCTTTGAATTGGAGAAGAAATGGTCCGTCGGTCATTGCTTTACAAGAGGAGGAAATTTTAATTTCATTAATTAATACATGTATAAGTCAATGTACACTCTATCCCAAATATATTTTCATCATCAAATTAGAGTTGTGTGTAAGCTTCTAACCTTAGTTGTGAGACCAATATACACGGTCCTTTCACTCTTCCCATACCACTTGATTTTTACTTGATAAGTGTGTAATATATTACACTTGTATCAATTAATTCATAACATAGCATTACTACTTCAAAATGGCGTGAACTATGCATTTCAAACAAAAGCTCACGGCTTTTTCATTTAACATGTAGTATATAATTTATTTTCATGCTAATTATACATATATATCATAATATATGTTTTAGATGATAAATTATATTATAGGAAAAATTATTGGAATCAATCCATGGTAGAAAAGCATAATTCTCGATTTAGGTTTTCGAGAATCTTAAATAATCAAAAATATTATTCTAAAATTTTCTAGCATTAATTCAATGCTAAATAATATTCTAATAACATATAATAATCATAGGAATTTAAATATCATAATTCCTTGATCGTTAGACTTGATTCTCAAGTCATCACAAAACGTTAACGTTTGAAACGTCTCAAAACGTTAATTATCGACTCAGCTCAAAATAGTCGTAATAAAGTCGTAATCACTTTATTAAATTATTCCAATAATAATGGAATTAAATTCTAAGCTTAAAAACATAGAAAATATCATGAGTATTTAATTATCGATACATAATCGACGTTGAAATAATACTGTTGAAATACGTTACATAATCGTATTTCTCAATTCACATTCATTTGTGAATAATACATAGGATTTTATTATTCCAACAATAATCGAAATCATTATTCGATATTTTAATAATCAATTTATCAAAATAAAACTCTAATTTACGAAATTAATATCGTAATTAGGCTTTTAAATAATCGGGGTATTACATGAACGGCTAAATTAGTTGAGTAGCTCCGATTTTCCCATTTTTGTTAAATATACTTTTACAAGTTCTATATACTTAAGAAAGTATATTTAGAGGATGTTTGGCTGAGCTTATAAGCTCAACCAAACACCCTCTTAGTGTTCAATATATACTTTGTGATATGAGAATCATGTTAAAAGAACTTTGTACCATTCATGCTAATTTATAACTGGAGAAATATTGTGAGACCATTACTCATATCCAAATCCATTAAATAGGTCAAATATGTCATTATGAGGGTGTTTGGTGAGCTTATAAGCTCCCAAAACAAATTTATGTCGCTTTTTAAGCTCGAGTGAGCTTATAAGCTCAGCCAAACACTCTCTATATTTGAAATTGGATTCAAATTTTAATCAAGCTTTTATCTTAAAATTCTATAACTTAGAATAAGATATATAGACTGAGAAAAGTGATAGCATCACCGGTTCAGAGCAGGTTAGGCTCTGTTTGTGAAATTCGCCTTGATATTATAATACTCACAGTTGTATTATAGCATTTGTCTTCTCTGGATGGTTCGTGATATGTTTTGTAACATCCTAAATTTATAATTCAAAAATACTATATTTTTTTAAATAGCTAATGTGGAAACAGATCAAAGTGGATATTTTTTTTCTTTTATATCTTTTGAATAAAATATTCAAATAACATATATAAAATAACTCGAATAAAACTGCTAAATAATGAATCCAACAAATTCGATTCTAAACTCCACACGATAGAATTCATGTCAACCAACGACCCAAAATAAACTATTTAAAACCTGATAGTATGAGATAAGTTGGAGTTCTAATAACTCAAAATCCCACAACGATAATAAAGAAAAAAATGAATTAAACAAAATAACACAAGTATTGGAAGAAACCAAGCGACATAACACCATTAGGCACACCCATATCGCCACGTCGTTCCACAATCACTGACCTGAAAATATTTTATAAAAAATGGGGTGAACACAAAAACGTACTCAGTGGTGGGAAACAAAGAATGTCATTATTTTTATCAAAACGTGTATATATCGCAAGAAAGTAATAACTAATCATATTGAGCCTCACCGGCACGAAATTCTGCCTCACCTGCATGTCCACTTGCATACTCACCGCATGCAATCAATATCATATCCAGTTTCACCGACCTAGAAATCTTACTTCATCGGCATAGGATATACACGTAGCCAATGACTCATCATCAAGGCTCAGCCTCAACGGCTTAAAAGCCTGCATCACTGGCATATGATATATACACGACCAATGACTCACCGTCAAGGTTTTCCACTTGCATACTCACCGCATGCAATAAATATTGTATCACAATTCAAACCACGATATACACGTTGGACATAAAAAAATATTTCTAAAACCAATTTCATTTTTCACAATAAATATGTTTATTCCAAATCACGTATTTGTAAGTTAAAGAAGATTTCACCCACCTTATCGAACACAGAATATCAAAATCAACTCAATTCCGAGACAATGGTTCTAGTTGCAACGCATCCAGTTTAATAAAATCAATAATTTTTACAAGAGCTTAACAAACCTTAACAAAAAAAACAAATTCTCAACGAACTATATGTACATATGCATACTTTAAGGTTTAATGCAATATGACTCCATCGTCTCGTCTTGTTCTTCGTTTTTACAGATTTGATTTACAAAAATAAATCCTAATCTAACCACAGATTTTCTCGTGGTGAAAAAAAAATCCAACAAAAATCAAAACAAACATCCGAGCCACGATGAACGACAGATCCACAATTAATTAATTGTGCATGTAATAATCAAATGTGAATTACTCCAACAGAGCCAAGATACTGATCTCAGGCTCTGATACCAATTGTAGAAAAATCTTATTTTAACCCTCTCCCGAGAATCTATCTTGGATGTTTAATTCACCATACATTGATTATATTCCTAGCATGCACCTATATAATTAATTGCAACACGTTGATATTTTCTCGTGTTTATCTGTGAATTTGTCAGACAAAAAGGAGGATCAAGACTCGTGCTTTGATCTTCTGGACTGTATCCCATTTGCCAAAACTCCAATGATGAGTGAGAGCAATCTATGGAGAGTATTGCAAAAATTCGCCTTCTTCCTCCTTTTAATTTTCGAGAATTACTATCATTAGGATACCTCTGATTTTCTCTCACGTTATATTTATAATGCAACCCTAGAATCCTAATAGAATAGGATCTATGCATATCTAATAAATACAATCATATCTTTAAAGATACACCATATCAAGAATAATATGATTTGATATCTTATGATATCAGATATAATTTATCTACACATGGGAGAATCAAAACAGAGTCCCAGTGAAACTCTTTATGGGAATGGGCGAATTCTTCCAACAACAAATGTCTTGATGGGTCAGTCCAGAGATCAAATGCAATGAATAAAGATGGGCCTCAAATGAACTAATTATCTTATGTTTAGCATGTAACATAAATTAATTCATAAAAATTCATTCATGTCACTAGAGAATAAATATTAATTTACCCTTTTATTATCGAAGTTGAGTCGGACTTGCAGTTAGATTTTACGAATCATCTTATTTAAGATATCGCACGTCCATTAATTATTTATAGATTTCTAACTACTTAAAATAATTAATCTCTTTAATTCCTTAAGTAGTACCACTCAACCTTATTATTATACTTGAGTTAATTCAACCTGCATGGTTTAGTACAATAAATCTTTTGAGCTCCTTAAGTGGATGTCATCATCCTAAATGGATAGATGATTCGATATATGTAACTAACATGACATACAAGCACTGCCACCACCCAAGATGCGGAGAATATTGAGTTATCTCATGTAACCCTCACCCATAATAAGTCAAAGTGATGGTCAACAATTCATACTCACCTAAAACCTTATCGATGTTTAGATCAGCGTAAAGTCACCAAGATCTAGGTTCTTCACGACGATCAGATAGAAGAACCCATCTCACTGTGATCCATCAATATATCAGAGACGTAATAGCATAGACAAGCAACCAAGTCAAGTCACTTCTTATCTACACTACAGCCTATACAGACAACTCATCCTCAAGTTTGTCTCATCTGTGATCTTTTTTATGTAATATAAACTTCTGTGATCTTTTACACACTATATGATCTAACTTATATATGAGATATAGGGATATACATGTGCAATCAAGTAAACAATTCAGATAGAAGATTGTAATAGTGGTTACAGGAAACATTGTATTTCGGTATACAAATCCAACATATCTTATATATATCAGACATTTTTCTTGTAATTTCAGCTTCGTGAGTGCAAAGGCATGACGACCATTAAGTTCCGACCCCACTCTGGAGAGGTCAGGACTTGATCTAGATACATCATTCTTTTCACTGGCCTCAGTGATGTTTACATTTCTGATTTCTATTTTTTTTTCCTCCCATGGATATGATTAGGCTGGTGACAGACCATCTTGCAGTAACATTTCTCACCGCTCAGAATATTGCACACGGAATCAATCTTAGAAAATTGCCTGTTCTTCAATATTTATATTATCTATCCGAGGCAAGTCAAAAAATTCAAACAAATTCTGAACTGCTAAATGCTTCGGTTTCAAACTTTCCAATGTCTGAAACGGGTTGACAATTCAGATTGGTCTGGTTATGTCTCTCCATTGAGCAACAACTCTTTGTTCTTGGACTACCACCGTAATCCTTTTCCTATGTTTTTCTTGCGGGGCCTCAGTGTATACCTATCAACTGATGATCCACTACAAATTCACTTGACAAAAGAGCCTGTGGTTGAAGAATACAGTATAGCAGCTTCAGTGAGTTGGCATAATCTGTTTTGTTCTCCACCCTGAATTCTTAAATTGTTGAAACTCTTACAGTTTCTGATCGATCTTAATTTCGTTAGGGAAATAAATGCGAGAAGAACACAAGGATTTACGTGGTTCGATCTTTGAATTAGATCTACGCCCACGGGCGAGAGAGTATTCGTATCGAATGTGTAAGAAGCGATTACAAAGAGTGTGGATGATCTATTTCGCCTAATCTAACCTCTATTTATACACAATTATTTTGACCTAGATCTTAAACCGAGGTCTTTCTAACTAGGATTCGAGATCTTGGATAGGATCTTAATCCATCCCTTCTCGAATTAGGATTCTTTAGATATGGCCGAGCCTTCTGCGCTCCCACCGGTTTTAGGGTCTTCAGCCGAACTTGTCCGTGCCGAGCTTGATGTCGCCTTTACTTGTATTGGGCCCGATGCTTGGGCTGGCAGCAATATATCCTATCACAACCAACCCAAAAAAAAGACGCGGTAAGCGAGGTCGTGTTGGTTTGGGGTTGTTTATGTCGAGGTGGGCGCGAACGATCTGCCGACATTTTTCTGGATCCGACTTGGTGTGTGTTAATGTTTCAAGTCATATCGAACGCCGCTTGCGCAGGCGCCCGCCGAGGTCGTGTGCGCTGTTAGTATCTCTTGCCGAGGCGTTAAGTCGAGATTTTCTGATTGGCTTCACCTGACGAGGCGTTAAGCCGAGGTCTCCTGGCCGACTTCACCGATGCGCTATAAGCGAGGTCTTCGATCGGCTTCACCGATGAGGCGCGTCGAGGTCTTCGACCGGCTTCACCGACGAGGCGTTAGTCGAGGTCTTCATCGGCTTCACCGACGAGGCGTTGTCGAGGTCTTCGACCGGCTTCACCGGAGGAGGCGTTGTCGAGGCCGAACACGGGATTTTTATGCCGTCGCCGAGCACGGGACATATGATACGATTTAATGCGCATTTAATGTAGCAGCGGTTGGATTCCCGATAAAGCGCATAATGGGAGAATATCTTCCTTGATACGCCATTTCTCATATCACTTTGCCATTTCCAAAATTTCGACTTTCAAACTTTTGATATTCGAAAAAAGCGTGTAACCGCCGCCATTGTTGTCTCGAGTTCATCACCATCATCTTCGATAAAACAAAAGTAAGTTACGGCTTCTTCTTCTAGTAAATCCTCCGAGCGTCAGATTAGAACACACCGCCGGATTCGCCGGCGGTTTTGTATTTTCCTCTCGCATGGATTTTGTAAAGTTTCTTCGCTTTCTTCTATCTTAAAATCTCGATATAAGGGAGATTGTCTCCCAACACCGTATTTCATCCGATATTGTGTATGTTGCCCCCGTCCAGGAGAATAGGGCTTGTGCCTCCGGAAGGGTTTGTCACCGCACGAAGATGACCTCGAGCCGATCTTCGCCTTCCTTATCCGTGTATATGTCGAACTTCAACAGATGTTCGGCATATCTCGCCCAACTTACGCCAAATTTTTTCCAGATCCGACGGCCTAGGTGTCTATGCCCATCGGCATAATTTTCCTTTCTCCGTGGGGCTTGTTCTCCGTTTTGCAATCGAAGAGTGGCTCGGGTGGTATTATTTATCACCCCGTCAGAATTCAAAGCGAAGATAAATCAAGATCTCGAATCGCGAAGAAGTTTTCTTCTGTCGGTTCGAGGGAACCTTGGAGTTCGTATGGCGATCGGAGAAGATCGCTGATGTGATTGTTGACGAGATCGACGGTGGCCTGGAGGAGGCACTGGACAAAGTTGGTCTCGTGGACGAGGCCTTTACCGAGGCCGAGCTTGCAGCTGCGGGGCTTAGCCCTTATGATCCTGCCACCGAGGTGGAGTCGGTGAAGGGTGAGGCCCTCCCTTTATTTTTTTTTTTTTTTTTTTGTGTCTATGCCTGACTTGTTGTATCTGTAGTGAACTTGTTCAGGGAAAAGAAGAAGAGGAAGGAGCCGAGCTCGGTGTCGAGCTCCCGCCTCGACTTTGAATGATGTCCGTGACATGCCTCGAAATGAGCGGAGAGGTTTCAAGTCCCTTCACCGCAGCCCACTTAAGCGCTTGAAGAAGCCAAGCATGCATTCCCGAGGCCTCGGTTGATGCCGACCCGAATGTGTGATCGTTGGTTCAACGACCACCTCGTATCTTCCGAGGTATCGATTTATTCTTATACTTAGTGAAGTAATATAAAGAATGTGTTCTTTCGACCGATGGGTTTTCAGATATGGTGAGGATGTTTCGCCGATGTGGCGAAGGTGGCAGCGGGCATGTCCGCCGAGATGGCCAAGATGTCAAAGGCGTGTCTCACGAGATGGCCAAAGTGTTCGATCTTATAACGGGTTACTTGAAAGGCGCGCCACGCAGCTTAGTGGGGTTGCCCAGATGCTCGTGAGAAGGAGGAGAAGAATCTCCTCGTCCAAGATATTTGCGATGCCGAGGCAAAGATCCGGGACCTAGTCAAACAGAAGCGCGCGGACGCGCGGCTGCTGAGGCGGAAAGGTAGCCGAGGCGGTGGAGGCGGCGAGACCAGGCGGCGGAGGTCGAGGTTGCCTTGATGAAGGCCGGTGGAGGAAGTTCACCGTCGGGAGACCGACGGGCGAGCTCGCAGGAGAAATGCTTCGTGCTTTTGCGGAGAGGCTTCTGTCTGCGGGCTTCTCCGGATGGTCTCGACGGGCCGAGGTCCCAATAAGCGCCGCTTCGATGCCATCAAGAAGTCGCCGAGGATTACCTGCACTGATAAGTCCAAGTACGGGTACGGCGAGACGGAGGAAGATGCTATGCGGCGGGCCTATTTAGAGGTCCTTGTCCGCGGTCCGAAGGAATCGCCCGTCCGCAGAGCCCGACCTCGTTCTCGACTCACGACGGTGGAGTCGGTCCGCGCTCGCCCAAAGGATCGAGATCCCGACCGACGCTTTGATTGTCGATCTAGCTAAGGGTCGGAAAGGCAAGACTGAAGCTTTTAAGGCGCCGAGACCCGGAGTTCCCAAGAAGTCAAGCCAAAGAAGCCGGGTTAGGGCGGATGAGGTCGAGGCTTCCCAAGCTCGTGAGGCGGCCGAGGTAGATAGGTCTGAAGCTTCCGGAGGGCCGCTTGATCCCCTTTTTTTTTTTTTTTTTTTTCAATGTACATGTACATTGGTTTCACTCAAGGCATAATAAAATCACAAGTTTATGTGAAGAAACTTATCTTTTATTCGACTTTCCCCGAATGCTTGATGCTTCCGCTGGTTGAACCAAATCAAGACTTGTCACGGGCTCTGAATTGAAAGAGGTCGAACCTCCATATAAAGGGACAACTCGGGCCATGTGCGGAGGCCGATATTAAGTATAGAGCTGCCAGAGAGCTGTGGACGAGCTCCAGCTCGCCTTTTGGAGTTGGAGGAGAAGTTCGAGATTGCAGGAGGAGGCTAGAACAAGAGTCGGCGAGCACTCGAGCACGAGTAAGTCATCCACAGTGGTGGGATGACCATACCGAGGTCGGGCTAAGGTTGTTGAGGCTCGTCTCAGGCGAGTCTGTGCGTGAGCACGGCAAGAAATCCTAGCGCTCACGAGCAGTCACCGAATTGAAAAGACTGGAGGTATATACAAGATCGCTATTGCTCGACAACCGCAGCTCAAGAACTCGCTCGACCGGATACAGAGGCCTCTTCTTCTACCGGGCTTCTCTCGCCGCTCGACTACAATAAATGTTCCAAATTTTGACGATCCGGAGTGGCGAGCTCAAGAGAGACGCGCATGGCCCAAGAGCGACGTGGATCCTCGCGAGCCAAGCCGGGCGCCATCGAAGGGTCGAGGTCGATCTAGCGGTGGCTGCATCGCCGAGTGGTCGAGGTCGAGCCGGTGGCTCATAGCGTAGATCGAGGACGAGGTGAGGTAGGATTAGTATAGATGCTCTGCTGAATCCCGATTTTGCTAGGGATTGGCTGTTTTCCCGCCTCCGACCCTCTTCGACCTCGTGATGTACAAACCGATAATTTGAAATAAAATTATTTTTGCTTTTATGCTAACTCTTCGAGCACTTGTCTACAATTACCGTAACCAATAAGAAGGTAGGTCGTCCTTGTTTAGGCGAAGATAGCTCGCTCGCCAGAAACCAAGTAGTTTTTCTTCGACGAAGGTATCCGCCCTCGAAATAAACGAAGGTATCCGTCCTCGCATTTAAGCTTCCTCGAAATAAACGAGGTAGTTCGTCCTCGTATGAAGGTATCCGCCCTCGAAATAAACGAAGGTATCCGTCCTCATACGAAGCTTCCTCGAAATAAACGAGGTAGTTCGTCCTCGACGGGGTATCCGCCTCGAAATAAACGAGGTATCCTTCCTCGCACGGGGTATGGGTTCTGCTTTTGCCAAGTTTTATCGGGAGGGGTGCTCCTTATGCTGCTTGAAGTTCGTCAGATTAAACGAAGGTAGTCGTCCTCCGTCGAGGGTATTATTCGTCCTCCAAGAGGGTATTTTTATAAGAGTTATGTGCATAAGTGACAAATGAAACATGCAAGACAAAAATAGATAGAGAAAAGAAAAGATTTTTATTGATAAGAGGTAATGGAACAAGACGACAAGACTAGGACTAACCTAACAAGACTCAAAGACTAACAAGACTCAACTTTCGACACTTATGCAAAATATCTCTTCAAATGAATGATGTGCCATGTGTTGGGTATTTGCTCACCTGACAAATGGGCGAGCTTATAGGCCCTTTTCCGAGGACTTCTTCACCCGGAAGGTCCTTCCCATGTGGCTTCCAGCTTGCCGAGCTTATGCTTTACTAACATCATTATTTCGAGCACGAGGTCGCCTACTCGGAACTGTCGGGACCGACACGCTGGTTGTAATACCGAGCTACTTGTTGTTTGTACCGAGCTTCGATGTAGGCGAGGTCTCTTTTCTTCGAGCGCATCTAGATCAGCTCGTAGATTTTTCCCATTTGCTTCGCGGAGAAGTGAATGGCGCGGGCTCTGTATTCGATTTCGCAGGGATCATCGCCGGTTCCATACGCCGATCAGGGCGCGATCCGCTCGACGTCCGAGGTGTTGTTCGGCATGACCATAAGACTTGTGGTAAATTTTCCACCCAAAGACCCTTAGCTCGGTCAAGACGTGTTTTGAGACCCTTCACAATCGCCCTGCTGGTGACTTCATCACCATTTGCTTGAGGATGGGCGATCGAGGTGAACCTTTGTTGGATCCAAGCTCTCGACACCAATCTTTGAATATCTTATCGATGAATTGTGTCCCATTATCCAAAGAAGGATATGAGGGATGCCGAATCGACATACTATGTTCTTCCGCACGGTTGAGGCGTTTTGCTTGTGATCTTTGCCAAGGGTTCAACTTCTACCCACTTCAAGTAGTCAATCGCGACAATCGTGAATTGAGTTGCCCCGCTTTGCGAAAGGGCCACGATGTCCATCCCCACTACATAAATGGCCAAGGGCTTTATACGGAGGCGAGGTCGGTCTGCGGTAGATTGGCACGCCCCGTGAATTTGACACTTCGGACACCTTTTCACAAGGTTGAGTGATTCTTCAACATTGTCGGCCAATAGTATCCCCATCGCATGACTTTCTTTGACAAGGCTCGGGGTCCGACGTGACTCCGCATGATCCTTCGTGCACTTCCCGTAGTACGTAATCAGCCTCGGTTCGACCCAAGCATCTTAGGAAAGGTCGGACGTATGATTTCAGAGAACTCCCCGCCCAAAGATATATCACAAAGATTTGTTCAGATCCTCCGGCCTTGAGCTTATCATGGAGCGATTCGCGCTTCTCCGTATTCTTGAATAGGAGTTATCCACCAGCTCTTCGTCCGAGACTACGTTGACTTGCTCCTTCATTAGCATCATCTATGCTTCGGTTTTGAACTTCCTCATCTTGGCGGGCTTGTTGACGACGAGGCCAATTTAGTTAAGATGTCACCGCCCGCTTTGCTCCCTTGGGATGCGAATTATCCGGAAGTGGGAGAAAGTTTGTTGTGTGCTTTTGGCTTTCTCGAGGTATTTCTTCATCCCATCGCCTTTTGCCTTGACTTCCCCAACATGTGGCTTACGATGACTTGAGAGTCACTATGAACTTTATCGTCAGATCCAAGACTTTGAGCTAGGCGAAGTCCCGCGATCAAGGCCTCATACTCTACTGTTGTTCGATTGAATGAGAACCAAGTGCATATGTGATCTCTTGGCCATCCGTCCAAGGAGCAAGATGCCACCTCACATCTGCTTTTCCCAAGCCCCATCAACATAGACTTGCAAGCAATCCTCGTGTGTTTTCTCCATCGTTCGGCCGGCTTTGTCCGACACGGACTCGGGGCTTCGGCTTTCTCACAAGTGAGCTCGGCAAGAAAGTCCGCTAAGGCTTGACCTTTGATGGCTTGACGGGGCGAAAGATATATCATGTTCGCCCAGTTCAATTACCCACTCGCAATTCTCCCGAAGCTTCCGGCTCGCCAACACTTGTCAAGTGGATGGTCATGAGGACTTGTATGGGATGTGCATGGAAGTATGGCGTGGTCTCCTTGCAAGATTTACTAATGCTAGGAGATCTTCTCCAAAGGTTGATACCTTGTTTCGGGCCTTCAATGCTCGGCCGATGAAGTATATCGAGTCGACGCCTTCCTCCTCGCATCAAGATCAAGACTTATTGTTTCGTCCGGCGGCGAGGTATAGGAAAGGACCTCCTTCTTCTGAACGGATGCAGTAGGAAGTTTGGCGAGGTAGTTTTGAGATCTTCAAAAGCGGACTTATGTATCATTCCGTGAGAACCCCGAGCCTTTTGAGTACCTCAAGAAGGGTAGCCGCTTGTCCGCGCTTTGAAAGAAAGCGGCTTAGTGCGGCTATGCAGCCACCGGTTTGTGTACGTCGGAATGGTCTTCGCATCTTCATTTCTAGAATGGTTTGAACCTGGACGGGTCAAGCTTTTAACCCTTCTTGTGAAACCCAAAGATCCTAAGAATTTTCCTGACCAACCGCAAACGTGCACTCGGGGTTCGCTTTGAGGTCGACTTTTCGTAGTGTCGAGGATGATCCGAGGTCGGCGACACACGCGGCTTCCTCCATGCTTTTACTACGATGTCGCCGACGACACCTCACATTCCGACCTTTGTAGGGTGGAATATTTTGTCTACCATTCTTTGATAGGTAGCTCTCGCATTTTTAAGTTCGAATGGCATCTTCCTCGTATGCCAAGACCAAGTCCGTAATGAAGGCTGTCTTGGCCGCATCTTCGCCATCCATCAAGACTTGATGATACCCTTTATATAGGTCCAAGAAATCAAGACTTCAACCCGACCAATGCGTCGACTTTCTTATCGATGTTGGGAAGGGGATAGCAACTTTGGGCAATGTTTATTGAGGTCGCAGTAGTCAATGCACATTCGCCATCCCCTACTCCTTTCTTCACCATTACCGGTTGGCTATCCATGTCGGATATTTAACTTCGAACAATATGCGAGCTTTTAATAATTGATTTACCTCGCCATGGATGACTTGGTTCCGCTCGCCGCAAAATTCGCTGTTTCGCCAAACCGGTTTTGTGCTCGGTCGATGTTGTTTACGGGCGATGATACCGTGGAGACCCAGTCATGTCGGGACCAAGCAAACACGCCTCGGAATTCCCTCGGGAGTCGGATAACCTGCTCACAATTCTGATGCCTCGGTAAAGCCAATCTTGACGACCTTGAGTGGCTCGCCTTTGTATAGCGTGACCTCTTCCACCGGCTGCCAGAGATAGGCGTTGTCTCTTTACTCCAACTCCCCTGTTTCTTTAGTTGCTATGCCTGGGGTGCCGGGTTGGAGCCCCCGCACTGTAGGCGACTTGTAAGCATTCCTCGGCTCGCTTCGATCCCCTGATCACGGCTACACCCTTTGTGGGGATCTTCATCGTCCGTGGTATGTTGAGCATACCGCCCTACAACGCTCAACCAATCTCGCCCAAGATGATGTTATACGGCGAGTAGCCTTCACTACGAAGAAATGTACCACCTTGGTGGAGCTTGTCTGAGCTTTCCCAACCGTGATGTAGCTCGATTATCCCTTCCGGCGTGTTTTCCCCGAACGAAGCTTCGAGTGGCAGCGGTACTCGCGCGAGCGCGCCTCCTCTACTCCTAACTTATCAAGCATTCCTTAAAAGGATGCTTACCGATGCGCCACCGCCGATGTATACGCTTCACCAACTTGTTTGCACCATCGCCTGGATTACCGTAGCGCCCGGTGGGGCACTATCGAGGTACGGGTCGCTTCGGAGAAGGTGATCGCCGCCCTTCCGAGCTCTTATCGACCGGTTCGCGGCATGTGGACTTCGGCTCGACTTTCAGGAGGACTCGTGACTCCGTGAGCCCCGTAATGGTGGAGATGACCATCATATTGCGGTTCGTCATCTCCTCTTCGCCTTCACCGCGCTTCGCCTTCTTGTTAGGGGCACAACCTCCTTTCGCCTGCTTCCTTTTTTCGGCTTCGCTGAGGGCCTCAGATCGCCCCGCTCGTCGGCCATGACTTTGTATTTTCTCAGACCCGCCTTGTACTAACACCTCGATATCCTCCATGAGGTCTCGCACTCCTCCGTGTCGTGTCTGTAATCTTCATGGAAGGAGCAAGATTGTCCTTTGTTCGCTTTGACCCACCGTCATTGGTCGAGGTTTCTCGAACTTATCCATGTGGAGTTCAGATTTACGCCCTTGGCTTCGTCAAATGAGTGTGTCGAGGTCGCTCAGAGGTGTTGCGCGGTCCGAGCCTCGGACTCCTATGGGCGGCGATTCTTTCCAAGGCGCTTGCCGCCTTGGCCACGATCTCCTCGCCCTTCTTCTCTTCCTTTTCGGAGGATCCGCCTTTTTCTCGCCTCGGCTTCATTCTATCGCCCCGTCCGCCTTTGGCGAACCGATCGGCTATGCGCCATAGCTCCATGGCAAGACGGGGTTCGCATTTTAACCATCTCTTTATATAAGGCCCCGGCCGATGCCGCTCGAAGGTCGAGATGATGAGGAGGTCGCTCACGCTCACGACCTTGAGCTTTCTTTATCAACCCTGGTCATAAAGTCGCCGATGGACTCGTTTGATCTTGCCTCAAAGTGAGGAGACGTGTCAAGTCATTTTGACTCGGCCTTCCGGAAGAACCTTCATGGAAGGCCTTCATCGATCGCGGTAGGAACCAATGCTCCTGGAGGAAGACTGTCGAACCACCGCGGGCGTTGTCGACTAGTAATTCGGGAAGAGCTTGCACATATGAATTGTGCCGAGCGCTGGTTGATCATATTGTCTTGGAACCGCGAGAGAAAGTTCTCGGGTCCCTCATCCATCATAGGGGTGATGCTCGGCACCGATATTTGTCCGGGAGCGGGTGTCGAGTATTTCGCTTGAGAACGGGTGACTATCCTCCAGATAATCAAAACCTCCCTCCGAGAGTGAGGCGAGGTTCGCCGATCGAACTCTTTTGGTAGTGGCTGGCCTTGCGGCGGTCGCGACGCCCTTTCTCACAATTGTTCGTCCCTCCCGCGGTCGGTTTGGGCCCCGACTTGCGGAGGTTTTAGCGCCCATGATTTGATGTCGGGGATCCACTCGTCGCATGTGCCTCGTGTTTAGACGAGGCTCGCGCCCTTTCTTGGACGCGCCGACCTTGTGCTTTGCCGAGGTATTGATAAGCTCTCCTTGTTTTTCTCGAGAAACCCTCGACAAAGCCGCCGCCAAGGTTTATCCGAGGAGCCGGAGGTTCTCCTGTTGTCGCTCGATCTCCTTCGCTCAGTATCCCGCTTCTTCATGCAGGATGGGATTCCTTGTTCGTCGAGGTCAGGACATGCCTTCGGTGTCGATTCCAGACCGGCTTTTTCCAAACCGAGCTCAGCGTGTCCGCCGCAGTTATCGTTGTTGCCGGCGGCGACTGATGCGTGACTTCGTATACATCGCCGTGATTGATTCCTCAGAATGAAAGTTGATCGAAAACACAAAATTTTCGCTCCCACGCACGGCGCCAAAGGATCGATCTTAATTTCGTTAGGAAATAAACGCGAGAAGAACACAAGGATTTACGTGGTTCGATCTTTGAATTAGATCTATTTCCACGGGCAGAGAGAGTATTCGTATTGAATGTGTAAGAAGTTTATTACAAAGAGTGTGGATGATCTATTTCGCCTAATCTAACCTCTATTTATACACAATTATTTTGACCTAGATCTTAAACCGAGGTCTTCTAACTAGGATTCGAGATCTGGATATGATCTTAATCCTATCCTTTCTCGAATTAGGATTCTTTTAGATATGGCCGAGCCTTCATGCTCCCACCGGTTTTAGGAGTCTTCAACGAACTTGTCCGCGCCGAGCTTGATGTCGCCTTTACTTGTATTGGGCCCGATGCCGCCCCAGAAGTTGGGCCATATCCTATCGCTTCTTAACCAATGTTGTTACAGGTGTGGAAATTAAGTTCATGTGATCTATGTGAGATTGCTCGTAATTCAGTGTATCAATCTGGTTTCTCGCATGCCTTAAAGGTAATACAATACTTTCTGGAGATACAATTGTGTTTTGAATTTTTGCAAGGCTTATAGACTTCTCCGGGAATGTCTTGATACGGAACTAATTTTTTCTTGTATTTTGTGCTTCTGTATAAAGAACGAGAAATTGTCATCTCCGTTTACTGCATACTAACTAGTTTCACTGTGTCTCTGACCGCTCCAACAGTCTCACTGGATCGGTAGGAATACTTCAAGCGAGGACCAGATGACAACGATATTTACAGTGTAACGCCCCACTTTTTGTTTGATTTAATTTGCTTAAATTTTAAATAATTTGCATTAGATTTGTGAATATTTATCATGCTCGATTTTGTGTTGGACTTGTGGGAGTCCATAGTTGTGTCCCTAGCTAGAAAACAAACTTCATAATTTATTTTAAGGCCTTCAAATATTACTTTAATATATATATATATATAAATGGGCTAAGTAGTAAAATAAGTTTTGGGCTTATGTGATTATCAAATTATATTATTAAGTTTTGAGCTTATATATAATTATCAAATTATATTATTTATTCTCAAATTGGGCTTTGTAGAATATTATTTTGTTAAGCCCAAGTTCTATTTTATATTTATGTAGAATTAAGATTTAATTAACAAAAGTTTCAGTAGAAGTAGGATTCTTATTAGGGTTAGCTTATTTACTTTATATATATACATATGTACGCATGCATACACACTTAAAAACACATACAAAAAGAGAAGAAAAGAAATTGCTCAAGTGTATAATCAACGGAAGCTTTCTTCTCAGGTAAGTTTTTTTTCTTTTGTTTAGTATTATTATTTGACCATTAGCATAATTCTCAATGTTTTATGCGGGAGTTAAACAATATTTGTTTAAATAAACTCTTTTATTAAAGAATAGTGATCCTTCATATTCCATCTGCTTCTGATTCTGAATTTATGTAATTAACAACTTTCTAGATAATCACCACGCCTCCATTTCAATTCCTATATAATTATAGTAATTGGACATAACCATGTGATCGTATTTTAAATAATAAATGTTGAGATGGTTAACTTTTGGATTAAATATTATTTTACACTAATTGATGGATAAGAAGAATGTTTTGAGTTGTATTCTTTTATGTTTATTATTTAAACTATTAAATACATAAAATATTTTATTAGTTATTCTTACGGGATTAGTGGTTCTTGAGTCAATTCTATATTTATAAGATAACGCATAGTTGTTATAAATTAATTAGTTATGTTAACTACTAAATTAAGTTCTCACATGGACAATTAGTCATTCTAATTAAATTGAATTAACCGAGTGACTTAGTTATCTAATTTTTACTTTGTAGTGGTTGATTAAATTTGAATTAAATATATTTGTTAATCAATTTCAATGGACTTTCAAATCTTTCAGAAAACATCAGACAAGAAATTTAATTACGTTTTGATTTTGGGACTAATTACATATATTGTATTACAGTGGCTGGTTGTAGCATTTATTTTTGGTTGGATCAATAATCCTACCAGTTTATTTATAACTTGTATACATAATTTAGAAAATGTTATGGTCAGACCCTTATAAAATTATTGATTTTATTGAACTATGTGCGGTTCAACTAGGACCCTCGTCCCAAAATTGATTGATTTTGATTTGTTGTGCTCGACAAAACAAGGTGGGTAAAATTTTCTTTAACTTGCAAATATGTGATTTGGAATAAACATATTTATTGTGGGTGAAATCTTCTTTAACTTGCAAATATGTGATTTGGAATATAAATATTTATTGTGAAAATGAAATTGGTTTGAGAAATATTCTTTTATGTCCAACATGTATATCGTGATTCGATCAGGATACGATATTTATCGTACGCGTGAGTATGCAAGTGAAAAGCCGTGACGGTGAGTCATCGCTACGTGTATATCTTATTCCATGAGGCGGATTTTAAACCGCGAGGCTAAGCCTCGATGGTGAGTCATGGCTACGTGTATATCCTATACCGTGAGATGAGATTTTAAGCCGAAGCCGAGCCTCGACGTGAGTCATTGGCTACGTGTATATCTTATGCCTGAGGCGGGATTTTAAGCCGTGAGGTCGAGCTCGACGTGAGTCATTGGCTATGAGTATATCCTATGCCGTGAGGTGGGATTTAAGCCGCGTGGTCGAGTCTTGACGCGAGTCATTGGCTACATATATATCCTATATCGGTGAAACATGATTTCTATGCCATGAGGCTAGATATGATCGCACGCGTGAGTATGCAAGTGGACATTGTTAAGTGAGGCTAAATATGATCGACTATTACTTCATGCGTTGTATATACGCTTGGACAAAAATAATGATATTCCTTGTTCCTACCATCGAAAGTGCTTTTGTGCTCACCCCTTTATCTAAAGTATTTTCGTGTCCGTGATCGTGGAGCGCATGGCGGTGTGGGTGTGCCTAGCGGTGTTATGTCGCTTTTAGCTTCTTTTAAGACTTATGCTATTTTGTATAATTTCTTTTTTCTTTATTATCGTTGTTGGATTTGAGTTATTAGAAGTCCACCTTATGTCATGCTATTAGGTCTTACGTAGTTTCCTTTGGGTCGTTGGTTGGCATCAGTTCTGTCTTGCAAAGTTAGATTTGAGTGTGTTGGACTTATTATTTGGCAAATTTATTTGAGAGACTCTATATATGTTATTTAAATATTTTATTCAATTTTAAAAAAAATCACTTGACATTTTTCGCTTTAGCTATTTAAGAAAATATAGCATTTTTAAATGATGAATTTAGGGTGTTTCATTTAGTGGTATCAAAGCGGGTCTACGTTTCTGTAGACTTTAAAATTTTTAAAAATTTGTTATATTATGTGGTTGTGACAAATGGCACCACCCATTCCCAGCACGCACTCCTGATCGAGGTAATTTACGTTGCTTTGATATGATAAAGTGTTTTGGTGAGCACTTATTAGTGAAGATTCTCTCTCAAATATTATGAAATGTGGTGGAGATTTGTATGTGGCATTATGTGAGAGTTGTGCATCCTTTTGTGAAAATTATTATTGAACTTGAGCATGAGTTGATTGATATTTTTACTTATTTGTGTCCTCGAAATTAGAAGGGACTTTTTTGCTTGATTATTAGGCCTCACCTTGTAATGCTAGATAGAGAATAACAATAATATACCTTCAATTTATGAGCATGCACTGCCGTAGTTCGATTTTGGCAACGATTGAATCCCACTTTAGGCGTCAGAAAGAACTTTGTAGCTTGAAGAGAGTTGTGGCGATTGTTACGCACGGACAACCAATACCGAATATGGAAGTACCTCAAGAGAATAAGGATATAAGAAGAAGATGAGGATCCCAAGATAAGAGGACCTCGAGGAAATCCTAGTCCTGAGGTTATAGAGATTAACGTTGACGAGAAATGTGATAGTTATGTTTGACGTGTTTGTTTCTTTTTCTTGAGTGGAACGTTTTGTTTTTCACTTCTTTTCCTTTTGGTTGTTAATAAATTTTAGATAGACGAATGTGAGAAAACAAGAATGACTATAGGAGTAGAGAGCATAGCCCTTGATGTTAGAATTCCCCCAAGAGAAACTCTAAGAACTAATACGATTGCACAAAGTGTGAAAATCGTGTTGGGAGAAAAAACATTAGCGGTAGATCTTTATGCTTTAGAGATGCATAACTTTGATTTGATCGTGGGGATGGACTGGTTAATTAGCAATTACGCCACTATAATGTGCCATGAGAGAGAAGTGATTTTTCAAAGACTGGAATAGAATGAGTTTACGTTCTATGGAGCAAGGATCGAAAAACCACTGAAGATAATATCTGCAATGGATACAGTGAAGATGTTAAAAAAATGAAAGTGCGAAGGGTTCTTGGTAAATGTATTGGACCCAACACCAACGGAGACAACAATAGAGGATATGAAAGTGGTTCGAGATTTTATCGATGTGTTTCCTGAAGAAATACCAGGTTTACCATCGAACCGACAAGTGGAGTTTACCATTGACCTTGTGCCCGAGCAAGCACCCGTTCTAAGGCTCCAAACCGAATGGCACCAAAGGGTGAGAAGAGACGATAGCAGCTACAAGAATTATTGGATAAAGGGTATATTCGATCGAGTGTTTCACCAAGGGAACACCAAGATTGTTCAGAAGAAGAAAGATTGTAGCATGAGGATGTATCGATTATCGAGACCGAATCAACTTACAATAAAGAACAAGTACCTTCATCGAGAATTGAAGACCTCTTCAATCAACTACAATGTGCGTGAGTTTTCTCAAAGATAGATCTACGATCGATACCATCAATCAAGGTAAAGGAATATGATATTCCAAAGACGGCTTTTAGGACAAGATATGTTCATTATGAGTTTATGGTAATACCTTTCGGATTATCCAATGCCCCTACAGTTTTTATGGATTTGATGAATAGGGTGTTTCATCCATACTTAGATAAGTTCGTGATCGTCTTCATTGATGACATCTCGATATACTCTAAAAAATGAGAAGAGCACGAGTCACATCTGCGCACAGTCTTGGAGATACTATTTAGTATGCTTTTGTGCTTATTCTTGGTATTCTTTTGCATGTCGTTTTCAGTAGTTTGAACTATTTATGTCGTTGGTTTGATTAATATTTATCGATTCGGACTTATTTAGTTTATTTCGATGTTTTGAAGAAAAATAGCATTAAATAGGATAAAATGGATCTGCAAAGAGTTAAGTATATTGAAGAGCATCTTGATAGAAGTCCGTAGGCGTAAACGGATCGCAATTCGGAGTTCAGACGAGGGAGAACAGAGTGAATTGTCAAAGTCGTGCACGTGCATCCCGTCGCAGCCCATCACACATCGTCTGCACACCGCGCACCACGCCTCCCCTCACCCACACACGCCCGCCAAGTCTCGCCCGCATTGCCCATGCATGTTCGTCAACGCCCGCTCTCACCTCTTCTCCGTGCCCACTCGCAATGCCCGCGCGCGTTGCGCCAGATACCCCAGTGCCCGCTTGCCGTCCACCCGGCACTCGACCGTAGCGCCTCACCCGGCGCTCGACCACACGCCGAGTCTCGCCCACACAGTGCCTACTCACAATGCATCCGGCACTCGCGCCACGCCCAGCACTTCGTGCGAGCTCACATCTCCCATCCGACGTTGGCCATCGCCTAGTGCCCGTTTCCGTTCGTGCCTCGCTAGCCCTTAGGCTTCCGCACAACATCGCCCTCAGCGCCCACCTCGCGCCACGCCCAGCACTCCGCATGCAAGCACCCGTCTGGTGCTGAACTTCCCCAACGTCCACTCCGTGCGCATTTCCTTTGCCTGTGTGCCTCGTCCCAGCACCGTGTCGTCCGGCATTTTAACCCAGCGTCTTGTCCGTCCGGTGCTCGCCTGCTCGCGCTGGGTACTCTCTCGCTCTTTCCAGTGAGCGTTTGCGTCCGGTGCTTCGCCCCGTGCGGTGCTGGACGTGTTTTTCAGGCCCAAATTTGACGTTTTAAATGGGCTTTTCGAGGGTTGAATAAATATAAGATTAGCCGCTTTTCTCAGCATTCAACAGACTTGACGCTCGCGATTTATTTTTCTTTCTCTTTTCTTTTCCTTTTCCTTTTCATTTTCATTTAATTAGTGTACTTAGATTAACAATTGAATTGTGCGATTCCGAATTTTTGGAAGACGAATTTATCTATGAATAGTTTGTAAGTTTTTCTCGTTTCATTATGTCTATGTAATTGATATGGGGATAATTTCTACTATGAGATGAATTATTGATTTGTTTAGAAATAAATGTTGGATTGTTCTTGTCTTGAATCGTGATTAATTGTGTTGATGATTTCAATTTTCTTATCCATATAAATTATTTATTTCATGATCTTCATATATAGTGTTCGAGAGATAGTGTAGGTTGATTATGTGCTTATGTTTGATTATGAAGTAATGCGAGAGCAGATTTATGTTAAATATAAATTTTACAACGAACGTGATCAAGGGAATTATTTGTTGTTGAGTAATTAATATATGTGGATAGGGTTTTTGCTATCGTGTGCATTTGTAGTTAAATATCCTTCGTAGTTGATGGAGGTTGGGTTGAGAGATTCCCCGCCGTTAAGTTCGAGTCTAACATTGACGTGATCGAGGGATTAGTTATTGTTGAACGCTAGGTGAGAGGTGTGGATATTTTATGCATTGTGTAATGGTCCTTGATTCATTAATAGCGGAGATAGATTTGAACCCTAGAACATCGTCTCCAATTCAGTGTATCTGTCAATTCCTCTTGTTGTCCAAGTGCATCCCATTTACCTGCTTTATTTTATTTCCTACTTCCGTCCGTTCAGTGACAGACCCCCCCTTATTTTAGGACGTTAGTATTTCATTTTTGTCTTTGTGTGTGACATAAAACCGTGGCCCTGTTAAGCCTTCCTCGAAAGATTCGACTTGGGTCGACCTTACCGCTCTATAAGGACCTCGTACTATTGCCAGCGACTTATTTTTGTCGGAATAAATTTTGGCGCTGTTGCCGGGGAAGGCTTTAGGCTTTTGGTTTTATGTCATTTTTTTTTCGTGTTTCCTTGTGTTTTTCTGTTTCTTCCACCGCGTTTCTTTTTATTTCTTTCTTTTTCTTTGTTACTATTTTCTCCAACAGGTGCGTGTGATCTTATTTTTGTAGTTGGTGTATGTTAATGCAGGTTACCAAAGGGTACTAATATGGTCGACAGGCTCGAGAAGGAAAGCTCGTCGTATTGGGCAAATTCTTCTTACCAAGAAGAAGCCCAATTTGACTATTTTGAGGGATATCAATCAAGTCAGTTAGCATCGCCTATGATACCCATCGGAGGCATACTCGTAGTTCTTCATATAGTCAAGACTCTTGTTCCAAAGAACGGTACCGTGAAGCCGACATTCGATGATACATTGCAAGCTTTCATTCAGCGAGTGTCGGTGAAGCCGACACTAGAGGATACATTGCAGGCTTTCATTCAGGCGAGTTCGCTGGTGAAACCAACGTTGGAGGATATATTACATGTTTTCATTCAGGAGAGTCAGCTGGTGAAGCCAACATTAGAGGATACATTGCGTGCTTTATTCAGCGTAGTCGGCGGTGAAGTTTACATTGAAGACACTGATGTCTTACATACGTACGAGTCAACAAAGGTTTGAAATGTTGGAAGCATCTATCTGACATGTAATGATCTAAGTCATCATAGCTGTGATGTTGGAAGAATTGGTTCACAACCAAAGTGTGGATGTTACGCCCCAACCCCGAGGGAAGGCACGGATGCCGGGAGTGATTAGGGGTGGGGTTAAGCGAGAGAAGAAGGGGAGGATACATAAAGCATACATAATAATGAAGATACAACCATAAAATCGGACAGCATCTCCTCTATAACAAGGACACATCCTGAAGGGGACGGATATGCAAACAATCCACCAACAGAATCATATCGACACCATAACATCAATGAACATAATCGACTTAATAATAGTAATGCAGAGAAACAAGGTAGCATTAAATCGCTGACTAGACCGTCAACCACATAGCATGCTCAGACGAGACTCACAAAGATAATACAACATAACAAATCTTGTTCCCAATCGAAGCAAAATGAAGGGACAAGAATACATCATCAACAGAATAGGTATGGATATCACAACATCGCGGAAGCATAGCATGAAGAACCCGCAGCTCAACCCCTCAGCGTTGCCCATCAAGCCCTCCTCCATATGTGAAAAGATTTGAAAAGATTTTGGGGTGAGTACTAGCGCACTCAGCTGGGGTTTTATCGAAAATCAAAATGTCATGATGTCGTGTTCAGAGCACTTACCTTAGAAGGTTTTAAAACGTAAACCACTTCTAAGTAAGCAAAATAGATTTTTCGTTTTCGATACCGATCCGTTATTATCGTTGTTCTCATCATAGAACCAAAGAACCACGGCTCGAACGATCCCGCCAGCCCATCACATCTCATTCATTCGGCCCGAACATATCCAAATTAGCCCACAATATCTCGGCCCGAACATATCCAACAGCCCATGCCCGAACGATCCAATGGCTAACTCGGTGTGGACTTGTGGGTCAAACTCGTCGTAACCATAACCACCTCATTACTATTTCGTGTGGACTTCCGGGTCATCCCCTTCAAGACTATAACCACGTGTTCGGGTCTATCCTCACGATCAATACTCAAGATGGTGATCAACCCACCGAATAGAGATCCGTGCACAACCACAATAGAACCACATCTCGGATCGTAGAACAAGAATAACTTCACCAAAATATTTTACTAGCACATGTTTTATTTTGAAATATCGAGTAAATAACTCAAAATAAGCATATATAACCCAACCGAAAAGACGAAACATCAACAGGGAGCTAACCACGAATCCAATAACCTCACCGATCGCACAGGTAAGTACCTAGTAACAAGACGGAACAACTTTTGGGGTCACATTCCACAAAGCAAAGCAACAACCTGATCCAAACGAAGATCGGAGCAAAACTAGGGTTTTCGACTTTTTGAACCCGCATTTGGCACTCTTCGGGTTTTAAAATCAACTCGATGCAAAAGGGAAATATAATCAGGGCATCAAGACCTATAATAGGGTACTTTCAAAATATGCATGCATGCAAGTTGACTCAAATCTTAGCAGCGAAGATGCTTCAAAAATCGATGCCTATCCTCAGATCTAGGATAAACCATCCAAAATCGATTCATGAAAATGGAAACATAAGCAATATGCATAACGACGAACATGGACTGACAAGCTATGTTGAAAAGGATAACCCGGCATGTACTTCCTTTAGAAAACTCAAGCAACGGAAAACATCCCGACATGCGTAAACGCAAAAAAAAAATGGAATCGGTACTTTAGTAGAATGCATAGCCCGGAACTCAAAACCTAAAGGACACGAGCTGTGGCCCGTCGGCCACCAAACGGCGGCCAACACCACGACGGCGGCGGCCTGGGCGGTCATGGTCTTAGCCAATCGGCCGGCCGGCCGTTTTCCCTCGCCTTTAGAATCCCGAGTTCTATGCTATACGATCTACTAAAAGGCGTAATTAAAACAAGAAAAGGACAAAAAGCAGAAAAATGGGGCTGCTGGGGAGGGGTCGATCGGCGGTGGTGGCGGCAAGAATAAGAATGGCGTGCTGCCGAGCCTCCCGGCCGATCCCCACTCCTCCAGCTGGCCTCAGCAGCACTGAGCTGCTCGGCTCGTCCGTAAACACAGAGACGATGGAAATGAACGTTGAAAATGAAGGCCCTAGCCTCCTATTTAGAGGAAAAGCAGGGTCATGCTCGCTTGCCAAGCGCCCTTTTTGAAAACGCAAAAAGCGATGAAACTTTTGCAAACGGACTCCAAATTTAGCAAACTTGGTACCCATGGACACGAAATAAAATACCGGACACAACGGCTATAAACAAGATATGCTTTTAATGGATGGTGGCAGTGTTTGTATGTCATGCTAGTTACCTGTGTCGAGTCACCGTATCCGTTAAGGATGATGACGTCCCCTTAAGGAGCTCAAAAGGTTTATTGTACTAAACCCTGCAGGTTGACTTATCTCAAGTACAATAATAATGTTGAGTGGTACTACTTAACGAATAAAGATATTAATTATTTTAAGCAATGTAATCAGTAAATAATTAATGGACGACGATATCTTAAATACAGGATTCAGTAAAGTCTAAGTGCAAGTTCGACTCACCTTCGGTAATAAAGGTAAGTCAACATTTATTCTCTAGTGGCATGAATAAATGTTTATGAATTAATTTATGTTCTGGGCTGAACATAAGATAATTAATTTATTTGAGGTCCATCTTTATTCCTTGCATTTGATCCCTGGGCTGGCCCATCCAGGCCTGGAAGCTAAGAGAAAATTGTCCACCTCCTCTCAGAGTCCTACTGGGACTCAGCTTGATCCTCTATATCTTAAGTGATATGATTATATTTATTAGATATGCATAAATCCTATTATGATATGATTAGGGTTGCATTATAAATATAAGGTGAGAGAGAAAATCAAGGCTAATGCTCAAGCCATAATTTTCAAGAATTCTATTCCCAAAAATAGTGAGATTTTCGAAAATCTTAAGAGAAGGAAAGAGAGTGATTTTCTATAGCATTCTCCATAGATTGTCCTCACTCGACATTGGAGTTTAGGCAATCGAGATACGACCCGTAAGATCAAAGCACAAGTCTTGATCCATTCTACCTCGACAAATTCGCAGGTAAACACGAGAAAACCCCTACGTGTTGCAATTAATTATATGGGTGCATGCTAGGCATATAATCAATGTATGGTGAATTAAACATCCAAGATAGATCCTCGTGAGAGGTTAAAATAAGATTTCCTACACTGGTATCGAGCCGTGTTCAGATTTGGCTCATGGATAAATTCACGCTTGATTATAACGCGCAATTAATTAATTATGAATCTATCGCTCATCGTGGCTCGCTTTATTTTTGTCGGATTTTGTTTTTCACCACGAGAAAATCCGTGGTTAGATTTGATTTTTTCTTGTAAATCTTATCTGTAAAAGAAGAACGAAGACGAAAGCACGAAGAATGAGACGATGGGAGTACATCGGAAATGGTCGCACGGCACGACGGCGCGCGGGCGATGGCACGCCGGCTCGTGGACACGCCGCGATGGCATGCGACGCGACAGGCAGGAGCATCGGGCGAGCATGGCGGCACCGCCGGCGGCCTGGGCGCGGGGCTGCGTCTTCACGCCAGCAGATGCTTCGCACCGCCGACGCCGAGCGTCGCGCCGGCAAATTCCATAGACGCTGGCGAGCAGCGCTTAACGCGCGGGAAACCTCAGCGCGGTTTTCTCAGAGGCGGACACAGGCAACGCGGGCGCGATTTTCGTACGAGGCCTCGGCAGTGCTCGGCGACCACGGTGCGAGCATGCGTGCGAAAACCTCAACGTGCAGCAGGGCTCGACAGCGCGCACGTGATTTTCTCGGTAGCTTCAGCGGGTCTCGGTGTGCGATTCTCGGCAGATCGCGTGCAGCAAGACTCGGCCGACAACGCACGAGTCGCGTGCGGTTTCCTCGGTAGACCTGGGCGAGCCTTCTCGGCAGATTCCCGGCAGGTCTCGGCGAGGCTTTGGTGATGACGCTCGGGCGGCGCCTCGACGGGGCGACGACGAGGTAGGCGACAGGTGGCATCTTGGCAGCGCACGGGTGTGCCCCCAGCGCTGCCCGTTTATCATGGGTCGACCCGCCCAACCGACCGACCCGTATTTCAGCCCGGATCCGAATTTTTGACCCGGTTCGCCCGCTCCAAATGATCCGCCCGCTTTTGATTTTTCGCCCAAATCGTTGTTGACGAATCCGTCCGTGCTCCGCACGCGAGGTCTGCTTCGAGTTTGAAGATTCAGCTTTGCAAATTTATGTAATAAATTAGGCAGGAAGCTGTGATCCACGAGTCAGCCGCGATGAACAATTTTATTTTATTTTATCGCTCAAAGCATGTCGTGGATGTTTAAATTATGCAAGAGTATGCTATGTATGTTTAAATTACGTAAATAAACATGTTATATGTTTTCGTGATTGGATGCGCATAGTAAGCATGCTAGGTTTATCGCGCTTTCAAGTATACTTTAGAATTTCGCGAGCATGTTTTACATGTTGAGTTCTATAGAAAAGCATGCCAGATTACGTGATCTGCATGGACAAACCTTTGAAACAAAAGACTAAGCAAGTAACCCGACATATTAATTTTAAATTAAAATGTCAAGACCTCCACTTTTTGATCTCTAAACAAAGTGATACGACTGTGAGTAAACGTCCACACGCGGTGGTTTGCTTGCACTGTTTGTCATAAGTTTGTTAGATGAGATTTCTAAATAAAACATTTTAATCTATTGAGAAGTGGGAGTTTCATGTAAACGCCCACACGCTGGCTTGTATATGCTATTTTCATAAGTTCTCTAGAGATAGATTTAAAATGAGATAACAAAGGAATTTGATTGAAGCGGTATGGTCCTAGTGAGTATGCCAATTCTAAGAATTCATTTTCATGCTGTTAAAATTGTGGTCATTGCTTAGACATCACCTCAAGTACAACTTCCCACGAAGTCCCTTCTTGCGATAGTGATGTGGTCTAGTAAGGTCCAATCATTAATTTCATTTGTCATAAGGATAAGTTGACATGGATTGAAATTAAACGACTAAAAGGTTTATTTTAGTCTGGTCGAGGGGTTCATGTGTAAACGCCCACACGCGTGGCTCGTATGTGGGATTCCTTGGGCGATTGGAGGTTTCATTAATATTGTTTTATCAAAGGTTACAATATTATTGTTACGTAATTATGTGCGATCGTATGCTTATGTGTTTACATTACTTTTCAGATATGTCTCTTACATCGATTATCAATATGCTCGCATAAAATCCTCTATCCGGTCTAAATTTTATCGAGTGGAAACGAAACATGGAATATGTTCTTATCGCTGAAGAACACATGTTTGTTCTCACTACTCCCAAACCCGATGCCCTTATCGACGATCGACTAATGAGCAAGAGTCAAGGACTTCGCATAAGTCAAACAATAAGGCTAAGTGCTATATGATGACTACGATGTCCAAAGGCTTGCAGCTACAAAGATAAGTCGATGGTAGACGCGATCGAAATATGGTCAAGTCTCGAGAGTAAGTTTGGGCAATGGATCGACATCCGCCCACACAATGAGAGAAATCTTCGTGTAAGATGGAAGAAGGAAGTTCGTCCATGAAGATGTCTCCCACATGACTCATCTCATGGATGGTCTTCATCACTGGGAGGAGGTATCGACAATAAGCCAAGGTCGATATCATCCTCAACACACCGCCCAAGTCTTTTGAGAATTTTCATGAATGCGATCATGAGCAAGACCGAGTATACACTTAGTCGCTGTTTAATGATCTCATGGCCGCGGAAGGAGTCATGGGCAAATGAGCACATGCCCTTGCTAGCACATCTAGGGCCCAAATTTTCGGTTGAAAATGGAAGAAGAAAAGTGGCACCAAAGGTGGTAGAGGCAAAGGAAACAATGGGAAAGTGGGAGCAAGAACATGTCACCACCGGAGGCTTGAAAAAGCCAAAGGAGAGGGGCAAGTGCTTCAAGTGCGGCAAGACTGGGCACTGGAACGCCAAGTGCCCTATGCTCAAGGCTCAAGGTACGCCATTTGCCTTAGTAACAAAAACATGTTTAGCGACTTGTTCTACTCATTCATGGGTAGTAGATACGGGTGCGATCGATCATGTTTGTTACACCTTTGTGGTTCCTGTGAAAAGGGAGTCAGATGATGGCGAGATAACGATCTCCATGGGCAACGCGCGAAAGTCGAGGTTGCGGTACCGGAGATGTTACTTATGTTTTGATAGAACTGCTTTAGTATTGAAAGACGTTTATATGTGCCGGAGTTTTGCGAAACCTTATTTCAGTTTCAAACTATTTATTCATGGATTTTCAGTTGTTTTGATAGTGGTGTTTCTATCATAAGAAATGACGGTTATCCGTGGTGGCACTTTATATAATTCGCTTTATACTATTTCCGCCAAACATAATACCTTTAACTATGTTGATCTACATCAAACCTGAAAAGAGAAAGTTTTCTTCGAAGATGACACCACATTTCTCGGCATCTTAGATTAGGTCACATCAATCTAAATAGGATCCAAAGACCGGCTAAGAATGGAGCGTTGGGTGATCACACGCCATCGCTCCCCACCGCGAATCCTCAGATGACGGAAAGATGTCACCGCACCCTTCAAAGCGAAGGGTTATAGAGCCAAAGAAGTGTTGAGCTAGTCCATTTCGACCGTGGTGGACCTATGTCAACACAAGCTCGTGGAGGGTACGGTATTTTCTCACTTTCATCGACGACATTAAGGTACGGATACATATACCGCTTCACCGCAAGTCCGAATGTTTTGAGAAATTCAAAGAGTTTAAGGCGGAAGTGGAGACGAAGCTTGGTAAGAGTATCAAGTCATCGCGGTCTCGATCGCGGTGGCGAATACCTCAAGAACGAAGTTTATGGATTATTTGGTGCGCAGTGGGATTACCTCCCAACCACTACACCGGGCACACCACAACAAATGGTGTGTCGAGCCAAGAAATAGGACTCTCTTAGAAATGGTTAGATCAATGATGAGTTATGCAACATCGCTTATTTCGCTCGGGGTATGCTTTAGAAACAACGACATACTTGCTAGTTTAAGCCACATAAGGATATACCATCCAAGTCATCGAAAAGACCCTTTTCGAGTTGTGGTTTGGGCACAAGCCTAGTTTAAGCCACATATGATATGGGGCGCCCAAAGACATGTGCCGAACAAGAAGGTCGATAAGTTGGAGGCTAGATCCGACGCAAGGTTGTTTATTCGCTATCCTAAAGGGACTAAAGGTGGTTTATTCTATAGTCCCAAGGATCAAGGTCATTATTAAGACAAATGCCCGATTCTTAGAAGAGGATTATATGAAAACCATAAATCCAAAGTTGAAATCATTCTTCGTGAATTAAAGATGATCGCTTTTCACCACCGATTAAGCCAAAGGTACGAGATGTCGGTAATACAGTGGGAGGATCGACACCGATACTTTAAGAAATTGAAGCTGGTCGAGTTCCACCGAGATACCGCCGTACAAGTGGCTCCTATCCAAAGAAGTTGTGCAAGATAGAGAACCACAAGTTATCGCACCCACCATCGCCATTGTGCCAATAGCGCCTCATCGAGTGGGAGGGTTGTTCGTCAACCCGAGCGATTTATGTTCGTGGGTGAATCTTCGATTTAGTCCGTGAAACGAAAGCAGCAATAATCGACCCATGGACATACAACGAGGCGATACAAGACATTGATGCAAGATCATGGCACACCGCTATGGACTTACAAATTGAGTCCATAATGCTATGGATGTATACGAAAAGACACTCTACCGATGGCAAGTAAGCCATATGTAGCAAGTGGGTATACAAGAGGAAGAGAGATTCAGATGGAGAGATTTCGGCTTTTAAAGCCGTGCTTCAGGCGAAAGGGTACACTCTGTATTGAGGGCATCGATTTTGATGAGACCTTTTGCTCAGAAGCAATGCTCAAGTCCATCGTAATTCTTCTGCCATAGAGCCCACTTAAACCTTGAGGTTTGGCAATGGACGTGAAAACCGCTTTTCACACTGCTACCTTCAAGAAGGTAGAGACATCTATATGCAAAGAACCCAAGGTTATGTGGTGAAGGGTGAAGAGCATCTAGTATGGAAGCTAAGAAGTCCATTTATGGCTTAGCAAGCTTCACGATCCCGGAACTTATGCTTTGACGAGGTGGTAAAGTCCTATGGATTTATCCATTGCTAGCGAAAGTTGTGTGTATCGCTTAGATGTCAACGGTGATGTGGTATTTCAGACTTTACGAGATGACATCCTTCTACTGGCAACAATGTGAAGTTGTTATCGACGAAAGAGTTGGTTATCCGATCGTTTCAAATGAAAGACTTGGGAGATGCGCAGACATTCTGGGATCAAGGTTTACCGAGATCGTAAGAGGAAAATGTCGAGCTTATCTCAGCGCCATACATTGATACTCGTGATTACTCGCTTTAGTATGCAGACCGCCAAGAAAGGATTGCTACCTTCGTATACGTGGCGCTCATTTATCTAAGGAGCAATCACCCATGACCGCAAAGGAGATAGAGAAAATGAGACAAGTTCCTTACGCTCCGCCAGGAAGTCTCATGTACGAATGCTATGTACGAGACCCGATATCCGCTATGCGGTAGGCATAGTAGCTAGATATCGCCTAACCTCGACAAGTTCATTGGATCATGGTAAAGCATATACTCAAGCACCGAAAAGGACTCGAGATTATAGTCGGTTTACCATGCAGATAGTCTAATGCCTTTGGGTTATTCTGCACTGGATTTCCAAGCCGACCGTGATGAAGAAGTCTCACCTCGTGCTATGTGTTTACCTTGGAAGGAGGAGTCAGATCCTCATGGAGTGCAAAGCGGCGATGCATTGCGGACTCCACCATGGAAGCCGAATATGTAGCCGCCTTGAGGTTGTATGGTTCAAGAACTATCTCATGGATCTAGGCGTGGTACCGGTTTGCCCAAGAGTATCATAGTTTCATCGTGATAACTCGTGCAAGTGGCAAACTCAAGGAACCACGGACCCACAAGGCAACCAAACACATAGAGAGAAAGTACCATGTCATACGAGAAATCGTTAGACGAGGGGACGTGCTGATCGAAAATATTGATACGACGGATAACCTAGCGGATTCATTCACGAAGAGCCTGCCGCAAAAAGTCTACGAAGTTCACATTCGAGGACTTGGATTGCGCATGATGGCACCCACTTAGAAATGAAACTTTTGTATAAGTGGGAGAAGCAAAGTGATGGTTTTTGTTTTGTAATAGCTAGTAGAGAGATACATTGTATACTAAAAGTTTGCTTTAGTATACTAAAAGTTTGCTTTAGTGTAAGTGGGAGATTGTTGGATTTGTATACTGAAAGTTGTTTTGGTTGAGCTTGTATACAATGTTTCCTGTTACCACTATTACAATCTCCTATCTGAATTGATTACTTGATTGCATATATCTATGTCCCTTTATCTCATATAAAAGTTAGATCATACGATTGTATAGAAGATCACATAAGTCGTATGATTGGTCAAGCTTAATGAGATATAAAAGTATCACAAACCGAGACAACTTGAGGACGAGTTGTCGGTATAACTGCGTATAGATAAGAAGTGACTTGACTTGGTTGCTTGTCTATACCGGCACGCCTCGACGATTAAAGGATCACAAGTGAGATGAGTTCTTCTATCTCGACCGCCGTGAAGAACCTAGATCTCGGTGACTTACGACGATCTAAACCTCGATAAGGTATTAGTGAGTATGAGTTGTTGACCATCACTTGACTTGTTATGGGTGAGGGTTACATGAGATAACCCAAGATTCTCTGCATCTTGGGTGGTGGCGGTTTGTATGTCATGCTAGTTACCGTCGAGTCACCTTAATCGTTAAGGACGATGAAGTCCCCTTAAGGAGCTCAAAAGGTTTATTGTAGTAAACCATGCAGTTGAGTTATCTCAAGTACAATAATAAGGTTGAGTGGTACTACTTAGGAATTAAAGATATTAATTATTTAAGCAATGTAACAATCAGAATAATTAATGGACGACGATATCTTAAATACGGGATTCAGAAAGTCTAAGTGTAAGCCCGACTCACCTTCGGTAATAAAGGTAAGTCAACATTTATTCTCTAGTGGCATGAATAAATGTTTATGAATTAATTTATGTTCGGGCTAAACATAAGATAATTAATTTATTTGAGGCCCATCTTTATTCCTTGCATTTGATCCCTAGGCTGACCCATCCAGGCCTGGAAGCTAAGAGAAAATCGTCCACCTCCTCTCAGAGTCCTACTGGGACTCAGCTTGATCCTCTCTATCTTAAGTCATATGATTATATTTATTAGATATGCATAAATCCTATCATGATAGGATTAGGGTTGCATTATAAATATAAGGTGAGAGAGAAAATCAAGGCTAATGCTCAAGCCATAATTTTCGAGAATTCTATTCCCAAAAATAGTGAGATTTTCGAAAATCTTGAGAGAATGAAAGAGAGTGATTTTCTATAGCATTCTCCATAGATTGTCCTCACTCGACATTGGAGTTCAGGCAATCGGGATACAGTCCAGAAGATCAAAGCACGAGTCTTGATCCATTCTACCTCGACAAATTCGCAGGTAAACACGAGAAAACCCCTAAGTGTTGCAATTAATTATATAGGTGCATGCTAGGCATATAATCAATGTATGCTGAATTAAACATCCAAGGTAGATCCTCGGGAGAGGGTTAAAATAAGATTTCCCTACACTGCGTGGGAGGCAACTGATCGATATATTCCTACCAAATAAATGATAGTAAAAACAGCAAGTATATATATCGTATCCACAGGGACTGCAACTCGAGAACACAACAAATAATTAACAAAGGATCTTTATTATTATTCAGACAACAAAATTAAGGATGTTTATAAAACTAGACACAAAATAAGATATGAATAAACTCAGATATGAAAGACTGACCCTAGGGATGTACTTAACCTAACCAGATTCACACAATTTAACATATTAATCTGTTTACTAATTTAATCCACATTCATATGAAGGATCACTAATGTAACTATAGTTTTACGCCTGGACAGCCTATAGTAGTAGGTTAGCCTAAACTATCTCCGTCGGGTCTCAAGAGAAGTAAGCTAATTACCAAAAGCACACAAAGAATAACCTCCTACAGTTTACTTATCTCAGCCAGTCTTAAGGTAAAATCATTATTATGTATTCAAGATATCGATTATACAATTAATTCCGCCAGGACATTAATCACATAACTAACATGCATCAATATTGGCCAGATACCAGCACATGAGAATTAAAGTCAAGAATCATAAATCATGAATGGGACGGCAAAATAGTATCAACAGATAAATCATACGAATCTAGTCAGACATACAAACCCTAGGATCAATACAGAATTTAGCTACTCATAATAAAAATACTAAAGCAAGAATTAAATAAAGATAACATAAACTGATATAGATAAATAAAACCGTAAGAAACCACGATGAACAATGTAAGAACTCTGGATCCGTAAATAAACTGAATTCTCCAACAAAACTAACTATGAAAACTGGAATCAAAATAACTTGAAGTAAAAGGAATCTGTAAAACTGAACTAAACTAATCTGTCAAATAAAATGTGCAAAGATAAAAATGTTCTATGGAAAAGTGTGTCAGACTCTCCTCTCGTCTCCAACGTCTCTCGTCAGTCTAAAAGCTACGCTATATGGAACTATAGGCCGCCTTAGCTCGCAAGACTAGCTCGCGAGCAAGTCTCGCGATAGAATATCGCGAGCTATGCCATCCGCCACAAGAACTGCCTTCCCTCGCGAGTCTGGCTCACGATAAAGTGTCGCGAGGAAGACTCGCGTGGCGTGTTCTTCTCTGTCTCGTGGCCAGGCTAGCGACCGCTAGGGCGATCGCTAGTCTTGGTACAGAAGCTTTTGGCGATGAACTAACGGTTAGGCTAGCGACCGCTAGGATGGTCTTTAGCCTCCTGTCTATTTCTCTGTATTTTACTTGCGAGCTTTGCTCGCGAGTTCTCTTCGCGCGCCTATGTCTCGATCTCCCTCGGTCCAAAAATCCCTTTAACTCGTGATCCACCTTTTTGACATCTAAACCTGTGCAAAAATGACACGAACTACACACGGCATAATATCTTTCAAGGTAAACATAAACATATCAAATGACAGCTCAAAAGATCACTTATCAATTATAAACTTAACACATAAGGCCTTATAAATTAGGTAAAAATGAGGTTTAATAACTACCCCAAACTTAACCTTTTGTTTGTCCTCAAACAAATCAGAACAAAAGAGAGAAGACCAAAGACAGACAAAGAGTCGAACGACAAAAGCAATGAGCCTCAGAGCAATGAGCAATAAAAGATTCAATCAAATGAATCAAATCACAACATCTTTCATTAAACTCCACATATCATAATAATCATAAGCACAAGCCTTCTCAAACTTAAATCCTCACGACATGGGTATATATATAAGAAATCTCAAACACTCAAGTGTATCAAGGAGGACGTGTATACTCTTAATGTTTAAACACCGAATCTACCATAAACTTGTAAATCGTCTAATTCTCCATTGCTCAAATATGTGCTCAAAAACTAAGATAAAAAAGGTCTTATAAAATATTATTATATAGGCTCTTTGATAAGGTAGGATATATTTAGGCTAAGTGACTCATAATTTCATAATTTCATAATGAAAAACACCATAAGTATCACAAAACACAATTCCCAAATTTTCACAATTCATTTCAATTCTCCATACAAAAAAGTCATTTTTTTCATAGAATTCCATAATTTTCATCTAACTGATATACTCATCTCAAGCTCTAGTTACTTACCCATTTATGTTATTTTCGCACACTCATGCTAACTCTTTTTTTTTCTTTTTTTTTTCTCTTCTAATTTTTTTTTTAACCTTATATGTGTAAGCAACGAAATTTGATTTATCACTTTCTCATCATATATTTTCTTTTCTTTCTTTTTCTCAACCCTCAATTCAAGCAACCAAATATCACACTAACTACATAACCCAACCTACGGCTATATGAAAAAATAAGGTAGGCTCAAACGGGCTCATCAAATGATAAAATGATTAACAAGTTAGTGTTTGAATAGTATATAGGTTAAGTAAAGAATGCCTAATATCATCTCCTAATTCTTAAGCACATCAATGCAACCTCGAAAAAGATCCAGAGCAAGTTCTAGAGAAACACATGCTATTTCAAACTATTCACAGAAAGAAACAAGACCGAAAAGATATAACAGTTAAAAGCGCAAGTCTCATAGTTTTCAAACATGTGATCAAGTTCTCAAAGACTTAATACTCACAATCATCATAACATGCTTCGTCTCACAAAATCAGTTGCAATCAAATTTTCTAATAAAAACAATTCTCATCATCGGCTGCTCGTCATTCAACTCAACACAAAACAGACACAAAACCAAAAGAAAAAAACAAACAAAAACGAAAAAAAACAAAAAAAAACATTGGGTTACCTCCCAACAAGTGCTAAATTTAAATGTCTTTAGCTAGACCATTACTAACCTCGATCAATCCCGTGTTTTGGCAACTGCCTTCTTGCCAAACTTGTGTTTGATCTTATACTTAGCATTCACTATAGACTACCACTGAGTGTGGAAGTGCCCCCCCTCCAAACTTGAACAAATCACTCGGGGTTCCATGCCGAGTAAACTCTTTTTTGTAGCATCCTCATCGACCGGTCGGTTGACATCCAAGTGCGAGATTTGGCTAGCTATGGCAGTGGTGATCGAATAACAATCCTCATGCTCTGAACTATCGTGTCTCTTGATGGCATCATAGATTGAAATTTTTAGCTCCTCATCGTTCACACGGAACGTGAGATCACCATCCTGCATATCAATTAAAGCTCGACCAGCAGCTAGAAAAGGTCGACCCAAGATTAGCGGTTGATTTTTAAATTCATGGATGTGTAATATCACAAAATCAGCTGGAAAAAAAAATCCTAAATTCTTACCAACACATCTTCAACTACTCCCTTAGGATATGATACTAACTTGTCAGCCATCATCAATGAAATCGTAGTTGGCTTCATTTTTCCAAGCTCCAAGCGGTTTGAAAATAGATAAGGGCATCAGATTGATACTCGCTCCCAAATCACAAAATATATTGGGGAATGTATGCTCTGCAATCTCGCACCCCAAAGTGAAACTCCCAGGATCCTTTTGTTTCAGTGGCAATTTCCTTTATAATATAGCACTGCATTCTTCAGAATGGTTATTTTTTTTCAAATTTCCCCAACTTCTTCTTGCTCGCCACTGCATCTTTTAGGAATTTGACATATCCGGGCATGTTTCTGAGCGCATCAAAGAGAGGTATGTTTACGTTTACTTTCTGGAACATCTCTTTGAACCGAGTGAACTCCTCGTCATATTTCTTCTTCCCGAGACGCTGAGGAAATGGGGCTTCCTGAACTGAAGGGGTTGGATGGCTCGCGATCTTTCCTCCTGAAATTGAGTCGCGAGACTCCCTCGCGAGGTCCTCTCCGTGTGGCTTCGTGAGTTTACTTCGCGACCCTTCCTCGTGAGGCAATGTTTTGCTTCTGATGCGCTTTTCCTCGCGAGGCAACCTGGCGACTGTGTGTCGCGAGGATTGCTCGCGAGGCGAGAATCCGTTAAATCATCTTTCTCATCCTCCTCCAATCGTCCACTTATTCCTTCTCTTCTTGGCTCCCCGGATGATTTTCATATCATGCTCCGCTCCTCAAATAGATTGCATTGCACTGATTTGGAAGAGTATGGTTCTTCGGATTTTGCTGAGTATTACTTGGGAATTGACCATGCCTGTGCATCCCAGCTCTCTCGTTTGACATCTGCCCCACTTGGTTCTCCACCATCTTCAATTTCTTTCCAAGGGATATAACAGTGTTATTGATGGCATTTACTTGTTTCCAAAGTGTTCAACCTGTTCCCAATCAGCTGGATTTGAATATTTTGTTGAGCCACGATTTGTTGGTGAGTCTGCTATTTGTTGATTGCTCACCAACACTTGCTGCATCATATCTTCAAGACTCGACTTCTTTGGCTCCACAATAATCCCATTATTAACAAAGAAACCAGTGGTGGTTGTCGAGCATTTTGAGCATTCGATAGGAAAAATTTGACGATTCCTATTGTTGGATGATAAGTCGGATTCTCACCGATTCTCTTGTAAGTTGCTTCTTTGGTTCATATAGTTGGCCTCCTCAATGTTTTGCGCCATGGCAACACCATCTACCCTTTCTCTCGGCTCATACTCCTTCCGGTCGTGGTGAATTTTTCTAATGATCATCATATACATATCAAGCTCCACAAATGGCAACTTTTCTCGATCGACTATCTCTCCATGGCCATCGATAACTATTTGATGCCATCTCCTCAATAATTCTCAACGCCCATCTATTCCTCTATTGAGCAGCATCCTCCGATCAAGCATCTACAATGCTACGGGTGTTAGCATTAAGTCCATCAGAATTGGGTCACTTGGTCGCTCTGTGTGAAAACCATGATGTGGACACTTTCGGAGAAGGTTTCTGAATCTCTCCCAAGCTTCAAACAACGACTCATCTCCCAATTGTAAAAAGTGGGAGATCTCAGCAATGATCTTCTAAGCCTTGGCAGGTGGGAAGTATTTGGACAAAAATTTCTCTCATAACTGCTCCCATGTAGTGATTCTTGATCTGTCCAATCCCTTGAACCATTCTTTAGCTTGGCTCCTCAATGGGAATATAAACATCCGCATCCGGATGGCATTAGTTAGCACTCCATTCTGTTTAATCGTATCACAAATATCTAGGAACGCCTCCAAGTGTGCATTAGGGTCTTCAGTGACCCCTCCCCCAAACTGCTCTGCTTGTATCATGCGATGAGAGGTGTTTCACCAAAGTTGTTTCAGACGACATTTGGCCCCCATCCTCTACCTTGGAACTGATCTGTCGGTGGTCTGTACATATGGTTGAGCGTTATTGGTTATGCTCGACCTCCAACTTGGCCCATCTGATTCTGTAACGCTAGTTGATGTTGCATCGTAGCTAACATCTCTTCCATCTCAGCCATCCGATCATGCCCTTGTGGGTGTCTATCTGCCATTGTTTGTTGTCTTCTTTCTTTGCACTCTCTCTTATGTGATCTTTCAATCTCAAGATCCAATGGAACTATGTCTTTCCTTTGAGATCTTGTAATCATACACTGCGCAAAAAGATAAAAACCAGATCAAACCAAGCAAACACAGAGAAATACTATTTTTTTCTATTTTTATAAATGTTTTTATTTTTTTTATTTTTTTTATAAAAGCCTGAATTAATAACTACAATCCAGAAAATTATCACCATGAAATCTACACAGTCCCCGGCACCAAATTTTGATCGCTATATTCCCTACCACATAAATGATAGTAAAACCAGCAAATATATATATCGTATCCACAGGGATTGCAACTCGAGAACACAGCAAATAACTAACAAAGAATCTTTATTATTATTCAAACAACAAAATTAAGAAGGATGTTTATAAAACTAGACACAAATAACATACGAATAAACTCAGATATGAAAGACTGACCCTATGGATATACTTAACCTAATCAGATTCACACAATTTAACCTATTAATCTGTTCACCAATTTAATCCACATTCATATGAACGATCACTAATGTAACTATAGTCTTCCGTCAGGACAGCCTATAGTAGTAGGTTAGCCTAAACTCTATCTCCGTCGGGTCTCAAGAGAAGTAAGCTAATTACCAAAAGCACACAAAGAATAACCTCCTACAGTTTACCTATCTCAGCCAGGTCTCAATGTAAAATCTGTATTATGTAAGATATCGATTATGCAATTAATTCTGCCAGGACATCAATCACAAAACTAGCATGCATCAATATTGGCCAGATACCAGCACATGAGAATCATAAATCATGAATGAGACGGCAAAACAGTATTAATAGATAAATCATACGAATCTAGTCAGACATACAAACCCTAGGATCAATACGGAATTTAGCTACTCATAAAAAATACTAAAGCAAGAATTAAATAAAGATAACATAAACTGAAATAGATAAATAAAACCGTAGGAAACTACAATGAACAATGTAGCAACTCTGGATCCGTAAATAAACTGAATTCTCCAACAAAACTAACTATGAAAACTGGAATCAAAATAATTGGAAGTAAAAGGAATCTGTAAAACTGAACTAAACTAATCTATCAAAATAAAACGTGCAAAGATAAAAGTGTTCTATGGAAAAGTGTGTCAGACTCTTCTCTCATCTCCAGCATCTCTCGTCCATCTAAAAGCTGCGCTATATGGAACCCTAGGCCGCCTTAGCTCCCAAGACTAGCTCTCGAGCAAGTCTCGCGATAGAATGTAACGAGCTATGCCATCTACCGCGCATCCGTCTTCCCTCGCGACAGAGTGTCGCGAGGAAGACTCGCGAGACGTGTTCTTCTCTTCCTCGCGGCCAGGCTCGTGAACGCTAGGGTAGTCGCTGGTCTTGGTATAAAAGCTTCTGGCGATGAACTAGCGGCCAGGCTAGCGACCGCTAGGGTGGTCGCTAGCCACATGTTCATTTTCTCTGTATTTTACTCGTGAACTTTGCTCGTGTCATAGTCCGACTACTTAACCAAGTAATTAGGCTGCGAATTGGGGATTAAGAAGGAACTTGTGATAATCGATAACAACAATTTCAACTGAATATACATCTCAAAAAAAATATATGACATCAACTTCCGTCATTAAGGAATCAAACATTTTATGATCAAAGAAATGAAATGAAGTTTGACAAAAGATTAATAGAAGTTCGAATGAAGAAAAACAACGGCTGGGAATGGATAATAACATAAGGATAACCATACTAAGAATATATGTATTCAAGCAATGCTTTAACAACGATAAGAATCTTTCGACGTTTCAAAGCATGGTTTGACAATATGTCGAAGACATTATATATCTTATTGGATTCAATGAAAATAATTCAGAACTTTCAAGTAAATACTTGTTCTCATAAACATTTCAATGAATCCATGTTCTTAGAAGTAAATTGACATCATATCAACAATGCCGAGATCATAGCAACAAAACAATGACCATTATCAAGATCAGTTCGATCAATTTGGCATAACAAAATATAACAGCAGGTGAAGGCCAAGGCTCGGCAACGAGAAGTGTGGTTGAGAATTATGTATGAAGACACAAAACTCTGGGCATAAAAAATGATAACATCAAATGAATTATAGAAACAAATGAGCATTTTCATAATGAGTTAGATTTTTCGAGAAGCTTCTTAGCGCAGCATTCGATTCCAGCATCCTTTTGAGCTCAACCTGCATATATAGAAATATATGAAGGGCGTGAGTACAAAATTGCACTCAGTGGGTATATGCCAAAAACATAAAACATTGCCTTTAGGGCTATATGAATGACTTGCCATAACATTAGCAACGCACAGGGGTTTTTAATGAAATAACCTGTGCATGCATCGTAAATAAACACTTACTTGCTTTCATTTCATAGTATCATCATAAAGTATCCATATGCATGTTCTCATGTCGGCCGATAACTTTTCCTTCCCATATCCACTGACTTTCTTTCTGCGTGTTGAGAAGTAGGCATCCTTCTCAAACACCTTAACATTACATACCCGTGTTTATGGACCCGAAGGGTACCATGCCACGGTCATACCCGACGTCGGTAACATTCTTTCATTCATACTTTCTTTCTTTCTTTCCGGATAGGTAAATGCATTATGCTCATGCTCATGCTCAAACAGCAAGTCATTTAACTTTGAAACTTTGCTCATAATGCAATTCATTTCATTTTGAAAATACGCAATAGATAAGCATATCATATCATTTGAAAGTATGTAAAAGCATAAGCATATCATTATAGAAAATACTTATACCCACCTGGCGATAGTCACTCGACGACTGTACTTTTATTTTTCATTCATTTCTTCTTCTTTTTCTTCATAGTCATTCAATCAGTATAGATCGGCATTAAAGCCTACTAAGAATCAAACAAGAACATAACTTATTTTAGTCTTCGATACGACTATATCTTCTCGATATCAAGACACTATGGTCAATAATACTTGGGTCACTGCATCCTCTAACATCTTATACAAACAAATTCTAACGAAATTTCGGCAGAATAACGTTTATAAAACGCATCGCCATTTCAATACCAAATCAACCAAACTTATCCCAAACTTCACCAAACCATTTCCATACGTCTAAATGAGTATATTAAACTCAACAACAAGCTCAAACTATCAAATCTTATCCAAAAACTTAACGACCCCTTAAGACGTAGCTTATGTTCGATGACAAAATTGCACAAAACGCCGCTCATCTTAAAATAACCTCTATACATGCTCAACTATCATCAAATATCACCAATAAACCATCAAACTCAAGGATCAAAGCTTTAGCTTTGAAAACTCAAATTGACGTCAAACTAAAATTTTCAACTTTTGAATACGTCTACCGGAAAATCCGAATAAATCATTTTAAGCTTTATTCATATCATAGAATCTAAATATGAACTCAAATGATCAAATAAAATCAAAATCCAACATCATGAGGACTTAGGTTTCGCCAAATGGAATTTTGCATAGGTTCAATTTCAAACGTTTTCTTGCTCGTAACATGTTTATATTTATCCAATAACACATATATGAAGGAAATTTAAACATATCAACATCATAAATTCAAGATCAAAGCCTCACCCTTTTTCAAAAATTATCAAAGTTCCAAAGAATGGATATAAGCTTAAAATTTCAACGTTAAAAAACTTATCGGCAACGAATCGAACATAACATCAAGAAATCCTCAAACAACAACATGTCCTTCATAATTTCTCCAACATGACCGAAAATTAAGCATGCTCATAAGTTCATATTTTTAAAAAATTTCTAACCATAGATGTGTTCTAAGGATTGAATTATACCTCGATTCGAAGACGGATAAAAAATTTAACGGTTAGATCCTTCAAAATTTTGCTTGAAGATTTTGAAAATTTGAGTGTGTGAAAGTGTGTGTGAAACGTGAATTTGGGAAGAAAAATGGTGATGAATAATGTTCTCCAAAAATTTATGAGTATTTAATAGCAAAAATTCTATTTATTTTTCATTTTCTTAAATAAATGATTAATCATCATCATTCTAGAGTATTCCACAAATTTCTCCATTTTTCATTTTCTTTATACATGATGAATAATCATGTTTCTAGAAAAGGCACATTTTTCTAGGAATACACATTTTTCGAGGAATAATACTGATGTTATAAATACATGCTATTAATCCATATTGTTCCGATTTCAAAACTCAATTTATGATAAAATGCTCTTTGCTTGAAATTCTCTGTTAAACTCAAATAACATATTATAAACATCAAACTTTGATTGTAAAAATATTTTTGGCTTCAAAAAACCATTTTAGACATTCAGCCGACGATTAGGGCTTAATCGGCAAATTCCAATATCACAAAAGGCAAAGATTTGAAATTCTTCATTTTATGAAATCAAGTCTTCGTTGGCATGTATCTATCATCTCAAGACCCTTGGAATCTAGGTCTTTTTATTCTAAACAAGACCTAAGAATCATATCTTAGGTTCTATCTCGAATGGATTTTGAATAAATCTCAAATTATATTTTTGTCGACGCGAAACTTAACATAAAAGCTTCTAGCTTAAACAACTTTTTCTTAAGGATCTTAAGGATGCAATGCCCTTCTCATAAGCTGTTAATTAGGAGCTAATCTCTGCTGCAGGAATGCGGGGTATTACATTTGTTTGGTATGAATTTGTGCTTATTATTCATATCTTTGTGCATGTTGTTTTTCGTGATTTGTTCTCTCTTTTCCATTGGTTTGATTATTATTTATCGATTCGGACTTATTTGGTTTGTTTCAATGTTTTGCATAAAATCGGCATTAAATAGGATGAAATGAATTTGCCAAGTATTAAATATATTGAAGAGCATCTCGACAGAATTGTAGGCAAAACCGTGCACAAATCGGAGTCCGAGACGGGCGAGAACGGCCAAAACAACGGTCACAAGACGCGGCGCAAGGCTGGCTGGCCCCATCGCCCGCAAGCGCTTCACCCGCCGCCCACGCCACTGGCGTCCCTCGCCCAAATTAGGCGCCAGCAACAGCGCCAAAATTTGTTCAATCAAAAGTGTACTCTTAATTGACCCATAATCGAATGAGGTGTTATAGTAGGGAAAGTTAACCCTAGTCGTCTCTCAAGGAAAACTTAACAGGGCCATTGTTCGTGTCGCACACAGAAAGCAATTAAATCCTAAACATTCTAATGCCAACATGGGTTTTAAGCATAAGGGAATTGAAATATGGAAAATAAACAGCATCCTAAGCTAGGGGTTGTCAATCCCGAGCTAAACTAATAAAGCAATAAATCTAAACCAAAGGGTGTCAATCCCTAGTTGATAAACTACGAAAGCAGTAAATCGAAAGCAATATAAATCAAAGGAAGATGAAAACAATCCACTGTCACTATGGAATTGAATTCAATAATAATCATCAAATGATAAACTATGAAATTGATTCCAATAAAACTAATAAATCCAAAGCATAAATTGTTAAACAGGATTGCTCAATCGAAGAAATAAAAGCAGAAATTAAATCCGTGAATCTAACTCGTAAATCAAGCTCGGGAAGAAAGTCTCAAGAATATGCACACAGTGGCCGCTGGGCTGAAAAGAAAATAAAAACTGAGAGATAGCTTTCTAAAAGACCTAGCGCGTATATAAATATTAAATGAGATTGAGCGCCGGTTAAAGGTGAGCGCAGTTCGTAATACGCTCGCCTTGAACTGAACGCCTACGGTGGAGAGCGCCACGAGGAAGTATTCTATCTCACAAATGAGCGCTCGCTCAAGGTGAACGCGTGAGGAAATTCAGTTGAACACGCGAGCTGGGGAAAACGCCGGATGGGGTGTTGGGAGATCTAGGTGCCGAACGCGCACTGGCGTTGAGCGCCGGAGTGCGTGCTAGCATTGAGCGCCAGGGAGAAAGACGATCGCCGGGTGGACGCTGGCAAGCCAGCAGGCACGGGGCGAGGCGTTGCGTGGTCGAGGGCAGCGGCGCGCGGGATGGGGCGAGCTGGTGCCGAGACGCGTACCGGCCGAGGCGAGAGCGGCGGCTGGACGAGCGAGAGAGGGAGGCGAAGCGCTGCACATCAAGCACCGGTGCACGGGTGAGAGGCAGCGGCGCCGGCTTCACGTCACGGACGGAGGCGCAAGGCGTGAGGAGCGAGCGCTCAGCCGAACGCGCGAGTTAATTTAGAACGCTACCGGATCCCGCGGATGGACGCTACCGGGCGCACGTGGGCATGGGTGGGCGCGGCGCGGCGGGCGAAGTTAGGTTCGCACGGACGGGCAGCGAGCGGGTGAGGCGCGCGCGGCGCGCGCTGGCGACGGGCCGCGCGACGCACGACGCGACTTCGTTGTTTTTGCCCGCTCTCCTTCGTCTGGACTCCGATTTGTGCACGGTTTTCGCCTACGAACACCTTTCGAGATGCTCTTCAATATATTTAATTTTTGGCAGATTCATTTCATCCTATTTAATGTCGATTTTCTGCAAAACATTGAAACAAACCAAATAAGTTCGAATCGATAAATAATAATCAAACCAACGGCAAAGAGAGAACAAATCACGAGAAACAACATGCACAAAGATATGAATAATAAGCACAAATTCATACCAAGCAACTCCCCCACACTTATCCATTTGCTTGTCCTCAAGCAAACTCTATACCAATAAGCATAAGGAAAATAATTCATGCAACTTCACTCTTAGTCTAATCAATCAAACCTTATTTCTTTTCCCCCACACTTGGTGTTTACGTATTCAAAGATAATGTGAAATAAATCTAGGATGGCAATTGATTTCCAATAAATAAAAGGGTAACCTCTGCTCATAGGGATGGCAATGGACCGGATCTGGATCGGATTTTTCTAGGTCTATATCCAGATCCGAAATTTTTTGCTTGGGTCCGGATGCGGTCCAGATCCATTGGATCTAAAAAAATTAGATCCAGATCCAGATCCATAAGATCCGCAGGGTCCAGGGTCTAGACCCTGATCCACATATTTTCTCTTCTAAAATAAATCCTAAATCAACTATAGTTCACAGTAACACCATAATAATAATAATAATCTAAATACATATAACACTATAATAATTAGTTAGAAATTCTACAATCATTACTATACAAGAAGATGTTAGTTACAAATTTACTTTTGTTTTCATGACAACAAATAATATTGCAATAGTAATAGAGAAGTAGCACACATATCTTAGCAAATAGACTACTCATATACAAAATCTCCTCAAATAAAAGGTACAAGTTTCTAATATTATTGACATACCATTCAATTCCGTAACCTAGTTTATCCAATTTCGACTAGAAAGAAAAATAATATAATACACTTATAAATATAAATAAAAAATATATATACATATATAATATATGGATCCATGGGTCGGATCTGGACCGGATCAAGATCTTAGAAATCGAGATCCAGATCCAGATCTGGATTTTAAAAGAATGGTCCGGATCCGTCCGCATCCGCTTGATCCTATTTTATGAAGATCCGGATCCAAAAATGGATCCGGATCGTGGATCCGACCGGTCCGAGATCCACCGCCATTTCTATCCGCCGCACTCCAACCTCCGTTAGGGTGAACTAACTAATATGGTCACCTTTAGCAACAAGTTCCTTTTTAAGCACAAAGAATGTTTTAATGATTTTGGAACAATAATCGAAGGTGAACTCTCGATAAACTCGAGTCTCCTATCGTGGTTTCCCATGTCCATTTCTCGATTACGTGAAAGAGGACATAATCCCATCCTCTATTTCAACAATCTCAACAAATAACTGAGTTTTCATTCTCCTCATTTTCATACCCTTTTTTTAGGAAAACAAGTATATAGGTAACCACAATGTTAACACTACCCCTAACATTAGCCGGAAAATCACATCAATTTCCCTATTCATTTTCTATCAAACACAATCTCATTAATTCACATTACACTCAATTTATATATCACCAAAAGTCTCGAAATTAAAAAATCGGTTTGAACAATACCACGTAGTTCAACAGACAAATCAAAATTCTAACTTACTCGATAGACAAAAACTCGAGTCCAAACAATCAAAATAAGCACAAGGGCACATCATTAACATACAAAATATATATGTCACGCCTAAAAACCAAATACTCTCCCCACATTAAATTCGAGCATCGTCCCCTGCTCAAAACATTAATAACACAAAATAGCCAACAGAGGAGGAGACTTCCACGATAATAGATGGCGGTGGTAGGGTTGGAATGTGAGCGGCAGTAACCGAGAATCAATGCTTCACCACATCAGACGACGTCCCAATTTCGAGCAAAACTAACACGTAGACAACAGAAGATCAAAGAGAACAATAAAACAAGCAAAAGAGAAAGAAAGAAAAGAAATAAAAATCCGTGGGTAAACTCCCACGTAGTACTCGCTTAACGTCAGGAGCCCGACGATTCGGTCAACAACGGACTATCCATAGTCCTTACCCGCAGGAATACCATCTCACCAGAGCACCGCTTGTAACCATATAAGCACAAAGGATACCAATGAAGAAAATAATAACTCATTTAAGCTCAAATCGAACATCCTATTCTCCAAAGTGAAATAGATAATTTCAATTCCCAAAGCACAATACTTTGGTGAATTAGGATGTTGACAAATTATGGATGTTACCTCAACCTCTGTCCTCACTTTGTCCTCATCTGGGAACACGTACTTCAATTGTGGAGGCAGTTCTTTCACTTCCAAAGTGGGCTTTGGCATGCTAGTAACTTCACGTGCCCACTCTCTCTTCATCCTCCTCCAAGTGTTTGGGTAGTTCTTTCACCTCCAGAGTGGGTTTTGGCATGGTATCAATTTCATGTGCCCACTCTTCCTCGTCAGTCGTTCTTGTAACAACTTCCTCATGGCTCTGATCCTGCTTCTCATCCTCACGTGCCCATTCTTTCTCATTTTCCACCTTCTCCGGCCGCAACGACTGTCAGTGTCTCTCCCACCCAATTCTCAATAATTGGTTCACTTTCTAGAATAGTGACCTTTGGACCCGATCGATTGGTTTGGAACTTCCTCCATTGTCGCAATGTTTCATCAAGGTGCTATTAACATGTCCCACTTGCATCTCCAAACGCTGAAGTGAGGCCATAAGCATCCAAACTTTGATGAACTTATCATCCCAAGTCGGCATTAGAGGTGGAGGTGGCACGTGCGGGTATGAATACCGAGGTGGAGGTGGTTGTTGTGAGTACGGATATCAAGCGGAGGTGGTTGATCCCAAAGATGGATTGTAGGATTGATCCTCATAGTGCGGTGGAGGTGGTTGATCCCAGTAGGGATTGTAGGCTTGATCTTCATACAACGGTGGAGGTGGTTGGTCCCACCATGGATTGTAGGCTTGATGCTCATGGTAGGGATCATAGGCATGCCGCTATGGCCCCGACGGATATCCTCGTATAATCGAACCGGCCCTTCTTCGTAAGAAGAATTTGCCCAATACGACGAGCTTTACTCCCCCAGCCTGTTTGGCCATATTCGTATTGCTGGTAACCCTGCATTAACAGACACCAACTACAAAAACAAGATCATACGCACCGGGCGGAGAAAATAACAAAAAGGACAAAAAGAAACACAGAAAACAAACAACACAAACAATACGCCTAAAGTTTTCCCCGGCAACGGCGCCAAAATTTGTTCAATCAAAAGTGTATTCTTAATTGACTCATAATCCAATGAGGTGTTATAGTAGGGAAAGTTAACCTTAGTCGTCTCTCAAGGAAAACTTAACAGGGCTATTGTTCGTGTCGCACATAGAAAGCAATTAAATCCTAAACATTCTAATGCCAAGGGGGGTTTTGAACATAAGGGAATTGAAATACGGAAAATAAACAGCATCCTAAGCTAGGGGTTGTCAATCCGCTAAACTAATAAAGCAATAAATCTAAACCAGAGGTTGTCAATCCCTAGTTGATAAACTACGAAAGCAGTAAATCGAAAGCAATAAACAAAAGCAATATAAATCAAAGGAAGATGAAAACAATCCACTGTCACTATGGAATTGAATTCAATAATAATCATCAAACGATAAACTATGAAATTGATTCCAATAAAACTAATAAATCCAAAGAAGAAATAAAATCCGTGAATCTAACTCTATCGTCAAGCCCGGAAGAAAGTCTCAAGAACATGCACAAGCGGGCCGAAAAGAAAATAAAAACTGAGAGAGAGCTTTCTAAAAGACCTAGCACGTATATAAATATTAAATGAGATTGAGCGCCGGTTGAAGGTGAGCGCAGTTCGTAATACGCTCGCCTTGAACTCAACGCTAGGGTTAGCGCCTACCGAGGAAGTATTCTGTCTCACAAATGAGCGCTCGCTCAAGGTGAACGCGAGAGGAAATTTGGTTGAATGCACGAGCTGGGAGAAACATCGGATGGGGTGCTCGGAAAGCTAGGTGCCGAACGCTACCGGCGCTGAGCAATCGGAGGCGCACTCTAGATCGAGCGCCAGGAGAAAGACGCGTCGCCGGGGACGCCGAAGGCCGCCGGGCACGAGGCGAGGTGTTGCGGGTCGAGGCAGCGCGCGGGACGGGCGTAGAGCTGGTGTTGGAGACGCGGGCCCCGTCGAGGCGAGAGTCGGCGCTGGACGCAGTAAGCGAAGCGAGGTGATCGCCTTTTCACACGCAAAAGGGCGTAAGTATAGGTAAGCAAGCATCGTATCCACAGTAGATTGTATTATTTAAACATAGAAGCTAGCTCAACGACTATTCATCATTATTCAAGCACAGATAAAGGGTGAGAGGTTTTAGGGCTTCGGAAATTAATCCAAAGCAAAGGTAACCAAACAGAAATATAAATAACGCAATAAAAACACGAAAGATAACTATGAAGAAAAGACTAACCCTAGGGATGCACCAATCCTATCCACAACGATGTTTATCCCGCTTATTATTAACCGCTTTAATCCGCATAAGACGGAAGATCACATATATAACCAACAATTTCGATATTTATAATTGCGGCAGCTGATTACTAATTTTCCCTATCACGCTTACGCCTCTAGAGGAAAATAAGCAACCCAAAAGGATCACTAAGAATATGCTTCCTACGATCGTCTCTATCTCGCCATTTACTCAAGGCTTAGTCGATTACGCATTCGATAACGATCGACAATTAATACAATTACGCTATTAATCGGCAACTAGATATGCATCAAGATTGATCGAAATCAACACATATAAATAAGCACAATCAATCATGAATCAATGCTCGGAAGGTAAATAACGATAGCGTAACTCACAACATATAGGATCGAATCATGCATACCCTAGATTAGAATAGAAAACTAGCTGTATATAATAAACGGAATGAAATACTAATTAATCATAAAAATGTAAATTAAATATATAAAACCCGTAGGGAAGGTCGGATGAACAAAGGTTGGTCTTGAATCCAATCCCAAGCGAACGAACGGAAAACAACGGAAAACGATCGGACAAAACGTCCGATCGGTAACTAAACGATAAACTAAACTAGAACAACGTAAAAACAATACTAGAATTAAACTAAATGAAGATTAAAGACAAAGAATGGGCGAGGAAAAATCAAGAAAACTAGGTCTGGGCGTGTTGGGGTCTGTGGAGGCGCGAGTGGGGTGATCCCCTATTTATAGAAAAGGGTGGAAACCCTAATTTCTCTCATGCCTCGCCGCCTCGCGACCGGTACTCGCGATCGCTAATGCGATCGCTAGTATATCTCGCGCGTTCTTTCGCCGCCGCCGCTTGCGCTGCTTTGTACCGCGACTAAAGCTAGCGGTCGCTAGCAATTATGAAGTGGTCGCGAGAAATCGTCAAAGATGAGTTCTCGGCGCTAGGCTTCGCTCGCGGCACGCAGGTCGCGTCATGTTCTTCGAAGGCCATTGGCTTGTTTAGCGGCCAGCCTAGCGACCGCTAGCTGGTCGCTAAATCGGACAGATTGTTCATTTGGCTCGTGCTTCGCTCCTTGCTTCGATTATCAATATATAAACCTACAAAACATCAAAGGAACACCCAAGAGCAAGATCTTCTAGAAATAGATGAAACATTAAGAATCGATACATAAACGCACATTAAACGAGCTAAACTCATCTTCAAATATCAACTAAACACGTGTAAATGCGCTTATCAAACCCCAAACTTAAAGCATTGTTTGTCCTCAAACAAAAACAGAATCGAAAGACAAACGAAAGATCAACGAGCGAGAAAGAGGATAATCATTCTAGGCCTCGTAAACATATTAACGCCAAAACATTAGCGCACATGACGACGTTAGCCAACTCAACACAAACAACCATCGAGGGCAAGAACTCATTTATTTCAACCTCACAACGGCATGCGTAAAATATATAGAATACACTCAAACTCATAAAGAAATTAAGGACGGTATACACTCACGTATCAATGCAATGCAACATTTTACCATAGGCTTGCTGCTTTCTAACATCTCCACCGCCAAATGTGTTCAAATAAGGATCAAAGAGGTCTTTTATAGGTTATAATGTAGGCACATTGGTTAAGGTAGGATAGTATATGGCTAAGGACTCAAGAATATTCCAAGCACCATCATTTATACATTTCGACACATATGGACTTTGTCCATTTTCTCTTCTCTCCCAACGTACAAATCAACGCTTAATGCCACGTATGTACCTATACTTTGATTAAAGACCCTTTATGCTCAACACTATAGTGAACTTAACATTGTTCTTTTTTTTCTTTTCTTTTCTAGAGCTTATAGTGGTTTAACTTTCACTAACAAGGTACTATTCTTCACCACGTATGTATTTTTCTAAAATAAACTTTTCTCGCCATAACTACATCAAATTTTTCACCCTTTGATTCCCATATCCATCCTCACCTCCTATCATCCGTTTAATCGAAGAAAAGTCTAATAAAGGCTCAAAGAAGGCGATAAATGGTATATAACATCGGGTTAGTGTTTGGGTGAATATGTGGTTAACAAAGATGGCCTTTATCATTTCAAAATTCAAACACATATTGCGCCTCGATACGTAAGAACTGCAAGTTCTATAAGATAATCACATGCATGATATCACACAATTAAAAGAAACTCAGATCAAGATGTTTATACAATGAAGCTCAAGTCTCACGGGTTAAGCAAATGGTGAAAACAACAAGCCTAAGCCATCTCACGTCATTCATGCGCCATTTTCTAACATATCATGTGCACTATCATTAAATTTCACAAAATTTTCTATCGTCATCGCCACATGGATTAACACACTTCACTTAACTCGTTGATCGATGCACATGAAAACGAAAAGAAAAACAGTAAACACGACAAAAGCAACACAAACGAAAGACACGACAAAACACGAAACAAAAACAAAACAAAGAAAACGTTGGGTTACCTCCCAACAAGTGCTTACTTTAACGCCTTTAGCTAGACCATCACTAACCTTGTCAATTCGGCGCTTTTGTGGCAACAGAAATCCTTTCTCAACTCGTGGATCCTCCTAAACTTAGCATTTACGGATCTCCACCATCGACTATGGAAGTGGCCCCCAAACTTGAACGAAACACTCGGAGTTCCATGCCGAGTCCACTTTTCTTCTCACGTACACCTCGATTGGTCGAGTACCTCTAAGCATGAGACGTGTGCGGCGGCAGAAGCTATGATCGAGCAAAGAATCTTCCGCTTTCCAACATCGTGTTGCTTGATGGCGCCGATATAGAAATCTTGAGCTCTCATCCGTCACGCCCAATTCCCGAGGGAAGGCACGGATGCCGTGTGATTAGGGGTGGGGTTAAGCGGGAAGAAGGGGATACATATAACATACATGATAAGAAGATGTTACCGTGAAATCGGGCAAGATCTCCTCTATAACTAGGACATATCCCGAAGGGAGGTGCACAAACAATCCACCAATGTAATAATATCGATATCATAACCTCGTAAAAACATGATCTTGGTTTATTATAAGTAATGCAAGAAAGCAAAATAGATTACATCCCGCCAACTAGACCGTCAACCACATAGCATGCTCAGACGAGACTCACAAGAATAATATAACAAATCTTGTTCCCAATCGTAAAGTTTAATAAGGGACAAGAATACATAATTATCGTAGTACGATATAACATAACATCGCTGAAGCATAGCATGAAGAACCAGCAGCCCACCCCTCGGCCGCCCGGCCCAAAATTCTCCTCCATCTCGTGAAAAGATTTTGAAAAAGAGTTTGGGGTGAGTACTAGCGCACTCACCGGGTTTTATCATAAATCAAAAGAATCATGAGGTCGTGTTTAGAGCACTTACCTTAGAAGGTTTTAAACGTAAATCCACTTCTAAGTAAGCAAATAGATTTTTCATTTTTCGACACCGATCCGTTATTATCATACTCCCATCATAGAACCATGAACCACGGCTCGAACGTATCCCGCCAGCCCATCACATGACATTCATTCGCCCGAACATATCCAATCGCCCACGCCTTAACGTATCCAGCCGGTTAACTCGTGTGGACTTCGTGGGTCGATCCCATCGTAACCATAACCACCTCATTACCATTTCGTGTGGACTTCCCGGGTCATCCCTTCGTAACCATAACCACGTGTTCGGGTCTATCCCTTATGATCAATACTCAAGATGGTGATCAACCCACCGAATAGAGATCCGCACAACCATGATAGAACCATATTCGATCGAGAACAAGAATAATTTCACAAAAACATTTTACGCGTACATGTTTTATTTTGAAATATCGTAGTAAATAACTCAAAATAAGCATATATAACCCAACCCGAATGTATCGAAAACGCCAACCGAGAGATATCTACGGATCCGATGACTTCACCGATCGACCGGTAGGTACCGTAACAAGATGTAACAACTTTTGGGGTCACTTCCACAAAGCAAAGCAACAACGTGATCCAAACGACGATCAAGCAAAACTAGGTTTTCGACTTTCAACCCACATTTGGCACTCTCCGGTTTTCAAATCAACTCGATGCGTAAGGAAATATATTCGTGGCATCAAGACCTATAATAGGGTACCTTCAAAATATGCATGCATGCAAGTCGACTTAAATCTTAGCAACAAGAAGCTTCAAAAATCGATGCTATCCTCGATCTAGGATAAACCATCCAAAATCGATGCATGAAATGGAAACATAAGCAATATGCATAACGATCTAACATGGAATGACAAACGACGTTGAAAATGGATAACCCGGCATGTACTTCCTTTAGAAAACTCAAGCAACGGAAAACATCCCGACATGCGTAAACGCGAAAAAATGTAAAACGGATCGGTACTTTAGTAGAATGCATAGCCCGAACTCAAACCTAAAGGACCCAGAGCTGTGGCAGGGGCCTGTCGGCCACCAAATCGGCGCCAACAGCCACGGTGGTGGCGGCCTTGGCGGCGGCAGTAATGGCTAAATCGGCCGGCCCGGCCGCTTTCCCGCTCGTCCCTTTAGAATCCCGAGTTCTATGCTATACGATCTACTAAAAGGCGGAATCAAAACAAGAAAAGGACAAAACCGAAAACGGGCTGCCCGGGGTGGTTGATCGGCGGTGGTGGCTCGGCAACAGCAAGAATGGCGCCACCGAGCCTCCCGCCGATCCCCACTCCTCCAGACCTCGGCAGCAGCACTGAGCTGCTCGGCTCTTTCAGAAACACAGAGACGAAGGAAATGAACGTTGAAAATGAAGGCCCTAGCCTCCTATTTATAGGAAAATGCAGGGTCGCAAGCAAGTCATGCAAGCGGTCCTTTTCGAAAACGCAAAACCGACGCAACTTTGCAAACCGACTCCAAATTTAGCAAACTTGTACCCATGGACACGAAATAAAATACCGGACACAATGACTATAAACAAGATATGCTTTTAAAAGACCAATGAAAAGTCCGGTTTTTCGATAACTTCCTGAGTGCCAAACCTTCATGGGTGGTCGAAAACTCAGATACTTAGTGTCTATGAATTCATTATAAGACACTCTTCATAACGCCCGAGGTTTCGTGGACGGTCGATCACCAAACAAAAGTCAACCTTTGACCTTTTCTAAAACGTGCCATGCAAAATGTAGTTTAAAAAGGCGGGTATTACATCCTCCTCCTTATAAAAATTTCGCCCTCGAATTTCAAACACGTGGAGAAAACAACTCGTGGCATCGAGCCCCAACTTGTCTTCCAACTCCCACGTAGCTTCTTCCTCTCCGTGGTGATTCCACAACACCTTCACCAACGGAATCGCTTGTTCCTCAATTCCTCGACTTCTCTCTAAGATAGCCACCGCCTTTCCTCGTAACTCGATCCCGAACAAGAACCACTTGATCATGCTTGATCACGTGTTTGGGTCGAACACGCATTTTCTCACCGAGAAACGTGAACACGCCACGAACATCTCCGATGCTAGTGGCAAAGCTAACCCATAGGCAACGGGCCTATTCTCTCAAGAACTTCGAAGGTCCAACGAACCTCGGTCAGAATCTCACCTCGCTTCCCAAAACGAACGACTCCTCTCGCCGGGAAACCTTAGGAAAACGCGATCTCCGATCATGAATCAAGATCCGACGACGCTTGTCCGCATAGGACTTCGCACGCCCCGAGCTTCCTTGATCCTTCGCTGATCCGATCGATAACTCGACCGTCTGCTGAACCATCTCGTCCTAACATCTTCCTCTCGCCCACTTCATCCCAATAAAGTGGCGATCGACACTTCCTTCCGCACAACGCTCATGGGGAGCCATTCTATGGTGGCTCGATAACTATTGTTATAGCAAACTCTACCAAAGGTAGTATCTCTTCCCAATTTCCTCCTCCGTCGCCACGATCGCCGCAGATGTCTTCCAAAACCCGAATCGTTTCTTTCCGATCGACCGTCCGCTTGAGGATGGAATGCCGACTAAGATTCACCTGGTCCCCACGGCTTCCTCGCAGACTCCTCCAAAACCTCGACGTGAACCTCGGTCACGATCCGACGAATCGATACCGCACACCATGTAACCGCACGATTTCTCGACGTAAAGTCGAGCGAGCTTATCTAACCCGCACGCCATCCGAATCGGTAAGAAATGAGTCGACTTCGCTACCATCGACGACAACCCATATAGCGTTGTTTCCTCTCACGACCTTGGAAAACTCACCACAAAATCCATACCGATATGATCCCATTTCCATTCGATTGGTAGCGGTTGCAACAATCTCGACGGACGCTGGTGTACAATTTTCACTTGCCGACAAGCCAAACATCGCTCCACAAACGCGTTACATCCTTTTTCATCCCTTCCCACCAAAAGTTCCTCTTAAGGTCTCAGACATTTTGGTGCTTCCGGATGAGTCAGATACGGCCTCATGAGCTTCACTCATGATTTTATCTCTCAATTCCCTATTGAGTGGCACACATAACCTTCCTCGAATAGTAGCGCTATCCTTCGCCTGTGAAACCCTTGCTATCTTCTAGCCTTGCTTTCAAACGCATCTTCTCCAGAATTCGCCTCCTCATTGTGCACTCACGATGGCTTCTCTTAGGTCCGGCTCATTGTCAAAGTCTGCGATGAATCCTTGCACCGATTCCGCGGATGAATCACTTCCAGCCGAGCTTCTCAAATCTCGAATAAGCTCTTTTCTCATGTGAGAAGATATCCCAACTTCGCCTCGACTTGCGACTAAGGGCATCCGCTACGACATTGGCTTTTCAGGGTGATAATCGATGGAGCAATCATAATCCTTTACCAACTCCACCATCTCCTTCGCCTCATGTTCACTTCTTTTGTTCAAAGAAATACTTGAGGTCTTGTGATCCGTGAAGATCTCACACTTAACTCCATAGAGATAGTGCCTCCAAATCTTCAACGCATGAACGATCGCCGCTAACTCCATCGTGAGTTGGTAGCTCAACTCGGCGGTTTCAACCGACGAGACGCTGTAAGCTATAACCTTCCTGCTCGCATGAGAACACAACCCAAACCAAGTTTGATGCATCGTGTAGACCACAAACCCATCGCTCCTTCCGCACGGCTAACACCGGAGTGGTTGTTAGCTTCTTCTTTAACTCCTCGAAAACTTGCTTCACAAGCTTCGACCATGAAAACTTGATTCCTTTCCCGAGCTGTTGCGCCATCGGCCTTGCCAACTTCGAAACCCTTCGATGAAACGTCTATAATATCCGCCAAGCCTAGAAAGCTTCAACCTCATTGGCATTAGTCGGAACCTTCCAGCTTACTTACCGCTCAACCTTCATCGGGTCGACTTTGATTCCTTCGCAGACACGATGTGTCCAAGGAACATCACTTTGAGCCAAAACTCGACTTGCTATACTTGGCATACAACCTCTCGCTCGTAACGCTTCCGTAACGGCACGGAGGTGTTCTTTATGCAACTCGCATTCTTGGAATAGATGAGAATATCATCAATAAAACCAAGACGAAACTATCCAGACATCGATGGAAAACTCGATTCATCGATCCATGAAAATCGCCGGCGCATTGGTCAAACCAAACGGCATCACGATGAACTCAGAGTGCCCATACCTCGCCCCGAACGCGGTCTTCGCAACGCCCTCCTTCCCGATCTTCACTGATGGTAGCCCGACCTCAAATCGATCTTAGAGAAGACACTCGCCCTCGAGCTGGGTCAAACAGATCGTCGATCCTGGAAGAGGATATCTCGTTTCGATCGTCGCCTTATTCAGCTCTCAGTAGTCAATGCACATCCGCATCGACCCATCCTTCTTCTTGACGAATGTAATCGGGCGCCCCACGGCGACACGCTAGGTCGGATAAAACCTAGATCCAACAGCTCCCGCAATCGCGCTTTCAGTTCTTGCAATTCTTTAGGTGCCATTCAGATGGTGCCTTTGATATCAAGGCCGCCCCGGTTCCAAATCAATAGTGAATTCCACTTGTCTATCGTGGTAAACCCGGCAAGTCCTCGGAAACACGTCCGGATATTCACACACCACCTGCTCCTTCGCAATCGCATACTGTTCATCGTGTCTCGTCAAACTTACCAAGAAAGTTTGATAGCTTCCTTCCCGATCATCCTCACCGCCTTCGGTCGAGATCATTGCACGCAAACACCATCCTTATGCCGCGGAAACAAACTTCCACTCTTCGCTGCTCGAAAAGCAACTTCTCTCGAGACAACGATAGTTGCCATGTGCTTTTCCAACCAATCCATGCTAAAGATGACATCGAAATCTTCCATTCCGACGACATGCAAATTGACAAAGACTTTTCGCCACGATTTCTACCTCCCGGTTTCGCATATCTCTTTCGCTTTAGCACTTCTCGACGGGATGCTAATTTGTGGTACTCGTGATTTCTTGGGTACCAAACCCAACCTCTCACACGCGATTCTCGAAACGAAGGAATGTGAGGCCTCAGATCAAACAAAGCGAAAACGGTATATCACCTATATGGATTATACCGCAAGATTTCCGGAGCTTGAGCCGTCGCCGATTCAAAGCGCACACCCTTACTTGTCGCGGTGGCCTTTGGTTTGTCGGGCCTAGGGTGACCTCCTCGCCCGTTGTTTGTCCTCGGCGAGCATGATTTCGCTCATGAGCCGGATGTCGCTTCATCGCGGCTGCACCGCCGCCTCCTAACGGACAATCTCGAGCGTAATGTCCGGATTTACAACGATAGCACTCGGTGCTACTCTTGCTCGCACTCGCCGAAATGATTCCTTTGGCATTTCGCACCAAGGTTTTTCCACCACCGCATGGGTTGGAAATTCCTTCCCACAGTCGCTTTTCTCTTGAATGCCTTGATTCCTTGGAATCATCGGATACTCGTTCCTCGAACACCGATCGCCTTTCCTCGATCTTCCCATTTCTCTTACCTCTTCCTCCGCCGATGGCTGTCCGGTGGCATCGTTTTTCTGGGGCAACATTGACTCAATGTTTAATGCCTGCTCAAGGATCGCGACACGCCGATCTCCCCGATCGACGAGCGAAATTCGATCTCCGGTCGGAGTCCTCTCTCGAACCTCGTCTCGCCTGGCAGACTCAAGCACAACCGTGCACGTAGCATAACGTGATGCATTTATTGAACGAGCGATCGATTTCGTGACCGTCCTTCTTCCTCGACGAAGATTCCGCATCTGCTTTGCCTTCTCGCTCGTAAACGCCAGCACGCATTTTCCATGAGTTCTTCCTTGAAATCTTCCCACGATACCTTGCCCATCGTCCCCGTGTTAGGTCCTTCTCACGGATTCCCACCGTAAATCAGCCTCATCTGTTAGCCGAAGATCGCGCATTCAGCTTTTTCGCTTCTTCGCAGCCGATGTATTCAAGATCCTTTCGTGGATCGATCCAGTTCTCATTGCCGATCGGTTCGCCGAGACCGTCGAATGGGGATTCGCCCGCGAAAACTCTCGATCGATGTCGAACCAAAGGTGGTTCCCGGCTTCTTCCACATTATTGTTCCTCCGTTCCTTGTTCTCGCATTCTGCATCGACGCTTGAAACATTAGAAACGCCGCATAGATAACCGGGTATCATCGCATAACATGTATCATCACCCATATCACATATCATCACATATATCACATATCACGACGATCACATATAATCATGCAATCCTGTCAACATATCATCGCTATGTATTTCACATAACATCATCATCACACATCACATAGATCATATATCATCATGGCATAGCTCATATCACATATAAGCATCAAAACATAAACATCCCGTCATAGATGCTGTTAGTATCAAGAATATTCAAGGTCCATGAAGGATCACAAAATACAAGATCAAGGTATGTCACCAAAAGGTCGATGTGAGCAAAAGAATCGACTCGGCCATCACAAAGACGCCGGTCGTCCATGCTTCTAGCAGATCATGACCGCCACCGTACACACCGACTACCTAGATCTCTCGCCCTCCATATCCATCCACTATTCCCCGCTCGCTCCAAATGTTCCATTCTCGCCTTTCTCATCCTCTCTTTCCTTCCAATCGTGGTGAATTGGCCGCCGCCTGTAAAAGCGATCCCGCATGGAAGCAAGCTCTTCGGTATGATCCCATCCAAGCTCGTGCTCGATTGCTCGAGTATCGTGAAAGTCGTGCTCGAGTCCCTCGCTCGCGCGCTGCCTTCCTCAATGTGCCCGATCTCATCGTAGTCATCGGCTATCCGATCACCGTCCTCCGAATCCTCACTATCCTCCTCGCTCTCATCCGGGTCCTCTTTTCTTCCTCGTAGTCGCCTTCCCGGATGCCACCGACATAGTTCGGTGGCATGAAGATCCCGATCCCGGGCTTCTTTGCACACCGCTTGACGGACAATATCTCTCGCCCCGAAGTTCCGCGCCAAAGTCGTTCCGGTCCTCCGAAGGTAAGGATCGCTCACGGAGGTGTAGTGACCGTGTATCTCGATGCATTGGCGATCGCTCGATTGATGGTTGTTCTCCCAATGGCTCTTCGGGAACATCATCCCTATCATCGATCCGATCGGCCTCGAGGTGTCTCGCAACCACATCCTCCTCGATGGTATACCTCGGTGGTCTCGCCCACTGCCTCCATACTCGAGCAGCGAACTCAAGAAAGTCCAAGGTAAGGTGCCTCGTGATAGATCCCGCTCGAACAACACATGTCCTGCTTTCGCCCACGGCCGCCATCCCGCCGGTAGCCTTTCGGTCATCCGATAGTAGGCCTCAGATTCGACACTTTCCCACCGCCTCGAACCTTTCTCCATAACCCAACAAATCTTCCCGTAAATACTCCCAATGGCTCATGAATATTCCGGCACATTCCCTCGAATTTACTTGATATGCTCATCCATTCTGTGAGATCTTAACCAACGTTGTCCGGGCCATCAATATCCATAAACCTACATGTTAGTTCACCATAAAACAACAACAAATATTCACGCTTCCTTTACCATCCCAAATATCCGGGTATTCATGTCTCATACACATGTTCATTTCAACACATATCCATATCAATATCAATATTTATCATAATAATCACGTAAGCAAATACGTGGTTCACATAAGCACTCGCTTATCAAAATAAACAAGATTTTCAATCAACAATATATTGCTATGTAAACACATAGACTTACATCAACCATACGTGATCAAATCAATCACATCATATCATATAAACGATTTTCACATCACAAACCACATGTGCCTTTGCTCCATCAACAATCACTTCCACATCCACATCACCATCCAACCATACCTCATCCACATCACGCTTACATCACAGAACTCTTACCATGCCAAAGCACATGAAACCAAGATCATATCAAGCATCACATAACCACATAAAGCATCAAGAATAAACACATACCTCATCCCCTTTTAAAGGAGGCGGATCGACGGTGAGTCGAGGGTAGTCAGACTCGATAAAAATGCTTAGAAGAACAAGTTCTAAACACTCAATTCCAAGAATGCTCATGATATAAAGCAAACAAACCGCTTTGATATCGGATAACAAAGATAGAGGTCAAAGCTAAGAACCATTGCTCGATACCAAGTCGGTATCGATAAGAAAGATAGATGTCGTACAAGAACATCGCTCGATACCAAGTCGGTATCGATAAGAAAGATAGATGTCAAAACAAAGATCGTTGTTCGATATTGTCGTCACGCCCATTCCCGAGGGAAGGCACGGATGCGGGGGCGTGATTAGGGGTGGGGGTTAAGCGGGGAAAGGATACATATAACATACATGATAAGAAGATGTTACCGTGAAATCGGGCAAAGATCTCCTCTATAACTAGGACATATCCTCGGGGAGGGTGCACAAACAATCCACCAATGTAATAATATCGATATCATAACCTCGTAAAAACATGATCTTGGTTTATTATAAGTAATGCAAGAAAGCAAAATAGCATTACATCCCGTCAACTAGACCGTCAACCACATAGCATGCTCAGACGAGACTCACAAAGAATAATATAACAAATCTTGTTCCCAATCGTAAAGCTTAATAAGGGACAAGAATACATAATTATCGTAGTACGATATAACATAACATCGCGGAAGCATAGCATGAAGAACCGCAGCCCACCCCCGGCCGCCCCGTCCAAAACCTCCTCCATCCGTGAAAAGATTTTAAAAGAGTTTGGGTGAGTACTAGCGCACTCACCGGGTTTTATCATAAATCAAAAGAATCATGAGGTCAGAGTTTAGAGCACTTACCTTAGAAGGTTTTAAACGTAAACCACTTCTAAGTAAGCAAAATAGATTTTCATTTTCGATACCGATCCGTTATTATCAAGTATTCCCATCATAGAACCATGAACCACGGCTCGAACGATCCCGCCACCCATCACATGACATTCATTCGCCCGAACATATCCAACGCCCACGCCCGAACGTATCCACCGGCTAACTCGGTGTGGACTTGTGGGTCGATCCCCATCGTAACCATAACCACCTCATTACCATTTCGTGGACTTCCGGGTCATCCCTTCGTAACCATAACCACGTGTTCTGGGTCTATCCCCTTATGATCAATACTCAAGATGGTGATCAACCCACCGAATAGAGATCCGTGCACAACCATGATAGAACCATATCTTCGATCGTAGAACAAGAATAATTTCACAAAACATTTTACGGCGTACATGTTTTATTTTGAAATATCGTAGTAAATAACTCAAAATAAGCATATATAACCCAACTCGAATGCATTTAAAACGCCAACCGAGAGATATCTACGGATCCGATGACTTCACCGATCGACCGGTAGGTACCGGTAACAAGACAGAACAACTTTGGGGTCACTTCCCACAAAGCAAAGCAACAACGTGATCCAAACGACGATCAAGCAAAACTAGGTTTTCACTTTTCGAACCCACATTCGCACTCTCCGGTTTTCAAATCAACTCGATGCGTAATGGAAATATATTCGTGGCATCAAGACCTATAATAGGGTACCTTCAAAATATGCAAGCATGCAAGTCGACTTAAATCTTAGCAATGAAGAAGTTTCAAAATCGATGCCTATCCTCGATCTAGGATAAACCATCCAAAATCGATGCATGAAAATGGAAACATAAGCAATATGCATAACGACGAACATGGAATGACAAACGACGTTGAAAATGGATAACCCGGCATGTACTTCCTTTAGAAAACTCAAGCAACGGAAAACATCCCGACGCGTAAACGCGAAAAAATGTAAAACGGAATCGGCATTTTAGTAGAATGCACAGCCCGAACTCAAAACCTAAAGGACCCAGATAAAGGTGGCCCGTCGGCCACCAAATCGGCGCCAACAGCCACGGTGGTGGCGGCCTGGGGCGGCGGTAATGGCTAAATCGGCCGGCCTCCGCCGCTTTTCCCGCCCGTCCCTTTAGAATCCCGAGTTCTATGCTATACGATCTACTAAAAGGCGGAATCAAACAAGAAAAGGACAAAACCGAAAAACGGGTTGCCCGGGGTGGTTGATCGGCGGTGGTGGCTCGGCGGTAGCAAGAATGGCGCCGCCACCGAGCCTCCCTACCGATCCCCACTCCTCCGTGGCCTGCAGCTGCACTCGAGCTGCTCGCTCTTCCGTAAACACAGAGACGAAGGAAATGAACGTTGAAAATGAAGGCCCTAGCCTCCTATTTATAGGAAAATGCAGGGGGCTGCGCAGCTGCTTGCGCAAGCGGCCCTTTTTCGAAAACGCAAAAACCGACGCAACTTTTGCAAACGGACTCCAAATTTAGCAAACTTGGTACCCATGGACACGAAATAAAATACCGGACACAATGAATATAAACAAGATATGCTTTTAAAGACCAATGAAAAGTCCGGTTTTCGATAACTTCCCTGAGTGCCAAACCTTCATGGGTGGTCGAAACTCAGATACTTAGTGTCTATGAATTCGCCATAAGACACTCTTCATAACGCCCGAGGTTTCGTGACGGTCGATCACCAAACAAAAAGTCAACCTTTGACCTTTTCAAAAACGTGCCATGCAAAATGAAGCTTAAAAGGCGGGTATTACATCATCGTTAACACGAAACGTGAGATTGCCTTCCCGCACATCAATCAACGCACGACCAGTTGCTAGGAAAGGTCTACCATGATTAGTGGTTGTTGTTTCAATTCGGAATATCTAAAATCACAAAGTCGACAGAAAAACAAAATCCCAATTTACCAACACGCCTTCGACGATACCTTTTTGATATGTGATCGACCGTCACCATCATCGATGAAATCTTCGCCGGCTTCATCTTTCCCAGGTGTAGCTTGTTGAAAACGCTCAATGGCATCGATTGATGCTCGCCCAAATCGCACAAAACATTTAGAAAAATCGCAACGATCTCGCACTCCAATGTGAAACCGCCGATCCTTTCGCTCAGAGGGAGCCTTTGTAAGACGGCATCAGATTCTTCTGATAGGGTAATTTTCTCAAATTTCCCAGCTTCTTCTTGCTTGCAAGCTGCCTTTAAGAACTTCATGTACCCGGCATGTTTCGCAGCGCTTCAAAGAGAGGCACATTTATCTCAACTTTTGAAAACCCTTTGAAACGAGCAAACTCCTCGTCATATTTCGACTTGACAAGTCGACTTAAACGGGACCGAGAAGTGTACGATGCGAGGATAAGCTTCTATGGTTGCCTCATGGTCGGCCTCGCGATCACGGGATGGTCGCGAGGATCTGCTATGCGCCGATTTCCTTCTTGGCAGACGAGCTTGCGGGCGCGAGTCACAACAATTCTCGCCACGTGTTTCGATCGATTGCTCGCGGTCGGATTTATGATACTGGTCGCCGCGAACAACTCGCGCGCGGATATTCGGATGGCTCGCGGTCGGGCGCGGACGCGCGCTCTCGATCGCGGCTTCGTGGAAAAATTCGATGGTTGCGATCGGGCTCGCGGTCGCGAATTTCTCGTCGATGTGCTCTCATGCTCTTCTTCCTCGGTAGGGCTCGGGCAGGCTCGCCCACTTCTCGCTGCGAATGGCGAAGCATCGACTCTTCGGGTTCACCTCCGTATTACTCGTAAATTGGCCCGTCTTCATGGTGCATTCACTTGCACGCTATTTGACAAATTTGATTTTCCAACATCTTCATGTGCTTCCCCACAGCCACAAAGGACTCCAAGTGATTTATCTTCGCGGTGTTGCTTATGAACGATTACGATTCGTTGCAATTGTTGGTTGCTTACAACCAACTGCTGCGATCATGTCTTCGAGACTGGCTTCCTCGGCTCTTGAATCGAATTCAATATGAAGCTCTCTGAAGGTTGTTGGAAATTGAATGACCTCCGATTGATGTGGTCGACGCTCTGTCTCAATCGACTTTTCAAAATAGTGAACTTCTTCACGAGATCGCCATATTTTGAATCACTCTCAACAGCACCGCTTGAACGATGGCGTTCTCTCCGCTGGCCATTGATAGCTGTTGGTAGCCATCTCTTCTACAACACGGCTTGCCTCGTCGATCGGTCGGTTTAATAAATGACCCTCACGACGCATCTACCATGCTCCTCGCCCGCCATGTCACCACCGTAGAACTGTGTGATTTGTTGCTCCTTGGAGAACCCATGTTGTGGACATCGCCTCAATAGACCTCTGAATCTCTCCATGCCTCGAATAATGATTCGTCGTGGTTTTGGCAAAATGAGAGATTTCGCGATGATCTTCTCGCTTCCACGGCGGAAAGTATTTCGAAGAAACTTCTATAAAGTTTCAAGTGTCGATGCCACCGGTCCAAACTTGAACCAATCTTCACCGGTTTGTGAGAAACCGAACATCGCGATCCGGATCGTGTCTTGTGGCACCCCATTCTGCTTGATGGTGTCACAAATATCGAGAAGGTCTCGAGATGCGATTCGGTCTTGATGACTCCTCCCAAACCGCTCTCCTTGAACCATACCGATCGGTACGGCTTGAGCTCGAAATTGTTTGCATCCACGCAGGGCCCCAACCGCCTCCTTGAACTGCCGGCAGGATGTCGATACATGTGGTTCGAGGTCTTCCTCCGAGCAGGACAATGATTCCATGTTCGCCATCCGATGGCGCATCTGCAAAGTCGCCTAGCATGCTGCTACTTGCTCGGGAGGAATGCCCCTGATTCTGGATTGGCCGCCATTGCAGCCGCCTCTTCTCTCGTCCTCTTCTCCTTGAGAGCCTTCGATCTCGGATCTAATAATACTCGTGAGGTCCCCGAGATCTTGTACGCATAAACTACCCGAGAAAAGAGAATTTAAAGACAAAATAAATAAAATAAATATATATATATATATATATATATATAACTTGAATTAATAAATCCAAATCACAAATTATTCCTATGCAATCTTAATAATCCCAGAACGGCGCCTAAAATTTGATCGCCTCCTTTTCACACGCAAAGGGTGTAAGTATAGGTGTTAAGCATCGTATCCACGAGATTGTATTAAAACATAGAAGCTAGCTCAACGACTATTCGTCATTATTCAAGCACGTATAAAGGGTGAGAGGTTTTGGGGCTTCGAAATTAATCCAAAGCAAGGTAACCAAACGTAAATATAAATAACGCAATAAAACACGAAAGATAACTATGAAGAAAAGACTAACCCTAGGGATGCACCAATCCTATCCACAACGATGTTTATCCCGCTTATTATTAACCGCTTTAATCCGGACAAGACGGAAGATCACATATATAACCAACAATTTCGATATTTATAATTGCGGCATTGATTACTAATTTTCCTATCACGCTACGCCTCTAGAGGAAAATAAGCAACCCAAAGGATCACTAAGAATATGCTTCCTACGATCGTCTCTATCTCGCCATTCGACTCGAGGCTTAGTCGATCATGCATTCGATAACGATTGACAATTAATACAATTACGTTATTAATCGGCAACTAGATATGCATCAAGATTGATCGAAATCAACACATATAAATAAGCACAATCGAATCACGAATCAATGCCCGGAAGGTAAATAACGATAGCGTAACTCACAACATATAGGATCGAATCATGCAAACCCTAGGATTAGAATAGAAAACTAGCCGACATAATAAACGGAATGAAATACGAATTAACCATAAAAACAAATTAAATATATAAAACCCGTAGGGAAGCTTGATGAACAAAGGTTGGTCTTGAATCCAATCCCAGCGAACGAATCGAAAACAACGGAAAACGATCGGACAAAACGTTCCGATCGGTAACTAAACGATAAACTAAACTAGAACAACGTAAAACAATACTAGAATTAAACTAAATGAAGATTAAAGACAAAGAATGGAAAACTGAGGAAAATCAAGAAAACTAGGTGGGGCGCGGTTGGTCGTGGAGGCACGAGTGGGGTGATCCCTATTTATAGAAAAGGGTGGAACCCTAATTTCTCTCATCATTGCGCCTACCGCGATCGGTATCGCGATCGCTAATGCGATCGCTAGGTATATCTCGCGCGTTTTTCGCCGCGCCGCTTTGCGCTCGCTTTGTACCTCGCGACCAGGCTGGCGGTCGCTAGCAATTATGAAGTGGTCGCGAAATCGTCCGATGAGTTCTCTGCGCAGCTTCGCCGCGGCACGAGGTCGCGTCGCGGTTCTTTCGAAGCCACTGCTTGTTTAGCGGCCGCCTAGCGACCGCCAGGCTGGTCGCTAGAAACCGACAGATTGTTCATTTGGCTCGTGCTTCGTTCCTTGCTTCGATTATCAATATATAAACCTACAAAACATCAAAGGAACACCCAAGAGCAGTATCTTCTAGAAATAGATGAAACATTAAGAATCGATACATAAACGCACATTAAACGAGCTAAACTCATCTTCAAATATCAACTAAATACGTGTAAAATGCGCGTTTATCATGAGGCGAGCGCTGCACATCAAACGTCGGTTGCACGGGTGAGAAAGGCAACGGGCCGGCTTCGCAAAGACCGGACGGAGGCGCAAGGCATTGGGCGGGCGGCGTCAGCCGAACCGCAGTTAAATTGGTGAGCTGCTGGATCCCGGCCACGGACGGGCGTGCATCGGGCGGCGCGCACGGGCGCGCGCGGGCGAGCGAGGCACGAGCGGACGTGGCGGCGAAGCGGGTGAGGCGCCGCGGACACGCCGCGCCGACGGGGCGATCGCACGCACGCGCGCGACTTTGTTGTTTTGGCCCGTTCTCCTTCGTCTGGACTCCGATTTGTGCACGGTTTTCATCTACGAACTCCTGTCGAGATGCTCTTCAATATATTTAATCCTTGGCAGATTCATTTCATCCTATTTAATGCCAAGTTTCTGCAAAACATTGAAACAAGTCAAATAAGTTCGAATCGATAAATAATAATCAAACCAACGGCAAAGAGAGAACAAATCACGAGAAACAACATGCAAAAAGATGTGAATAATAAGCACAAATTCATACCAAACAACATTCCCACCCCCATAAAAAAAATTTATCCCAAAATTTAGTACCTTCTTGCAGAGGTACTTCTTTCTTGTTTGATCTTCTAGCTCCCATGTCACTTCTTCTGAATCATGATGTTTTTATTGAACTTTAACAGGAGGAATTAATTCATTCCTTAGTTGTCGTTCTTTTTTATATAAGATGCATTTCTGTTTTCTCTTCATAGCTTAGATATGATTCAAGAACAACGTTCTCTCGATGTATGATGTGTTTTGGATCAAACACATATCTTTGTATCTGCGACATACGGAACACATCATGATTATTGCGTTGCTTTTCTTTTCATACTTGAAAGTAGTCGCTTGACTTGACCACTCGAATTTTCGATATTCCTTTTATTTCTCATCAAACGAATGGCATCTTCTTCCGAAACTTAGTTATTCTTAGCATGATATTGGGAAATATCATTGTTATTACTCAAACAAGCATAAACGATGCTTGCATATCCATTATTGAGTCTCCAACAATTATTACAATAATTACATATCCAATTTGCTTTGGGGAAAACGATTAGTAGCTTATATGCCATGGGAGGTTACAATCAAGACGCGGCACTTCATTAGCGAGCGTTTGGTATATGAAGATATTTATACTTCTTTTCACATACGCGATTAGCGCCCAATCTTCTCAATCTCGTACGGTCCGATAAATCTTAGTTTAAGCTTTCTTTGATTCCAAAGCGACGTATTTCTTTGGAAGAATATACTTTCACGGACACTTTATCTTAAATCTTGAAGCTTAGCTCCGTTTGTTTTGTATCTGCATAAGACTTCTGACGATCTTGAGCTTCTTATATTATTTTCTTGATTTATCGAACGATTACGATCATTTCTTGAACAACTTCTGATCCAAGCACTTTTCTTTCTCCAACCGCCTCAAATTGAGCGGCGATCTACATTTTTTGTCGTAGAGGACTTCATAGAGCGTCATATAAATCTTTGCTTGGTAATTGTTGTTGTATGCGAAATTAATCTTGTGTTCATCTCTTGTTGAAAACTCGTCCAAAAAGGATATGTAAATCTGCAGTCTCTGTTTGAGGCATTGAGATGAGCAATCGTACTATCTCTCGACGTATCTTTAAGTTAACTTGTCGACTTTATACGTGATAAAGATTTCAGGAGAAAGGACTCTCTGACGTGCTTCCCATCAGAAAACTACAGACCATCTTAACTGAAACGATATACATATGAGACATTCTCGATCAGAGCACTCCAAAAACTTGAAAACTCGCTTTACTGAGCGAACCCATTCTTCAGCATCAACTGGATATCAATTCTATTGAAAGATGGGGGTTCTGACGCAAAAGGGCACAATTAGCTTAAAAGAGATAAGATACAGATAAAGCTTAAGAAAAATTTACACTCTCTTGTTTCCCCTCTTTAAGATGAGGATTTCTTTTTCTGGGTGGCATACCGCAATGCAAACAAATGCCCAATGCAGCATGTTTCGTTTACCAAACACGGGAAAAATGTTCTTATTCAACAAACAGACTTATGTCTCAAGGATCTTCACAATTGATTATCCCAGGGTTATGATATGAAATAACACAGCTGGATAGCAAAATGATCATATATGTCAAAGAAAGAAAAATTTCCTCTTTGAGGACTTTTACAAAAGCAGGGAAACGTTGCAATCTGGGAGTTTTCAGGCATATAGGTAATTTGGCTTCTTGGGGAAAAACTTATCCGGTACGGCTTTTCAGGCACACTATCGCATAATAAAATACCTATTGACATCACCTATATATATATATATCCATATGTTCATGATAAGCTGTCATCGTCATCATTCTTTTCTTCCATCTCTATTACTCTGTCTTCACTGTCATCAACGGCTTCATAGGAGTCTGTCATCTCTGCAATCTTTCTCAATCTCAGGAGATAGCATATCAATCGCACAATTGGGAAGTGAATAAAAAAGAATGACTCCAAGGTAAAGGATATCAGAATCAGTCACAAAATATTTGACTGATATCTATAAACTGTAGCTATGTTGTGCTAACAACTGGCAAAACTTGGATTTAGACATAAAAGATCTTAAGACATCTGGAGTCTTGATGAATTAGCTTAAGTCTCTTCTCAAATCTCAAATGAGAAGTTTCAAAAACATGAGAAAATTGAACAAACTGAAACGGTATAGAAATCTCAAAAGATATGAAAGATTGACCATATCAATCTAAGTCAATAGAAAACATCTCAGTGTTGAGATAAAATGGTCAAACTGTATAGAATATACATCATACTCAGGCATAGATAGCTGAGTATCTGGAAATGAAAACTTTATTTTAGAGCATGGGTACTAGCATCATACTCAGGGGTGGTAGGATCATCATTAATGGGTTTAACATTTTCTTTGTCATAGGTGTAACTGAAAAGTTACAAGCTAACTAGAGTTCATGAATAAGCGAGATAAAATCGCCATAGAGGAAAAAGAGCAAAGAGGAATTCAATGTACATAATAATGAGAACTAATAATAGTTAGGAGTTTGGAAAAATTTATAAAAACGGAGTTACGTACAACGGATGGTCCAGGTATTTATAGTTGACGGTCGAAATCCTAATTCTCATCAGATCATGATGCATAGCGGTCGGATTAGAAATCTTGAGGTTAGTCGCTAGTTACAAGGCAAAAACTTTTTGAAAGATTCTCACGGCCAGGCTATTGATTGCGATGGTGATCTCCAGTCTCTTATTCCTTCTTATCTTTGATTACTTCTTTGCTTGTGCATCGATCATCACCGTGCTGATATACCTTCCTCCCCAAACGATGGAATTGAGCGAGAAATTCGTTCTAGGTAAGCTGTTCACCTGATCTTTGCTGATGAAGATAAACGAAACGACGACAAACGTAATGACGACAACGAGATAACAACAACAAGACGACAATAAACAAGTCGTACTCTTTTGAACTATCTGGACGATCCTCGTTATCGTAAATAAAAACAATACTCAAACTCTTGCAGAAAACATATTCATGTTGTTCTGCCATCTCTTCTCAGAACTTCTTTTCAACTTTAGCTCATAGAGCAATAGCTCATTTCAAGTATACATTCTCATATTACATTTCATTCAATAAGGCATATACTCAATCATCATCTGTAATAATCATAATCATCATACTCATAAGCATAATCATAATCATAAGCTCTTAAATCATAATCATAAGCTCTTACCTGGTGAGCTAGAGATGATGGAATCGGAATGCTGAGCTTCTCTTAAGAACAATTGATTCTTTAACTCATATTCTAAAATCAGAATCAAATAACTGATTTCATAAACTCAAATTCTCAAAATAGAGTCAAACAAATGATTCCATAAACTTAAATTCTCAAAGCAGAGTCAGCCCAAAAGAATTCACATGCTCAAAGTGCACAAACTGCACAAGACTTACAAAGATTCATGTATTTAGATTCGAGACGGTGCCAAGTCGCACAAGGATTCACAAGGATTTACATGTTCGTAATTCAAAACTATGCTCATCATGCAAAAGTTCACAAGGATTTACAAGCTCAGTTTCAAAACGTGCACAAACCGCACAAGTCGACAAAGGCTCACTGGGTTCGTAATTCAAATCGCTCGATATTATTCTCATCACGTACCGACTACTTAACCAAGTAATTAGTCTGCGACTTGGGATTAAGAAGGAACTTCGATAATCGATAACAACAATTTCAACCGAATATACATCTCAAAAACGATATATGACATCAACTTCCGTCATTAAGGAATCAAACATTTTATGATCAAAGAAATGAAATGAAGTTTGACAAAAGCTTAATAGAAGTTCGAATGAAGAAAAACAACGACTGGGAACGGATAATAACAAAAGGATAACCATACTAAGAATATATGTATTCAAGCAATGCTTTAACAACGATAAGAAGCTTTCGACGTTTCAAAGCATGGTTTGACAATATCTCTAAGACATTATATATCTTATTGGATTCAATGAAAATAATTCTGAACTTCCGAGTAAATCCTTGTTCTCATAAACATTCCAATAAATCCATGTTCTTAGAAGTAAATTGACATCATATCAACAATGCCGAGATCATAGCAACAAAACAATGACCATTATTAAGATCAGTTTGATCAATTTGGCATAACAAAACATAACAGCAGGTGAAGGCCAAAGCTCGGCAACGAGAAGTGTGGTTGAGAATTATGTATGAAGACATAAAACTCTGGGCATAAAACATGATAACATCAAATGAATTATAGAAACAAATGAGCATTTTCATCATGAGTTAGATTTTTAGAGAAGCTTCTTGGCGCAGCCTTCGATTCCAGCATCCTTTTGAGCTCAACCTGCATATTTAGAAATATATGCAGGGCGTGAGTACAAAATTGCACTCAGTGGGTATATGCCAAAAATATAAAACATTGCCCTTAGGGCTATATGAATGACATGCCATAACATTAGCAACACACATGGGTTTTTAATGAAATAACCTGTGCATGCATCGTAAATAAACACTTACTTGCTTTCATTTCATAGTATCATCATAAAGTATGCATATGCATGTTCTCATGTCGGCCGATAACTTTTCCTTCCCATATCCACGGACTTTCTTTCTGCGTGTTGAGAAGTAGGCCTCCTTCTCAAACACCTTAATGTTACATACCGTGTTGATGGACCGGCGGTACCATGCCATGATCATACCCGACGTCGGTAACATTCTTGCATTCATACTTTCTTTCTTTCTTTTCCGTGGATAGGTAAATGCATTATTGTAACAACCCGAATTTCTGGGTTTAAAAATTTTTAAAATAAAGAAAGAATAGTACGATAGAAACGAAAATGAAAGTAAACGTCGGTAATTGTCGATCTTGAGTAAATCTAATTTTCTCTCAAAAATTTGAATGAAATTATTTTTAATAGTAAATAAATATGTTTTTAAGTATGTATGGAATATTATTTACACTAAGGAAGAAAAAAAGAAATAATTTCCTTATTTACTTGAAATTCTCGAAAATTAAGAGAATAAATAATTTAATATGTGATCACTTGATTTTATGTGATGAGTTGTCATGTTTATCTTGTAGTATATGATAAGATAATTATCTTATACAAATCAAGCATGATTTTCGAAAATAATGAGGTGTATGTGATAAGGATTTGAAAATGACATTTTTGTGATAAGATCTTTATGATATTTTATAGAATGATAAGATAAGGTTATGACTAAGCATGGATAATTTTATCTCTTAGAAATATGTAGAAATATGATAAATATCATAGGAGATAATATTTTGGATATTAGCTTGTATGGTTTTCAAAATAGGGTATTATTTTATGTGGATTTCGAAAATCATAAGTTTCATGTGATGATTGTATCAAATAATTTATTTAATTATATACTTGATAAATATCATGATTTCTAGATCAATCTTATCTCCTAGAAATTATATAAATTTTGAAATCAATGAATTAGGGTAAGAATGGAATTTTGTGAAAATTTAATTCTAGAAAACCCTAATTTTCGAAAAAATGAGAAATTATGCTAAAATTGTTCAAATAAATTATTTTATGATATAATATAATTATATTTATGTAATTCTAAATGAAAATAATATTAGTTATGAAAAGAACAAAAGTTTGATAATTTAATCTTAAATTCGAATTAATTGCCGATAACTTTGCTTTAGTACATAGAATTGATCTTAATTAATTTTCTTATGATTTATTTTATCATCTAAGATTATTATTGTATCATATAGCTATTAATTGGAAGAAAATAAAATTTGTACCTTGTTTATTACATAGGTACCGAAAATTTAGACTTTTAGTGTGAAAAGGATAAAAATATCATACTTTAATTAATGAGGGGCTATAATTATAAAGTTAGTATATTATTAGGTGTAAAGTAGATATGATTATCAATTTAAACAAGTAACCTATGGTTTTGTATTGATATGGCCGAAATTATTGACCTTGGAATAAGGTTGGAAACATTTTTAAAACTCTTTGAAAATGATATCTTATCCTAAGTTGAGATTGTTGACTTTTCAAATGTGATATTATTATATGATAATATTAAAGTATATGATATAGAAAAAAATAAAAATCTATCCTAAAGAAAGAAGAGTGGCCGAACACACACACACACATTATATAAATTGATAATTTATTTATTCTATGATAATTATAAGACACATTAATTAAATAATAAAATAACATAATAAACTATAGGATAAAATAAAATAATTGTGTCACAAGCAATAGGAGGTGGCCAAAAATTTCAAGGATAAGGTATGAGTTATATTTTGATTTTTACACCATGATATGTTATAATTTCAAGAAGATAAGATATGATGAATAATTAAAGTATATGATAAGATCAAAAATGTCTCATGTACAACTCATAGGGGACGAAAATCAAGGAGATAAGAGGAGTTGTAATTTTTAACTTTATATTAAGATATTTTATAAACTAATGATTAAAAACACTTTATAAACTCTATAAATAGGAGACCACCCCCATACCATACCTCATAACCGAAAATAGAGAGAAAATAGAGAGAGAAAAAATAGAGAGTGTTCTCCGAAGTACTCTTCAACCATAGGTAGAAAAACGTCGCCGACGTCGACCAAAATCAAATAGAAGGTTAGAAACCCTACAACTCTTATTATTTTATGCAAAAATATTAGAAATTCATATGTGATATGTTTTGTTGCATGCTTTCGAAAATTATGTGACGCACGTGAAAAATATGTTATATGTTCGTTGTTAAGTAGATACGTTTATATGACGTTTATAAGCATGAATTATAATTTTAATATAAAGATAAGCATGTACTAAAAACATTGTGTTATGACCGAAAATGACCATGACTTATATGTTGATGAACATAAATTTTAATTGTTGTTTTGAGCATGAAATAATGATAGTTATTCAAGTTGAAATTGTATGATTTTATGTGGAATTTTTGGAAAAATATGGAATATTATGAGATGGTAATTTTGAAATTTATAAAAGCATGAAATATTGATGTACAAGTTGTATATGATGAATATTATATCATATTATTAATATATGATGATAATAATAATTTATGTGAATTAAATAAAATTTTCGAAAATGATGAAGTAAAAGATCATGATGTCTTATGATATGTGATATGTGGATCATGCGATATGATACGTGGAAAAGTTGAGACGTAGGAAAACATGACTGTGAATACGTAGAATTTGAGTATATATATGTAAGATGGGAAGTAAAGTCAGTACGTTACGAAGTAAGTTATGAAATTAAGATTCATACGTTACGCCGAATGATTTGAACTAAGGAAAGAATGAAAGGAAAGAATATTATATCTTTTCGAGACGCAACGAGTATAACAATGATTAAAGTATGATAATAGGATCATTGACGTTAAAAGGATTGATGTAGTAAGTCCGTTGTTTTCGGATCGATGATTATCGAAAAGTATAGCAATGTAATAAACCTCGTTTCTCACGATTGAAAAGGGTCCTGCTCGAAGGAGAAAGAAACGGAAAGTAAACTAGTGACGTAAGAGCTATAAGTTCTCGAGGTGGGCTTTCTTATCTCAACAAAATGTGGGCTTTCTTATCAAAACCATTTACGAGCTTTCTTGGAAAATCATTTACTGTCATTACTTTACTGTTTTTCTGCAAATGATGAGATACGATATTGTCTGCCAAAAATGTTTTATGTTTTGTATATGTCCATTCGGGTTGCTTGGGGCAACATGAAAAGTATTACGAATTCGGATCCTAAGCTAGAGGTGAAGGGGGAATCCTAGCTAGGGTTGTGTACACTTCAACTTACAACCGGTTACGGTCAGTATTGACCTAACTGTTCGCGGTCCGTCGTGCCCAGTGAAGGAGGCCTCCATCCCGTCGCGTTTATCCATAGCCGATTTGGAATATACGTTTTAAGAAAATGATCAACAATGACTTTGAGAAAGTAATGAAAATGTATTTAGTAAGCACAAGGCCTTTTCAAAAGCAAAACCCTTGTGTCTTACTGTGATGTAGGCATGCAGTACAATATGTCGTAAAGTACAAAGGTTTTCGGCATGTGTCCACTGAGTGCATCTTTGTACTCAGCCCTGCATATTTGTTTTTAAATGAGCGGGTTGAGCGGGTGATGGAGCAGGCGGAGTTGAGCGGAATCTTTTGTCAAGAAGTATGAAGTATTTTGGTTCACCTTGAGAATGCATCTCCATACGCATGTCTCACACGTTTTATTCCGCTGCCAAACTCTTGAGACTCTGTTATATTTTACTATGTTAAGCCTTGTACAAGCTACTGTTTTGTTGAAACCTTGAAGCAATCTTATATATATATATATTCTATTCTCTCCCATCATGATTCTTGTTCATGCTTAGAAACATCTGTATTTCTTCATAGATGGAATGACTTGAAAACCTAAATTCTTTCTTAAAGACTTAATCCAAACCCCAAGTCACGGTCCGGTAAGGATTTGCCAAACCGGGTTATGATAATTATGCTCATGCTCATGCTCAAAACAGGCAAGTCATTTAACTTTGAAACTTTGCTCATAATGCAATTCATTTCATTTTGAAAATATGCAATAGCATAAGCATATCATATCATTTGAAAGTATGTAAAAGCATAAGCATATCATTATAGAAAATACTTATACCCACCTGGCGATAGTCACTCGACGACTGTACTTTTATTTTTCATTCATTTCTTCTTCTTTTTCTTCTTAGTCCTTCAATCAGTATAGATCGGCGTTAAAGCCTACCAAGAATCAAACAAGAACATAACTTATTTTACTCTTCGATACTACTATATCTTCTCGATATCAAGACACTATGGTCGATAATACTTGGGTCACTGCATCCTCTAACATCTTATACAAATAAATTCTAACGAAATTTCGGCAGAATAACGTTTATAAAACGCATCGCCATTTCAATACCAAATCAACCAAACTTATCCCAAACTTCACCAAATCATTTCCATACGTCTAAATGAGTATATTAAACTCAACAACAAGCTCAAACTATCAAATCTTATCCAAAAACTTAACGACCCCTTAAGACGTAGCTTATGTTCGACGATAAAAATTGCACAAAACGTCGTCTATCTTAAAAGAACCTCTATACATGCTCAACTATCATCAAATATCACCAATCAACCATCAAAACTCAAGGATCAAAGCTTTAGCAATGAAAACTCAAACTTGACATCAAACTAAAATTTTTCAACTTTTGAATACGTCGGCCAAAAAATCCGAATAAATCATTTTAAGCTTTATTCATATCATAGAATATAAATATGAACTCAAAATGATCAAATAAAATCAAAAATCCAACATCATGAGGACTTAGGGTTTCAGCCAAAATGGAATTTTTGCATAGGTTCGATTTCAAACGTTTTTCTTGCTCGTAACATGTTTATATTTATCCAATAACACATATATGAAGGAAATTTAAACATATCAACATCATAAATTCAAGAACAAAGTCTCCCCCTTTTTCAAAAATGATCAAAGTTCCAAGGAATGGATATAAGCTCAAAATATTAACGTTAAACAACTTATCGGCAACGAATCGCACATAACATCAAGAAATCATCAAACAACAAAATGTCCTTCATAATTTCTCCAACATGACCGAAAATTAAGCATGCTCATATGTTTATATTTTTAAAAATTTCAAACCATAGATGTATTCTAAGGATTGAATTATACCTCGATTCGAAGACGGATCGAAAATTTAACGGTTGGATCCTTCAAAATTTTACTTGAAGATTTTGAAAATTTGAGTGTGTGAAAGTGTGTGTGAAACGTGAATTTGGGAAGAAAATGGTGATGAATAGTGTTCTCCAAATATTTATGAGTATTTAATAGCAAAAATTCTATTTATTTTTCATTTTCTTAAATAAATGATTAATCATAATTATTCTAGAGAATTCCACAAATTTCTCCATTTTTCATTTTATTTATACATGATGAATAATCATGTTTCTAGAAAAGGCACATTTTTCTTGGAATACATGTTTTTCGAGGAATAATACTGATGTTATAAATACATGTTATTAATCCATATTGTTCCGATTTCAAAACTCAATTTCTGATCAAATGCTCTTTGCTTGAAATTCTCTTTTAAACTCAAATAACATATTATAAATATCAAACTTTGATTGTAAAAACATTTTTGGCTTCAAAAAAACCATTTTAGACATTCAGCCGACGATTAGGGTTTAATCGGCAAATGCCGATATCACAAAAAGCAAATTGAAATTCTCCATTTTATGAAATCAAAACTTCGTTGAGCATGTATCTATCATCTCAAGACCCTTGGAATCTAGGTCTTCTTATTCTAAACAAGACCTAAGAATCATATCTTAAGTTCTATCTCGAATCGATTTCGAATAAATCTCAAATTCTATTTTTGTCGACGCGAAGCTTAACATAAAAGTTTCTAGCTTAAACAACTCTTTCTTAAGGATCTTAAGGATGCAATGCCCTTCTCATAAGCTGTTAATTAGGAGCTAATCTCTGCTACAGGAATGCCGGGTATTACAGCTCACGAATTCTCTTCACGCACCTATGTCGCGATCTCCCTCCGCCCAAAAATCTCTTTAACTCGTGATCCACCTTTTTGACATCTAAACCTATGTAAAAACGACAAGAAATACACACGGCATAATATCTTTCAAGGTAAACATAAACATATCAAATGACAGCTCAAAAGATGTAACGCCCCCATTCTTGAAACAGAGACATTACTAAAATCTTTATTTCTTTAACAATTATAAAATAATAATAATATTGGTAAATGTATATATAAGCAGCGGAGGTAAAAAATTTATGAACGGACGGCATATACCCTATAAATATGTATATGCCAACCTGAAACAACAACAAAACAACACCAACAGAGCAACAGCAACTAGGGACACAACCCTCATCAATATATATATATATAAATACTCATTAAAACGTCATTGCATTTCAAACATGATTTTTCGTAAGAAACCAGTTAAGTTTGTTCGTAAGCACCCTTGAGTACTAGTATAGTTTGAAACATATTTTCATAAAACATGATCCTGAGAAAATGTATGTGTGGAGCTCATTCCCGTCAGCATCAACTGTCAACTTCTTAGCCTGCAAAACATATATCAAAATAGGGGATGTGAGCATGTAAACATACTCAGTGGGGAATACACTATAAGCAGTTATAACCAATTGTATAATGCACACAACAATATGAACTCTTCTTCAGCAGTTACCCTTGCGGGTACTCATTATTTATCGCGTTGGGTAGCCCCTTGTGGGCCACCTCGAGGGTAATTCTTTAACATTTAGCCCTTGTGGGCCTCCTCGAGTGTAGATCGCTACACTAGGTCTGGCCTCCTCGAGGGTAGATCGCTACACTAGACCCCTTGTGGGCCTCCTCGAGGGTAGATCGCTACACTAGGCTCGGCCTCCTCGAGGGAACTTCTTTAACATTCTAGCTCACATGCATGTACAAAACACAACAATGATTATAACCATACAACGTACTTACAGATAGAGTAAACCCCACCTAGTGTAGATGTTTCAAAATAAAGCTCTTCTTTGGTTGTCCGTCCTTGAGCTTCGGATGTCACGCCACCTAGCACTTTTAAAATTACTCTTAACTAAGTTTCATATGTTCAATTAAGTATATAAGACTCATCAACATGTACAAATGGTCTAGTCTTAACTAAAAATCAACATTAGCTTATGTACATAACTTATGTCTATCGTGAAAATTTGCACAAGATGTTGTCTATCTTAGAAGAACCTTTATATATGCTTAACTATCATCAAAGATCACAAATCAATCATCAAAATCCAAATATCAAAGCTTTAGCATTGAAAGCCCTATTTCGATGTCAAACTAAAATTTTCCAAATTTTGAATACGTTGGCCGAAAAATCCGAATAAATCATTTTAAGCTTTATTTATAGCATAGAATTCAAATATGAAGTCAAAATGATCAAATAAAATCAAAAATCCAACATTACATCGTCTAGGGTTTTCGACCAAAAAGGGGATTTTGCTTAAGTTCGATTTCAAATGTTTTTCTTGCTCAAAACATATTTATATCAACCCAACAACACATACATGAACAAATATCAAGCATATAAACAACATAAATTCAAGTTCAATACCTTCATAAGTTTCGAAAATCACAAAGTTCAAAAGAATGAACATATGCTCAAAATTTCAACGTTAAACAACTTATCGGCAATTAACTTAACATAAGATCAAGAAATAATCAAACAACAACACATGCTCTTCATAATTTACAAAATGACCGAAAATACATCATGTTAATAAGTTCATGTTTTTCAATTTTTTAAACCATAGATAGGTTCTAGAGATTGAATTATACCTGAATTCGAAGACCGATCGAAAATTTAATGGTTAGATCTTGAAATTTGGAGCATGAAATTTTCGAAAATTTTAGTGTGTGAAGTGTGTGTGAGGCACGAAATTGGGGAAGAAAATGATGAAAATGATGAATAGTTATGTATATATATTCATATCCACAAGTTTTTCTATTTATTTTTCCTTTTCTTTAATAAAGTGATTAATCATCATAATCTAGAGAATTCTAACTTTCTACACACTTCTTCACATTTAAGGCATATGATATATATATTTACATATATGTACATGTATATCCATTTATTACTTCTTCACAAATTTTTAATCTAATGCATAACAAATAAGCGTTTTAATCGATTCTTATATCCAAATCCTTGATATCATCAATTAATCACCAATGTATAAAATTAAACTTTCATGCTAAATTCATAATTATAATTTACTAAAACATTAAAACTTATAACATCAAACTTTATATTTCGCTAGGGCGCATCCTCGCCTCTTGGCGAACAACCTGTAAAAACGTTCAAAACTCAAATTTTTATTAGTTCACAATTTAAATAAAAAATAATTCACTCTTAAAAATATAGATATAAATATATATATCATACTTCTTTGTGAAAATTTCTCGGGGTATTACATTCTACCCCCCTTAAAATAATTTCGTCCTCGAAATTAACCTGGTAAGTCTCTAAGGTTGTGATATCGAACCAAAAGTTCGTCTTCTCTTTCCCATGTTGCTTTCTCAGGTCCATGCCTACTCCACTGTATTTTCACCAAAGGTACCTCTCGATTTCTTAAAGTATGCACCTTTCTGTCTAGAATAGCAATCGGTACCTCTTCGTATGTTAAATTCGGTGAAACCTGTAAATTCTCATGAGATATAACATAACACGGATCCGAGATATACTTCCTGAGCATTGACACATGAAACATATTATGAACGCTAGCCAAATCTTGAGGTAAAGCTAGACGATATGCCACATTTCCTATTCGTTCAAGTATTTCAAAAGGTCCTACATAACGAGGCTGTAACTTTCCTTTCTTGCCAAATCTGATCACTCATTTTATCGGCGCTATCTTTAAAAATACTTTGTCACCAACCTCAAAGTGTATGTCCTTTCGCCTTTGATCAGCATATGATTTCTGACGATCTTGAGCTATCTTGATTCTTTCTCTATCTTTATGATAACTCCAACCTTTTCTTCAATTAATTCAGGCCCTAAAATCCGTCTTTCTCCAACTTCATCCCAATGAATTGGTGACCTACATTTCCTCCCATACAGAGCTTCAAATGGAGCCATCCCAATAGTAGCTTGATAACTATTATTATAAGCGAATTCAACCAATGGTAGATACTTCTCCCAACTTCTGCCCATGTCTAACACACAAGCACGGAGCATATCTTCCAGAATTTGGATAGTTCGCTCCGACTGTCCATCTAATTTAGGATGGTAAGTTGTACTGAAGTTTAACCTAGTGCCTAAAGCTGACTGAAGACTTTTCCAAAAATTGGAAGTAAATATCGTGTCTCGATCCGACACAATTGACAATGGCACCCCATGTAGCCTTACAATCTCATTAATATAGAGTTGAGCTAACTGATCCATGCTGAAAGTCATCTTCATAGGAAGAAAGTGAGCTGATTTTGTTAATCTGTCGATAATAACCCAGATAGCGTGATTACCTCTAACTGTGCAAGGTAGTCCAGCCACAAAGTCCATAGAAATATGTTCCCATTTCCACTCGGGAATCTCAAGTGGATTTAGCAATCCAGACGGTCGTTGATGTTCAAATATCACCTGCTGACATGTAATGCATTTTTCTACAAATTCTCCAATGGATCTCTTCATATTCTGCCACCAATAAACTGATTTCAATTCCTTGTACATTTTGGTTCCTTCGGGATGCACGGAATATGGAGTGTTATGGGCTTCTTCAAGTAGTTCTTGTCTCAAATCCTCATTATTCGGCACACATAATCTTCCGTTGAAGACAAGAGTTCCATCAGTCCTAACAGAAAATCCTTGAATTGTACCCTCTTCTGCTCGTTTCTTCATTTTACACAAAAATGGATCATTCTTCCGTGCTTCTCTAATTCGATCTTGAATTATCGGATGAACCACAAGTGTAGAGATGATTCCTGTCGTGGTGTTCGGTGGCGTCACCACTTCCAAATTTAATTTATGAAATTCTCTAATCAATTCTTCTTGTTTGGTAGGTAATCTTTGCCTTGTAACTCTTTCGCTCAATGCATCAAGAACTCGTTTGCTTTTCGGGATGATAGTGAATGGTGCGCCATAATCTTTAACCAACTCTAACCATCTTCTTTGCGAAGGTTTAACTCTTTCTGTGTGAAGAAATACTTCAAACTTTTATGGTCAGTGTAGATGTCACACTTACTCCCATAAAGATAATGTCGCCATATTTTCAACGCATGTATCACGGTGCAAGCTCAAGATCATGTGTTGGATAATTATCGTGTGGTTTCAGTTGTCTTGAAGCATAGGATACGGCATTCCCATGTTGCATTAGCACGCATACAAGTCCTTGTTTTTGAAGAATCACTATAGATAACAAAACCATCGGTACCATCAGGCACAGTTAGAACAGGAGCTGACATGAGGCGTTGCTTTAGCTCTTGGAAACTTTGCTCGCACTGTTCACTCTATTGAAACTTTTCATTTTTACGTGTCAACTTCGTCAATGGACCAGCAATCTTTGAGAAACCTTCTATAAATCTTCGATAATACCCTACCATTTCCAGAAAACTTCTGATCTCATTCACATTGGTTGGCCTTTTCCAATTGCTTATCGCTTTAACTTTTGATGGATCTACTTCTATACCTCTCAAGTAATAACATGTCCAAGAAAAGCAACTTGTTCTAACCAAAACTCACATTTCTGATATTTTGCATACAACTTTTCTTTTCTTAATGTTTCCAATACGGTCTTGAGATGTTCAGCATGTTGGTCTTTATCCCTTGAATGCACTAGAATATCATCAATAAACACAATAACAAACCGATCAAGATATGAGTAGAAAACTCGGTTCATTAAGTCCATGAAGAGACCTGGTGCATTCGAGAGACCAAAAGGTACGACAGTGAATTCAAAATGACCATATCTTGTTCTGAAAGCTGTTTTCGGAATGTCACTCTATTTGATTTTTAGTTGGTGATAACCCGATCTCAAGTCAATCTTCGAGAACACACTAGCACCTTTAAGTCGATCAAATAAATCTTCAATCCCGGCAATGGATACTTATTCTTAATCGTCAATCTATTCGGCCTCAGTAATCAACGCACATTCTTAGGGTTCCATCTTTCTTTTCACAAACAATACCGAGCACCCCAAGGAGATACACTTGGTCGAATAAATTCTTTGCTAAGCGGTTCTTGCAACCGAACTTTAAGTTCTTACAATTCTCTCTGCCATTCGGTATGGTGCTTTTGAGATCGGTCTTGCTCTGTACAAGATTTATTGCAAATTCAACTTGACGGTCTGGTGGAATCCCTGGTAATTCTTCAGGAAACACATCTACATATTCCCTTACTACCGGCACTTCCGTGATCTTACTTTTGTCAGATCGTAATTCGGTCATGGTAACTAAATACCCATGGCAATTACTTTTTCTTAACATTTTCATTGTTTTCATTGCACTTATAATCTTTGATGGAGCCTTTGTTCTTAAACCATGAAAATAAATTTTTGGCTCTCTAGGATATTGAATCTCCACTTCCCGCTCACGACATCTGAGTGTTACATGATTCTTACCCATCCAGTCCATTCCTAGGATTATATCAAAATCTCGCATGTCTATAACATAAAGGTCAGCTTCCAGTTCCTTTCCCTCTAAATCTATTATTATGCCTTTTATCATTCTAGAAGTTATAATAGTTTTTCCTGAAGGAACACTAACTTCTAATGCATCACAATCAACATAGCAAGGCATTTCAAGATTGGAACAAAATTTTGTAGAGATAAATGAATGTGTAGCTCCAGAATCAAATAAAACCAAAGCTGGAGTATTGGACACTTAAAGAATACATGGCATTGTGTCTGCTCCATCCTTGGAGTTATCTTCCCCTTGAGACATGGCAAAGACTTGGGGCTTTACTTTCTTTTCAGGTACTTGCATTTTCCTTTCAAGCTCCCTCATTTTACTCGGGCAATTATATGACACATGCCCTGGTTTTCCACAAGAGTAGCACACATTCTTTCGTAGCCAACATTCACCTTTATGATTTTTCTTGCATTTTGGGCACTGAGGCTTGTCAGTACTTGTTGCAGTATTTGCCGAACCTATCGAAGAACGTGATAATTGTTGCCATCTTTTACCAGACCGCTCACTTCCACTTTTTCCCGAATTCTCCCTTCTTCTTTTTCCATATGAATCATGTTTCTCATTTTGGATTTCTAGTTGCAGACCACTAGAAATTGCTTGTGCTCTTTCAATTACTTCCCTATAAGTTGTCAATTTCAAGCCAGCTAATATTCCCCGAATTTCTGGTCGCAATCCTTGTTCAAAATAACGAGCTTTCTTTTCATCTGTATCAACCAAATACGGAGCAAATCGAGATAATCTGTTAAAATTCGTTTCATATTCAACGATTGTCATGCTAACCTGCTTTAAGTTAAGAAATTCAGTTTCTTTCTGCAGTCGATATGATTGAGGAAAATAACAATCTCTAATCAAATCTTTGAAATTATTCCACGTCAAAGCTTGACATTGTTCAGCAGTCATAGTTCGGACATGCGACTCCCACCAATAACTTGCTTTCTCAACCACTTGGTATATGGCACATGAAATTTTTTGCTCTTCAGAGCAACCCATCAACTCGAAAATCCGCTCGAGAACTCGGATCTAATCCTCAACATTTTCTGGTCTTTCATATCCTTTAAACTTTGGTGGATCCATCCTTCTAAACTGATCAATAATTTCATAAGTTCTAGGTTGGTTGTTCACACCCACACCTCGATTTGCTTGTTGCTGCATAAACCCTTGCAGCGTTTGTAGAAACTGAGCAAAATCTACACCATTATCTGGGGTTTGTGGCCCATTTTCTTGGCCCGGATTACGTCTTGGCGGCATACTTCAATTTCTAATTCAAAGATACAAGTCATTTACTTTCAGACCTACAAGTTATATTTCGAGGACTTCTTTCTCATATCATGAAAATAATTTCTTAACTTGAATACTAAACTTCATAAGTTAAGAAACACTTCATAAAACTTTCATCTTTAACTTCATAAAGAATGTGTCGGGAAACTGTATAAATCTTTAATTCGTATCAAGCATAACAAATCAATATACTTTGTCCCTTGTGGACAAATCAATTCTTAACCTTTCTCATTTCTTTTGATACGAAAACTTTCAAACATTATCCCGACACAATCTTTCTTTTCATTTCACTTCATTGCATACTCACATCATAACTTTAAAAAATAATTAAAACATTTTTCATAAACATAAATTACCTGAGAGTCGACGTTGAGCAACGGTAATGATCCACACATTCTCTCTTCTCAATCAAAATTCAAAATCTTTCAAACACATATGATACGTTTATACTATTAGCAAGTCTACAGGAATGTAAACCTTGCTCTGATACCAAACTGTAACGCCCATTCTTGAAAAGAGACATTACTAAAATCTTTATTTCTTTAACAATTATAAAATAATAACAACAATAATAATAATATTGGTAAATATATATATAAGCAACGGAGGTAAAAATTTTACGAACGGATGGCATATACCCTATAAATATGTATATGCCAACCTGAAACAACAACAAAACAACACCAACAGAGCAACGGCAACTAGGGACACAACCCTCATCAATATATATATTAATACTCATTAAAACGTCATTGCATTTCAAACATAGTCTATCGTAAAAAACCAGTTAAGTTTGTTCGTAAGCACCCTTGAGTACTAGTATAGTTTTAAACATATTTACATAAAACATGATCCTGAGAGAATGTATGTATGGAGCTCATTCTCGTCAGCATCAACCGTCAACTTCTCAGCCTGCAAAACATATATCAAAATAAAGGATGGGAGCATGTAAACATACTCAGTGGGGAATACATCAGCGATTATAACCAATTATATAATGCACACAACAATATGAACTCTTCTCGAAGTTACCTTGCAGTACTCATAATTTATCGTGTTAGGTAGCCCCTCGGGCCTCCTCGAGGTAATTCTTTAACATTGAGCCCTTGTGGGCCTCCTCGAGTGTAGATCGCTACACTAGCCCGGCCTCCTCGGGGTAGATCGCTACACTAGGCTCGGCCTCCTCGAGGAACTTTTAACATTCTAGCTCACATGCATGCACAAAACACAACAATGATTATAACCATACAACGACTTACGGATAGAGTAAACCCCACCTCGTGTAGATGTTTCAAAATAAAGCTCTTCTTTGGTTGTCCGTCCTTGAGCTTCGGATGTCACTCCACCTAGCACTTTTAAAATTACTCTTAACTAAGTTTCATATGTCCAATTAAGTATATAAGACTCATCAACATGTACAAATGGTCTAGTCTTAACTAAAAATCAACATTAGCTTATGTACATAACTTATGTCTACCGTGAAAATTTGCACAAGATGTTGTCTATCTTAGACGAACCTTTATATATGTTTAACTATCATCAAAGATCACAAATCAATCATCAAAATCCAAAGATCAAAGCTTTAGCATTGAAAGCCCTAATTCGACGTCAAACTAAAATTTTCCAAATTTTGAATACGTCGGCCGAAAAATCCGAATAAATCATTTTAAGCTTTATTCATAGCATAGAATTTAAATATGAAGTCAAAATGATCAAATAAAATCAAAAATCCAACATTACATGGTCTAGGGATTTCGGCCAAAAAGGGTATTTTGCTTAAGTTCGATTTCAAACGTTTTTCTTGCTCAAAACATATTTATATCAACCCAACAACACATACATGAACAAATATCAAGTATATAAACAACATAAATTCAAGTTCAATACCTTCATAAGTTTCGAAAATCACAAAGTTCAAAAGAATGAACATATGCTCAAAATTTCAACGTTAAACAACTTATCGGCAATTAACTTAACATAAGATCAAGAAATAATCAAACAACAACACATGCTCTTCATAATTCACAAAATGACCGAAAATACATCATGTTAATAAGTTCATGTTTTTCAATTTTTTAAACCATAGATAGGTTCTAGAGATTCAATTATACCTGAATTCGAAGACCGATCGAAAATTTAATGGTTAGATCTTGAAATTTGGAGCATGAAATTTTCGAAACTTTTAGTGTGTGAAGTGTGTGTGAGGCAAGAAATTGGGGAAGAAAAATGATGAAAATGATGAATAGTTATGTATATATATTCATATCCACAAGTTTTTCAATTTATTTTTCCTTTTTCTTTAATAAAGTGATTAATCATCATAATCTAGAGAATTCTAACTTTCTCTACACACTTCTTCACATTTAAGGCATAGGATATATATATTTACATATATGTACATGTATATCCATTTTATTACTTCTTCACAAATTTTTAATCTAATGCATAACAAATAAACGTTTTAATCGATTCTTATATCCAAATCACTTGATATCATCAATTAATCACCAATGCATAAAAATTAAACTTTCATACTAAATTCATAATTATAATTTACTAAAACATTAAAACTTATAACATCAAACTTTATATTTTCGCTAGGGCGCATCCTCGCTCTTGGCCGAACAACCTGTAAAAACGTTCAAAACTCAAATTTTTGTTAGTTCACAATTTAAAGAAAAAATAATTCACTCTTAAAAATATAGATATAAATATATATATCATACTTCTTTGTGAAAATTTCTCGGGGTATTACCAAAGATCACTTATCAATTATAAACTAAACAAATAAGGCCTTATAAATTAGGTAAAAAAAGAGGTTTATCAGCAACCCACGAGTTTATTTTTTTTTTTATATGTTTTGTTTCTTTTTCTTGTTCTTTTCAGGTTTTTAATAAGTGAGATGAGAATTGTGGCGAACTGTATATCTTGAACAATCAAGCCATTGGACGTCGTCACTGCCGTACCTCGTTGACATGCTCTCCCAATTTCAGGGAAGTTCACTTCTACATTTTTACCTTTTTGGTTTTTGTCTAAAGTGTGGAGGCGTGCTTGCTGTCTTTGTGTGTTTGCATGTGACTTGTGTTTGTTTGGGTGTGTCATCCTTCATTTTATACCTTTTGTTTGGATTTGAGTATGCTTTATCGTCTAGTGTACGAGTAGAGTTGAGTGAGCATGATTTGATTGGGTATGCACGTCCAAACTGATTTCTAGTAATTCTTATCGATGCGTGACTTGGCTTGATAATTGTTGATGATTGATCAAGCAATTAGGCATGTCAAAGTAAATTGTGATGAAGTGATATGTGTGGTTGATTGTCGTTGCTATTTATATGGTCCCCTTGCGTGTCTTATCTTGGAAAAATAATTATTAAAATATGAAAAAGTTGTTATTAAAATAAAAACAAAAATAAAGGAGTTGGAATAATTTGCTAATGGTTGAATAAGTGAGCATAAGGTTGGAATAAGGGGCTCTACTCCTCTCGCTCCATGTTGTTTCTCGAATGGAAGCTCAAAAGTGATGAGTATGGAAAACCACATTAGGATACTCGGGTTTACAGCTCGAAGGTTTGACTTAATGAATATTGTCCTATAATCCTCCTTGAGTCGTCACATCTGGTATTGGAATTTGTTATGCAAGGATCTATATGATGTTGGCTATTCGATTATTAAGTGCATATATATCAGATTTGTGATTCGCTTGGACTAATCCTCATGCTCAATCAATTGTTGATTAATTACCATCTTAAGAAGTGTATCGGTTTAGAAAATCTAGTATGACGTGATGTCGTGGTATGATCCACTTGAATACATGTTTTCTCGATTTCTTTTCTTGTATCGTGATGATAATATTTACTTGAGGACAAGCAAAGGTTTAAGTGTAGAGGTGTTGTTTAGTATGATTTTGTGCTTATTCTTTGTATTCTTTTGCATGTCGTTTTCAATAGTTTGTCCAATTTATGTCTTTGGTTTGATTAATATTTATCGATTCGGATTTATTTGGTTTATTTCGATGTTTTGTAGAAATATGGCATTAAATAGGATAAAATGGATCTTCAAAGAGTTAAGTATATTGAAGAGCATCTCGATAGGAGTCTGTAGGCGCAAACGGATCACAATTCGGAGTTCAGACGAGGGAGAACAGAGGGAATCGTCAAATTCACGCACGTGTGCCCTATCGCTCATCGCTGCCTGTCGCACGTCGCCCACACACCGTACGCCACGCCTCCCCTCGCCTGCACACGTCCGTCAAGTCTCATCCATATTGCCGCGCGTCGCGATGCCCGCCTCGCCTCGCCTCCACGCGTGCTCAGATACCGGTCGCGCGCGCGGATGCCGATGCCCGCTGGTCGTCCACCCAGCGCTCGTCCGTAGCGCCTCACCCAACGCTCGACCACACGCCGTGTCTCGCCCATACATCACCTGCTCACATTGCATCCGACGCTCGCGCCACGCCCAACACTCCGCGCGCACTCACATCTCCCATCCGGTGCTGGGCATCGTCCAGCTCCCGTTTCCATCCGCGCCTCGCTCGTCCCCAGGCTTCCGCACAACGTCGCCCTCAGCGCCCGCTGGGCTCACCCCAGCGCCCACCTCACGCCACGCCCAACACTCCACATGTAAGCGCCCGTCCGGCGCTGGACTTCTCCAGTGTCCACTCTGCACATGTTTCCTTCGCCCGCGTGCCTCATCCCAGCGCCGTGTCGTCCGACGTTTCAACCCAGCACCGTGTCCGTCCGACACTCCGCTTCCGTCCGGCATTGGGTATCTCCCTCTGTTCTTTCCAATGAGCGCTCGCGTCCGATGCTTCGTCCCGTCCGGAGTTGGACGTGTTTTTCAGGCCCAAATTCGGCGTTTTAAATGGGCTTTTCGAGGGTTGAATAAATATAAGATTAGCTCGTGATTTATTTTTCTTTCTCTTTTCTTTTCCTTTTCCTTTTCATTTAATTAGTGTACTTGGATTAACAATTGAATTGTGCGATTCTGGATTTTTGGAAGATAAATTTATCAATGAATAGTTTCTAAGTTTTTCTCGTTTCATTATGTCTATGTAATTGATATGGGGATAATTTCTACTATGAGATGAATTATTGATTTGTTGAGAAATAAATATTGGATTGTTCTTGTCTTGAATCGTGATTAATTATGTTAATGATTTGCAATTTTCTTATCCCTATAAATTGTTTATTTCATGATCATCATACATGGTGTTCGAGAGAATAGTGTAGGTTGATTATGTGTTTATGTTTGATTATGAAGTAATGCTAGAGCGATTTATGTTAAATATAAATTTGACAACGAACGTGATCGAGAGATTGATTTGTTATTGAGTAATTAATATATGTGGATAGGGTTTTTACTATCGTGTGCATTTGTAGTTAAATATCTTTCGTAGTTGATGGTGGTTGGGTTGAGAGATTCCCCGCCATTAAGTTCGAGTCTAATATCGACGTGGTCGAGAGATTAGTTATTGTTGAACGCTAGGAGAGGCGTGGATGTTTTATGCATTGTGTACCGATCCTTGATTCATTAATAGCGAAGATAGATTTGAACCCTAGTACACCATCTCCAATTCTGTGTATCTGCCAATTCCTCTTATTGTCCAAGTACATCCCATTTACTTGCTTTATTTTATTTTCTGCTTTCGTCCGTTCAGTGACAGACCCCCCTTATTTTAGGACGTTAGCATTTCATTTCTGTCTTTGTGTGTGACATAAAACTGTGGCCCTGTTAAGCCTTCCTCGAGAGATTTGACTTGGGTCGACCTTACCGCTCTATAAGGACATCGTACTATTGCGAGCGACTTAAAAGAACAATTTGGTTGGAACAGATACTAAGGAAAGAAAAGTTGTATGCCAAGTTTACAAAATGTGAGTTTTGGCTTAATCGTATTGGATTTCTTGGACACCTGGTGACATCAGAAAGAATTGAAGTGGATCCGCAAAAGTTGAGGTGTAAGTAATTGGAAAGTGCCATGGCCTTACCGAGATCTAAGTTTTCGAGCTCGCGAGGATATTATAGAAAATTTATCGAAGGATTTTTTTTCGCACATTGACATGGAAATGAATACAGTTTGAGGACGGAGAAATGCGAAAGAAGCTTTCAAATATCAAAAGAGATATTTGTAATTGCTCACTCTTAACTATCCCGATAGTTCTAAGGGATACATAATCTATAGTGACACGTCGAGCGTGGTTTAGGATGTGCTAATGCAAGAATGAAAAGTGGTGGCTTATGCATCTAGACGATTGAAGCCACATGAACTAAATTATCCTACACACGATTTGGAATTGGCGTGAGAGTTCATGCTTTGAAGATTTGGAGACATTACCTTTATGGGGTAAGTGTGAGATTTATACTCACCACAAGAGTTTGAAATACTTTTTCACGCAAAAAAAGAGCTAGACATGAGACAACGAATGTGGTTGGAGTTGGTCAAGGACTATGATTGTAAGATTTTATACCACCCTGGAAAAGCAAATGTTGTGGCGGATGCACTTAGCGAATGATGGATGCAAATCCTGTAAGAAGGTTAACTCAACAAGAGGAGTTGATGAAAGACTTTCAAAGATTGAGTCTTGAAGTAGTGACCACACACGAAGAGACGGATGCTATTATCTCAGCTTTGGTAGACGTTTGACGTTGCGAGATAAAATTCGAGAAGCTCAAAAGGATGATGAGTTCCTACAAAGGATTCTAGCTAAGGAAGTGTCGATGATTCAAGAGGATTTTCGGTTTTGCGGGATGGGACACTTGCCTATTATAAGAGAATTTGTGTACCAGTGGATGAGGAGTTGAGAAAAGAGATAATGGATGAGGCACATCGAACTGTGTACACAGCACACCCTGGTAGCACCAAGATGTACCAAGATTTAAAGAAGTGTTTTGGTGGTATGACATGAAAAGGTCAATTGCAAAGTATGTGGAGCGATATCTGGCTTGCCAACAAGTGAATGCTGAACATCAAAGACCATCAGGATTGTTAAAGCCCTTAGAGATACCAGAGTGGAAGTGGAAACACATCACTATGGATTTTGTAGTTCGAGTTCCTAGAACTTTGAGAGGTAATGATGCAATTTGGGTGATTATTGACCGTTTGACTAAGTCAGCACATTTTATACCAGTGTACATGACGTTTTCGATGGACAAGTTTGCACAGTTATATGTTCGGGAGATAGTTCGACTTCATGGGGTACCGACATCCATTATATCTGATCGAGACCCACGTTTCACATCAAGGTTTTGGGGCAGTCTACAACTTGCTTTGGGTACAAAGTTAAAGTTTTCGACAGTGTATCATCCTCAGACAGACGGCCAATCAGAAAGAACAATTCAAACTTTGGAAGATATGTCAAGAACTTGTGTTTTGGATATTGGAGGAAGTTTGGAGACACATTTGCCGTTGATAGAGTTTGCTTATAACAATAGTTACCACTCCAGTGTTGGTGTGGCTCCTTTTGAGGCACTCTATGGGAGAAAATATAGATCACATGTCTTTTGGGATGAAGTTGGTGAAAGAAAAATTTTAGGACCTAAGATGGTGGAAAGAATTGTTGATGTTGTTAAGAAAATTCGAGATAGGATCAAAGTTGCTCAAGATAGATAAAAGTCATATGCTAATAAAAGAAGAAAGGATTTGCATTTTGAAGTCAGTGATAAGGTGTTTTTGAAGGTAGCACCAATGAAATGAGTTTTGAGATTTGGTAAGAAAGGAAAGTTAAGGCCTCGCTTCATTGGACCGTTTGAAATTTTGAAAAGATTGGAGATGTTACCTATCGTTTGGCGTTATCACCGAGCATCATTTGTGCATAATGTTTTCATGTTTCTATGTTGAGGAAATATATGCATGACCCGAGTCATGTGGTGTCTTATGGTGGTATATCGCTTAATAAGGATTTAACCAACGAGGAAGAACCCATCGCGATTTTAGAACGAAAAATCCACGAGTTAAAGAATCGGCGCGTGATTTTAATTAAAATACATTGGAGTCACCATGGCCCTGAGGAAGCGACTTGGGAGCGTGAGGATGAAATTCAAGCTAAGTAATCGTCCCTAATAGCACTGGTATGACAAATTTGAGGACGAAATTTTTATTAAGTGGGTAGGGTTGTAACGCCCATTTTTACTTGATTTAATTTGCTTTAAATTTTAAATAATTTGCTTTGGATTTGTGAATATTTATCATGCTCGATTTTGTGTTGGACTTGAGGGAGTCCATGGTTGTGTAACAGCCCCTAAATCCTAAGTACGATTTAGCGGGGATTATTACTCTAAACAAGAATGAATGAACATAAAGACTATTTATCAATAAACTGTGATACATAAATCAAGTATGTTTTTGGACTTTCTACATAACTTATGTTCTTTCAGCGGAAGACATGTGATATGTACATATGACGATGTACTATCAAGGTATAAACTTTTCAGCGACAACCTTCCTATTGATCAACACTGCTCCATCGCATCACCAGCTCAATCTGCACATTTAAAAACAAATATGCAGGGCTGAGTACAAGAATGCACTCAGTGGGCTTATGCCAAAACATTTTTATTAAATTACTCTGCCCCATTAGTAACACACGAGGTTTTAGTAGAAATACTGTGCTCATCAAACATTTTCTTTCATTTTCATAAGTTGTGCCGCGGACATATTTTTCCGTCTGTATGATCCGTATCATTTCCATATAACATTATCATAATTTCACATACGTTGGTAGCGTAACCAACGACATTTAATATCATCATATCATCCAATATCATAATATGTTGGTGATGAGCAACAACAATCAATCTCATTACAACACCATCATACGTTGGTAGCGAACCAACAACATTCATATCATCACATCATCCTCCTCATAATATATCATACCATCCTCATAGAATATCATCATTCTCCTTATAAAATATCATCATCCTCCTCATAATATATCATCATTCTCCTCATAAAATATCATCATCCTCCTTATAATATATCATCATCTCATAAACATTCTCCTCATTATCATAACATTCATCATAATATCATAATATGTTTGTGGCGAACCAACACTATTGATAGGATCATACATAAAATCATAAACACTTTGGGCAGGTAATCATTTCAACATCATTTCTCAATAGAGAGCATTGTAAATAAACATTTGATAAACATTTTATCCTCGAGGAGAAAGAAACGCCCACCTGGACTATAGATTGTCTTAAACGATTTCTTGCTTTGTCAACTCGTCACGTCCGCGTCCAACCTTTACGTAAAAAGTATTTTAGTACGTTAGCACGTTTTTCGAGAATATCAAAGTTTGACCAACTTTGATAATTTATAAAATAATAACTCGAATCTCTTAACAAATTTTAATACGCCATTTTAACGCGTATTTTAATAAAATAATTCTCGTCTTGAGAGAGACGTAATATGATCTACTGGTCTCATATTAACCATTTAGGTTAAACGTTGGACGGTAATAACGTCTTTTAATAAAATGATTTCAATTATGAAATCTTTTCTCACTCTCGATATATTCTTATAAAATTGTCGTTTTCACGTGTTAGTGTATTTAATCAACGATTCCATACGTTGTATCAAAAGTCAACATTTTGACTTTCCTTATTAAATTCTTTAATAATTGTAATTTTAATATCTAATTTCCATATAAATCGATTTTTAATCGATTTCTTTTCATAAAGCCACGATTCTCGATTTTCACGAAAATCAATAAACTTTATTAATCTTTTCTTAAATATTAATTAACCTATCCATTAAACATTATTTTTCATTTCTAACGTTATTTAATATAACGTTTCGCCATAAACATAGTATTCTATGTTTATAAAATTTCATAAATCCTTAATATGTCTAAAATAATTTCTAGACATATAATGTATTATTTTCTTGATATTAAGGATTTAAAATCCTTAATATTCTTAATCCATTTTCGGCCTTTAAGCTTTAATTTTTATTCTTCTTCCAAAAATTCTTCTAAATTCATATAGTGTACTATTTTATCATAGTATCAATAATATGCTAAGATATCATTTAAATAAATTTTGTACATCAATCTTATATTTCTTAAATATTTTCGGTAATTATAAAATATTCACAAAAATCCTAAAAATTTCCAAATAATCATAATGATCTCCATTACTATCATATATCATAATTCCATTAACATATGTACTCAAGAATTTTCTATCAATACTATTAAAATCAAAGCATGCTTAGTTTGCACTTAAATCATAACACATGATCATACTCAACACTATTTATCAACAATTAAACATGATAACATAATTTATCATTTTGTAGCATTAGGAACATAAGTTTATACATTAAAATCTAACGGTTAGAAATCGAAAAAATTAACGATAACTAAAGCTCGTTAACTTCCTAACCTTTTAACCGATGTCGATTTAGTGCAATGGATTTTGTATCAAGGATGGGTGATGAAAAGGAAGAACACCTCTCTTTTTTTCTTTTCTTATGCTCACGGCAATAAGGAGTTGGGTAAAGAAGTGTTTGGTTTTGTTTTAATCCTATCTCCTATATACCAAGACAAAAGAAATTACAACATCTAACCCACATCTCTACACTCTCGGCTCACAAGCAATTGCAAGACAATTGTCTTTGCTTTATGTCTCACTCACAAATTATGCAAGACAAAATATATATGACTCATCAAGGTGTATATGTCATGCTAATAAATGTTCTTACACATACTTAATACACTACACAAAAGTTTTTGAAGAAAACAAATATCTTGACTTAGCAATTTACATTGTCGTCAACAATGCACCAAGGGAAGAAAATCTGATTTGCATTGCCTCATGCATGTACCATCTCAACACTCTATCCCAAAATATATTTAATCAAGTATCGAGAGGTGTAAACAAGCTTTTAGTTAATTAGAAGTCAATAATTACGCTAGTCTCAAACAATTGCAAGAAAATTTGATCTCCAATTAATTTACTTTGACTTTGTGTAAGTAAAACCTCTTCGCTTACGTGAATATATAAATCATGTAAGGATAGTAAAATTTGTTCATGTAAAACTTCATTACATACATTTGGTCACGGCATTTTTGAATAAAAGGGCCAAAATTTGATTTTCTTGCTATTTATAGATATATAGCATAATATATGTCTTAGATGATAAATTATATCATAGGAAAAATAATTAGAAAGATTCCATGTGCCAAACTCTAATTTTCGAAATTAGGGTTTTCGAAAATGCTAACTTTATCCAAAAATCATTCCTTAATTCTCTAGCATTATTTCAATGCCAAATAATATTCTAAATACATAAAATAATCATAGGAATTTAAATATTATAATTCCTTGATCATTAGACTTGATTCTCAAGTCATCTCTAAATGTTAACGTTTGAAACGTCTCAAGACGTTAATTATCGACTCATCTCAAAATGGTCGTAATAAAGTCGTAATGACTTTATTAAATCATTCCAATAATAATTGAATTTAATTCTAAGCTTAAACACTTAGAAAATATCACGAGCATTAAAAATATCGATACGTAATCGACGTAGAAATAATACTGTTGAAATACGTTACATATTCGTATTTCTCAATTCACATTCATCTGTGAATAAAACATAGGAATTTATTATTCCAAAGATAATCGAAATCATTATTCAATATTTTAATAATCAAATTATCGAGACGAAACCCTAATTTACGATTTTTATTATCGTAATTGGGCTTTTAATAAATCGGGGTATTACAGGTTGTGCCCCTAGCTAGAAAACGAACTTCATAATTTATTTTAGGGCCTTCAAATATTACTTTACAAATATATATATATATATATATATAAATCGGCTAAGTAGTAAAATAAGTTTTGGGCTTATGTGTTTATCAAATTATATTATTTATTCTCAAATTGGACTTTGTAGAATATTATTTTGTTGAGCCCAAGGTCTATTTTATATTTATGTAGAATTACGATTTAATTAACAAGAGTTTCAATAGAAGTAGGATTCTTATTAGGGTTAGCTTATTTAATTTATATATATACATAATTACACATGCACATACACTTAAAACACATACAAAAAGAAAAGAATAGATCTCGCTCTCAAGTGTATGATCAACGGAGCTTTCTTCTCTGGCAAGTTTTTTTTCTTTTTATTTAGTATTCTTATTTGAACATTAGCATAATTCTCAATGTTTTATCACGGAGTTAAACAATATTTGTTTAAACAAACTCTTTTATTAAAGAATAATGATCCTTCATTGTAATACCAGAAATTTTCTTAAAGAAGTATGATATATATATATATATATATATATATATATATATATATATATATATATTTTTAAGAGTGAATTATTTTTCTTTAAATTGTGAACTAATGAAAATTTGAGTTTTGAACGTTTTTAGAGGTTGTTCGGCAAGAGCGAGGATGCGCATCTAGCGAAAATGTAAAGTTTAATATTATAAGTTTTAATGTCTTAGTAATTTATAATTATGAGTTTAGCATGAAAGTTTAATTTTATGCATTGGTGATTAATTGATGATATTAAGTGATTTGGATATAAGAATCGGTTAAAACGCTTATTTGTTATGCATTAGATTAAAAATTTGTGAAGAAGTAATAAAATGGATATACATGTACATATATGTAAATATACATATCCTATGCCTTAAGTGTGAAGAAATGTGTAGAGAATTGTGGAATTCTCTAGAAATGATGAATAATCATCATATTAAATAAATTGTAAAATAAAAGAAAAATTTGTGGATGTTTATAAATAGATTACTATTCATCATTTTCATTGTTTTTCTTCATAAATTTCGTGCTTCACACACTACACACACACTGAAATTTTCAAAAACTTCATGCCCCAAATTTCACGATCCAACCGTTAAATTTTCGATCGGTCTTCGAAATCAGGTATAATTCAATCCTTAGAACACATCTATGGTTTGAAATTTTGAAAATAACATGAACTTATGAACTTGATGAATTTTCGGTCCTTTCATGAATTGTGAAGAGGATGTGTTTTTGTCTGATGATTGCTTGATATTATGTTGGATTAATTGCCGACAAGCAGTTTAACGTTGAAACTTTGAACATATGTCATTCTTTGGAATTGTTGTGTGATTTTTGAAAATTATGAAGGGTCTTGAACTTGAATTATGTTGTTTATATGCTTGATATTTGTTCATGTATGTGTTGTTGGATTGAAATTAATATGTTTTGAACAAGAAAACGTTTGAAATCGGGTCGTTGAAAAACCCTTTTGGCGAAAACCCTATGATGAGTCAAGTCCAAGAATGATGATTCAAACCCGAGTTGCGGTTGAGAGGCTCGATTACAAGATTGCGAGCTAAGCAGCTCCAAGGCTATCTCCAATGCATTATCCGAAAGAATTGGAAGATGAAGATGTTGGGCTCAAGCAAGACAAATTGGTGAACGGATCATTGTCCAAGACTGAAGTTCGTGCATGATGAAGGCCCGTTTTCGTGGGCTCTTTTTATTTTCGTGGGTTTTAAACAAAGCCCAATTATCTTTAGTTGTTAGTTGGTGTTTTGGGCCTTTGGCCTTTTCGTTTAGACTAGTATTTATATGCTTTTGTGGTCTTTTGTAAGGTAGACGAATTTTGATAAGAAATATATTTTCATCTTTGTCTCACGTGTTTTAACAAAGCACAAACCCTAGTTCTTGGTAGAGTTTCAAGTCATGGCGACTTTTGAGCTTGAAATCAATTGTCTCGCTCGTGATATCCAAGAGTATCCGGGTTAGACAAGCCACGAAGATCGCTCCTTCGACGCTTCGATTCCAAGAACCGAGGTTCGTTGCTGTAAGTTCTTCATCCCTTCGCTCGCTTTTCCCCAAAGATCCATTTTCCACCGCTCATCCTTTCCCAACCATCCATACCCCACCGCTCGTCCCTCTCCAGCCTTTCTTTCCGTATAATGTGTTGAATCTTGGCACGTAGTTTGTGTTTTCAATTTAAATAATTTGAAACTATCGAAAGTTGAGATCGAGTTTAGGTTGAACCAACCTATCTCGCCGACGTGAGTTCGATCCGTTGCTTGCGCTCTTGTTGGTCGATCACCCAGACCATGTAATGTTGGATTTTGATTTTATTTGACCATTTTGACTTCATATTTGGATTCTATGTTATGAATAAAGCTTAAAATGATTTATTCGGATTTTTCGGCCGACGTATTCAAAATTTGGAAAACTTTAGTTTGACGTCGAATTAGGGCTTTCAATGCTAAAGCTTTGATCTTTGGATTTTGATGATTGATTTGTGATCTTTGATGATATTTAAGCATATATAAAGGTTTATCCAAGATAGACGACGTCTTGTGCAAATTTTCAAGTTAGACATATGTTATGCACATAAGCTAATGTTGATTTTTTTGTTAAGACTAGACCATTTGTACATGTTGATGAGCCTTATATAATTAATTGGACATATGAAACTTAGTTAAGAGTAATGTTAAAGTGCTGGGTGGTGCGACATCCCAAGCTCAAGGACTAACAACCAAGCAAGAGCTAAAGAGTCTTTCAAACGCCTACACGAGGTGGGGTTTACTTTATCCGTAAGCACGCTGTATGGTTATAATCATTGTTGTGTTTTGTGCATGCATGTGAGCTAGAATGTTAAAGAAGACTTTATGAGACCCACAAGGGGTCAGTGTAGCGATCTACACTCGGGGAGGACCACAAGGGCTCAATGTTAAAGAATTACCCTCGAGGAGGCCCAAGGGCCAACCAACGAGATAAATAATGAGTACCCGCATGGGTAATCGCCAATGAGATAAATAATGAGTACCGCAAGGTAATCAGTAAAGAAGAATTCATTATGTTGTGTGCATTACGCAATTGGTTATAACCGCTATGCATGTATTCCCCACCGAGTATGTTTTCATGCTCACATCCCTATTTTGATATATGTTTTGCGGTGAGAAGTCGACGGTTGATGCCGACGGAATGAGCTTCACACATACATTCTCTCAGGATCATGTTTTATGTAAATATGTTTCAAACTATATTAGTACTCAAGTGTGTTCACAAACAAACTTAACTGGTTTTTTTGACGAAAACTATGTTTGAAATGCAATGATGTTTGATAAATACTATATATATTTTGTTGAGGTCAGGTCCCTAGTTGTTATTGTTATTGTCGTAATTGATATTGCTTTGTTGGTGTTGTTGTTTCAGTTGGTATATACGTATTATTGTGGTATATGCCGTCCGTTCTGTCAAATTTTTACCTCACGCTTATATATATAATTACCAATATTATTATTATTATATTATAATTGTTAAAGAAATAAAGATTTTAGTAATGTCTCTGTTACAAGAATGGGGGCGTTACATTCATATTCCATCTGCTTCTGTTTCTGAATTTGTGTAATTAACAACTCTCTAGATAATCACCATGCCGCATTTCAATTCCTATATAATTATAGTAATTGGATATAACCATGTGATCGTTAAAATATTTTAAATAATAAATGTTGAGATGGTTAACTTTGGGATTAAATATTATTTTACACTAATTGATGGATAAGAAGAATGTTTTGAGTTGTATTCTTTTATGTTTATTATTTAAACTATTAAATACAGAAAATATTTTATTAGTTATTCTTACGGGATTAGTGGTTCTTGAGTCAATTCTATATTTATAAGATAAAGCATAGTTTTTATTGTCACGCTCCCATTTCCCGAGGGAAGGCACGGATGCCGGGGTGTGATTAGGGGTGGGGGTTAAGAAGCGGGGAAGAAGGGGGATACATAAAGCATACATAATAAGAAGATATAACCAGAAAATCGGGCAGCATCTCCTCTATAACTTGGACATATCCTGAAGGGGAGGGGTGAACAAACAATCCACCAACATAATTATATCGACAACATAACTTCAATGAACGTGATCTTGATTAGATACTAGTAATGCATGGAAAAAAAATAGTATTACATCCGGTTGACTAGACCGGTCAACCACATAGCATGCTCTTATCGAGACTCACAGCATAATAACATTATAGCGAACCTTGTTCCCAATCGGAGAGTAAAATAAAGGGACAAGAATACATAACCAATAGAATACATATATAACGTAGCATCGCGGAAGCAGAAGGCGTGAAAGAAACCGCAGCTTAACCCCTCAGTGTCACCCGTCCAGCCCTCCTCCATCTATGAACAACATTTGAAAAGATTTTTGAGGTGAGTACTAGCACACTCAGTTGGGGTTTTTAACATAAAACAAAATCCATGATACCGTGTTCAAAGCACTTACCTTAGAAGGTTTTAAAACGTAAACCCACTTCTAAGTAAGCAAAAAGAGAATTTTATTTTTGATACCTGACTCGTTATTACTGTTACTCCCATCATAGAACTACGGCTCGGAACGTATCCCGCCAGCCCATCACATCTCAGCCCAGAACATATCCAGCCAGCCCACAATATCTCGACCCGGAACATATCTAGTCACCACGCCGAACGTATCCAAATGGCAATCGGTGGGACTTGCGGGTCTATCCTTCGTAACCATAACCACATCATTATCATTCTGTGGACTTCCGGGTCTATCCCTTCGTAACCATAACCACGAGTTCGGGTCTATCCCTCACGATCAATACTCAAGATGGTGATCAACCCACGAATAGAGATCCGCACAATCACAATAGAACCACATCTCGGAGCAGGAACAGAATAACTTCGTTAAAACATTTTCACGGCACACATGTTTGATTTTTGAAATATCGTAGTTAATAACTCAAAATAAGCATATATAACCCAACACAATAAATAAAACGTCAATTGGGAGATATCCACAGTCCCAACGACCTCACCGATCGACTTTGGTAGGTACCTGGTAACAAAATGGAACAACTTTTGGAGTCACATTCCACAAACCAAAGCAACAACATGATCCAAACGGAGATCGAAGCTAAATGGGAGTTTTCGATTTTCTGAACCCACATTTGGTACTCTCCGGGTTTTCAAATCAACTCGATGCAGAAGGAAAATATATTCAGGGCATCAAGACCTATAATAGGGTACCTTCAAAATATGTATGCATGCAAGATAACACAAAACTTAGCAGCGAAGAAGCTTCAAAAATCGATGCCTATCCTCAAATCCAGGATAAACCATCCAAAACAGATGCATGAAAATGGAAACATAAGCAATATGCATAACGAGCAACATGGAATGACAAGCTATGTTTAAAAAGGATAACCCGAGCATGTACTTCCTTTAGAAACTCGAAATGATGAAAAACATCCCTGGCGCCCTTTGGGCTTTCTATTTGATTGTATCGAAAGGCCTAATGAATTGGGATTTCCCTATTGGTCCAAGTCATTTCGGGGCAAGCGGATCATTTATGATGAAGGCATGTAAAATCGTAAAAAACGAAAAAACGGAATTGGTACTTTAGTAGAACACATAGCCCGGAACTCAAAACCTATAGGGCCCATAGCCAAAAAGTGGCTCGTCGGCCACCAATCGGCGGCCAACAAGGGCGACGGCGGCGGCGGTCGACGGTAAAATTGGCCGACCTCCGGCCGTTTTCTCATCCCGTCCCTTTAGAAACCCGAGTTCTATGCTATGCTATCTACTAAAAGACGGAATCAAAATAAGGAAAGGACAAAATGGAAAATTGAAATTGCCATGGAGGGTCGATCGGCGGTGGTGGTGGCAAGCAACAAGAATGGCACCACCGCCGAGCCTCCCCTGGTCGATCCCCACTCCTCTAGCGCCCGCAGCGTGCACTGCTGCTCGGCTCGTCCGTAAACACAGAGAGAAAGAAATGAGCGTTGAAAATGAAGGCCCTAGCCTTCATTTATAGAAAAACAGTGGTCGATAGTCTTGCGTAAGTGACCATTTTGAAAACACAAAAATGATGCATCTTTTGCAAACGGACTCCAAAATAAGCAAACATGGTACCCATGGACTCGAAATAAAATACCGGACACAACGACTATAAATAAGATATGCTTTTAAAAGACCCATGAAAAGTTCGGTTTTCGATAACTTCCCCGAGTGCCAACCCTTCGTGTGTGGTCGAAAACCTGCATACTTAGTATCTATGAATTCGTCATAAGACACTCTTCACAACGCCTAAGGTTTCGTGACGGTCGCATCACCGAAAAAAAAAAGTTAACTTTTTAACTTCTCCAAAAACATACCGAACAAACCTGAAGCTTAGGAAGGACGGGGTATACATCCTCCTCCTTAGAAAATGGCGTAAATAACTCAGCATCGAGCCCACGAACTTGTCTTCCAACCGATCGAGCTAAAACACACTCAAATTACTCGCAATCGTATTTGAGGTAATCAGAAGCGTGATAAGTTAACACGAGTCGCCTCTCAAGGAAAACTTAACAGGCCATTGTTCGTGTTGCGCATGTAAAGCGATTAAAACCTAAACATTCTATCATCAAAGAGGTTGAATATGCAAGAATTGAAATACGAGGAATTAAACAATGATCCTAAGTCAGTTGTCAATCCCGAGCTAAACTATTAAAGCGATAAATCTAAACTAGGGGTTGTCAACCCTAGTTGAACTATGAAAGCAATAAATCAAAGCGAAGAATAAAGCAATAGCAATTTATTATTCATAGGGTTTGTCAATCCCAATCTAAATCAAATTGCACATAAAAACATAATCAACAAACATCTAACAAGAACATGAAATAAATCAAAGCATGATAAATTAAAGGTATGAACACAATCCATTGTCACTATGGAATCGAATTCAATAAAGATCATCACAACAATAATATCAGAAATTGATTCAAAGAATAATTCCAAAGGTAAAGCAAATAATTTTAAATGAAATTCAACCAGATCCAAAGCAAATAATCAAAAGAAACAAAAGCAAGAATTAATATTCTAAAAATCTGTATCTATTGTTACCTGGAAATTAAGCTCCGGAAGAAATTTAAGATCGCACTGAGAGAAAAAAGCGAGAGGCGCCATGACTAGAATCAAGAAAGCAGAGAAATGGTGAATGACCTAATCGCGAATATATACAATAAATAAAAGTGAGCGCCGGTTCGACCGAGCGCCGCTTGAAAAGTTGCGCTTCAACTTGAGCGCCGGCTGGGTTGGCCGGCCGATAAGATGTGGCGCGGTTTGTTCCCAACGCCAGAGTGGAGTTGGGTTGGCGCGGAAGATCGTTGCGGGCCTTGCAGCGAGCGCTGGCGTTGGCTGCTGAGCGCCGCCATTGCGCTGAACAGCGGCGCTGGGCGCTGGGCATCGGTTGTGGAGCAGCGCCGCGGCAGAGCAATGGGCGCTGGTTCGGGCCAGGGTGAAAAGGGCTGGGCGTGGCGGCGAGGCGAAGCGGCGAGGCGCGCGGGCGAGGCGAGCGGGCGAGGCGCGCGGCGCTGGCGCGGACGGGCCCGGCCGCCGGACGGGAGTAAGCGGGCGAGGTATTGGCATCGGGCGGCGGCGAGCGACGCAGAGGGCGTTGCGCTGGGCGGCGCGCGACGGGCGCTGGCGGCGGCGAGCGACGCGGAGGGCGACGCATTGCAGGAGGTGAGCGCGAGGCAATTGTAACGCGCTGGCCGGAGTGAGCGGCGGCTGGCGAGTGGCTGGCGGCGCTGGCGCGCGGGCGGCACGTGATGCAGACGGGTGGCAGGCGGCGTAGGCGGGCGCGCGCGCGCGGTGCGGTGCTGAGCCATGCGACGGGTGCCGGCGCGACTTTGGCGTTGCCCGTTCTCTCGCGTCCGAACTCCGAATTGCGATCCTTTCGCCTATGAACTCCTGTCGAGATGCTTTTCAATAAGATTGATCTTTGGCAGATCCATTCATCCTATTTTATGCTTTTGTACAAAACATCGAAACAAACGAAATGAGTCCGAATCGATAAATATAAATCAAACCAACGGCATAAATGGGAAAAACTATTGAATATGACATGTGAAACAATACCAAGAATCATCACAAAATCATACCAAACAACTCCCCCACACTTATCCATTTGCTTGTCCTCAAGCAAAGTCTATACTAATAAGAGTTGAAAGATAACTCATGCAACTTTACTCTTATTCTAATCAATCAAACCTCATTGCATTTCCCTCACACTTGGTGTTTACGAATTCAAAGATAAAGTGAAATAAATCAAGAACGATAATTGATTTCCAATAAATAAAAAGGTAATCTCGCTTCGCACCCAACTCTCCGTTAGGGGTGAACTAACTAATGTGGTCACCTTTAGCAACAAGTTTCTTTTATAAAGCACAAAGAATGTTTTAACAGATTTTGGAATAATATTCGAAAGGTGCACTCGATGAACTCGAGTCTCCTAACGTGGTTTCCCATGTCCATTTCTCAAATTACGAGAAGAGAGGAGTAATCTCATCCTCTATTTCAACAATCTCAACAAGATAATGGAGCTTTCATTCTCCTCATTTTCTTCTTCTTTTCACATAATTTTTTTATATAAATAAAATGAAACAAGTATATAGCAACCACAATGTTAACTCTCCCTAACGTTAGCTGACAAATCACATCAATTTCCCTATTCATTTTCTATCAATTACTGCCTCGTCAATTCACATTATACTCAAATCATATATCACCAAAAGTTTCGAAATTCAAAATCAAGATGACTAATACCACGTAGTTCGGTTGCACAAATCAAGTTCCTAACTTACTTGCATAGACAAAGCTTACGTCCAAACAATCAAAATAAGCAAAGGCACGTCATTAGCAACAAAACAATACATCACGCATACAAAACCGAGTAAACATCCCCACACTTAAATTGAGCAATCGCCCCTCGTGCTCAAAACATTAAAAGCTCAAATGACTATAGAGGATGATACTTCCCCGATAATCGATTTAACGTCGCTGTAGAGTTGGAGCACCACGGCTTCATCTCATCACGACAACTTTCCAGATCCGAGCAAAACAAACTCAACAACAACGGATCGATCAACAAGAACAACAAAACAAGATAAAGAAAAGAAAGAAAGAAAAGAAAATAAAAAACCGTGGGTCAACTCCCACGCGAGATTTCAGCTTAACGTCGTGAGCACGACGTGCAGCGATCAACAACGGACTATCCATAGTCCTTTCACCGGAATACCATCTCGCCAAAGCATCGTGATGAACCATACAAGAACAGAGGACAAGAAAGACAACAACAATCTAATCATTTAAGCACAAGTCGAACATCCTATTCTCCAAAGAAAATAGATGACATCAATTCCCAAAGCACAATACTTTGGTGAATTAGGATGTTGACATACTATAAGTTACCTCGACTTTGTTATCACCGTGTCCTCCTCTGGACACGCATCACATGTCGAGGCACTCTTTCACTTTCGAGTGGGTTTTGCGTGGCATCGCTTCATGCACCCACTCTTCCTCGTTAGTCATCTGGTAACAACTCCCTCGTGGCTCTGATCTAGCACCTCATCCTCACGTACCCATTCTTCCACCATTTCCACCTCCTCTGGTTGCAGCGGCTCGACAGGTGTCTCTCCCACCCAATTCTCAATAATTGGGTCACTTTCTAGAACAGTGACCGCCTGGACCTGACCGGATTGGTTTGGAAGTTCCTCATTGCAAGTTGCCGCTGATACTCAACATACTTAGCAGCAATCGAGACCTATTTGTGCCTCTAAACGCCAAGAGTTGCGTCTCTATCATCCAATGGCGAACTCGATGGTCGGTGGTCACCGAGCCTCATAGGGTGAGCTTGAGGCTCCCTATCGCATCTTGTTGCAAAGAACTCGTCCAGCTTCTCACCATCATTTCTAATTTCGCTTGTAAGCGCTGATTTTGGTGTCATCAAGATCCACATCCCAAGTCGGCATTTGAGGTGGAGGTGGCTGCACGCGAGTATGAATATTGAGATGAAGGTGGTTGTTGTGAGTACGGATACCGCAATGAGGTGGTTGATCCCGATTGATTGTAGCTTGATCCTCGATCGGTGGCGGCTGATCGGTAGGGATTGGAGGCTTGATCCTCAAAGCACGTGGGGGTGGTTGGTCCCAGTTGGGATCATAGGTTTGTTCCTCGTCGTGGTGGAGGTGGTTGATCCCAAAGATGGATTGTAGGTCGGCTGCCCGGCCCGACGGATACTCGAGAACAGTGTTGGGCCCTTCTTCGCAAGAAGAATTTGCCCATTTACGAACTCCTCCCCGATTGTCTCGACCATACTGTACTATTGGTAACCCCGCATTAACAGACACCAACAACAAAAATAAAATTACACGCACTGAGGGAGAAAATAACGAAAACAGTAAAGAAAAGAAACACAGAGAAACAAACAACACAAACAATACGCCTAAAGTTTTCCGCAACGCGCCAAAATTGATCGAGCTAAAACACACTCAAATTACTCGCAATCGCATTTAGGTAATCGTGGCGTGATAAGTTAACACGAGTCATCTCTCAAGGAAAACTTAACAGGCCATTGTTCGTGTTGCGCCTGACGATTAAAACCTAAACATTCTAACTTCAACGAGGTTGAATATGCAAGAATTGAAATACGAGGAATTAAACAAATGATCCTAAGTTGGGGGTTGTCAATCCCGAGCTAAACTATTAAAGAGATAAATCTAAACTAGGGTTGTCAATCCCTAGTGAACTATGAAAGCAATAAATCAAAGCAAGAATAAAGCAATAGCAATTTATTATTCATAGGGTTTGTCAATCCCTAATCTAAATCAAATTGCACATAAAACATAATCAACAATCATCTAACAAGAACATGAAATAAATCGAAAGCATGATAAATTAAAGGTATGAACACAATCCATTGTCACTATGGAATCGAATTCAATAAAGATCATCACAACAATAATATCAGAAATTGATTCAACAATAATTCCAAAGGTAAAGCAAATAATTGATTTAAATGAAATTCAACCAGATCCAAAGCAAATAATCAAAAGAAACAAAAGCAAGAATTAATATTCTAAAATCAGATCTATTGTTGCCCGGAAATTAAGCTCCTAAGAAATCAAGATCGTCACCGAGAGAAAAACAAGCGAGAGCGCGCGGACTAGAACTGAAGAACGAGAGAGCGGCTGAATGACCTAATCGCGAATATATACAATAAATAAAAGTGAGCGCCGGTTCTGACTGAGCGCTCGCTTGGAAAACGTTCTGTCTTCAACTTGAGCGCCTACCGGTGGGGTTGGCCGGTGAGGAAGATGTGAGCGCGGTTTGTTCCCAACGCCGGAGTGGAGTTGGGGTTGGCCATTGCCGGAAGATCACGCTACCGGGCGCGGCGGAAGGTGGCGCGAGTTGGGCTGATTGGCGCCGGTTCTATGCGCTGGAATCATGGCGCTGGCATCGGTTGTGGAACATACGTCGCCGGTAGAGCAATGGCGCTGGGTTCCAAAGCCGGGTGAAGAGGGCGTGGCGCCGGGCGAGGCGAAGGGCGAGGCGGCTGCTACTGGGCGAGGCGGCGAGGCGGCGACGCTGGCGCTGGACAAAGCCAGCCACGGACGGAGAATAGCGGGTGGCGCTGGGCGAAGCGGAGGGCGCGGGCGGCGGCGCAGCGACGCGAGGGTATTGGCGCTGGCGGCGAGCGACGCGAGAGGCGACGCTGCGGGAGGTGCGCTCACTCGAAGCGCGAGGCAAATGCGAATGGGCGCTCGGAGTGAGCGGGCAGGCAAGTCTGGCGCTGGCGCGCAGGCGGCAGACGCTTGGGCGGCGGCGCGGCGCGCGTGGCGGGCGGGTGTGCGGGTCTTGGGCCATGCGACGGGCGCCGTGCGCGACTTTGGCGTTTGCTCGTCTCTCGCTCGAACTCCGAAGTGCGATCCGCCGCCTATGAACTCATGTCGAGATGCTTTTCAATAAGATTGATCTTTGGCAGATCCAATTCATCCTATTTTATGCCGTTTTTCTACAAAACATCGAAACAAACGAAATGAGTCCGAATCGATAAATATAAATCAAACCAACGGCATAAATGGGACAAACTATTGAATATGACATGTGAAACAATACCAAGAATCATCAAAAAATCATACCAAACACCAACTCCCACGTAGCTTCTTCCTCGCCATGGTGATTCCACAACACTTTCACCAGAGGAATCTGCTTGTTCCTCAACTCCTTGACTTCCCGTTCTAGGATAGCCACTGGTCTCTACTCGTAACTCAAATCCTAAGCAAGGACTACCATATCATGCTTGATCACGTGTTTTGGATCGAACATGTACTTTCTCAACTGAGAAACGTGAAACACGTCGTACACATCTCCTATGCTAGGTGGCAACGCTAGCCTATAGGCAATGGGGCATATCCTTTCGAGAACTTCAAAAGGTCCAACGAACCTCGGTCGCAACTTACCTCGCTTCCCAAAACGAACGACTCCTCTCGTCAGGGAAACCTTAAGGAAAAAGTAATCTCTGACCATGAACTTAAGTTCGGTACGACGCTTGTCCGCATAGGACTTCTGCCTATCCTGAGCTTCCTTGATCATTCGCTTGATCTGATCGATAACCTCGACCGTCTGCTGAACCATCTTTGATCCTAATATCTTTCTCTCACCCACTTCGTCCCAATAAAGTGGTGATCAACACTTCCTTCCATACAACGCTTCATAGGGAGCCATTCCTATGGTGGCCTAATAACTATTTTTATAGGCAAACTCCACCAAAGGTAGTATATCTTCCTAATTTCCTCCTCTGTCGGCCATGACTGCTCGCAACATATCCTCCAAGACCTGAATCGTCCTATCTGATTGACCGTCTATTTGTGGATGAAAGGTTGTACCGAGATTCAGCTTGGTCCCACGGCTTCGCAGACTATTCCAAAACTCGACGTTAACCTCGTGTCACGATCCGATGTAATCGATATCGTGTAGGAAAACATATGTTAACCCTCGCCGAGGATCCATCTGGGTGTTTAATTCACCATACATTGATTATATACCCAGCATGCCTATATAATTAATTGCAACACGTAGGGTTTTCTCGTGTTTACTTTGATCTCAAGAGCTCGATGGAACGAGATGAATGGATCGAACGATCGGACTCGTGCTTTGACCTTCCGGATTGTATCCCGATTGCCCAATCTCCAACGCCGAGTGAGGACGATCTATGGAGAATGCACTGAAAATCACCCTTTGCTCTCTTACAACTCTCGAAAATTATCTTCCTCAAGACACAAGGAATTTCGAAAATATGGTCTCAATAATGTGAGCATTAACTAGACTTTATCTCATACCTTATATTTATAATGCACTACCTTAATCCCATATGGAAATTACCATAATCCTATATGGAAATTACCATAATCCTATATGGAAATTACCATAATCTTAGGATTATTTCCATACTCTCGTGATTATTTCCATACTCTCGTGATTATTACCATAATCTTATATGGAAAGGATCTGTCATATACCATAAATATAATATTATCCTTGTGGGATAAAGAGAATAAAATCTTGCCATAGGAGCAATAGGGGCGCCGATTTTCCTCTTGCTACGGGACTGGATGGGCCGACCAGGATCAAATGCAAGGAATAAAGATGGGCCTCAAATAAATTAATTATCTTATGTTCACCTTGACATAAATTAATTTATAAACATTTATTCATGCCACTAGAGAATAAATCTGACTTACCCTTTATTACCGGTTGAGTCGGGCCAGCACTTTAGACATTACGAATCCCGTATTTAAGATATCGAACGTCCATTAATCATTTATAGCAATCGATCGCTAAAACGATTAATAACTTCATTTACTTAAGTAGTACAAATCAACCTTATTATTGTACTTGAGCTAACTCAACCCGGGGTTTAGTACAATAAACCTTTTGAGCTCCTTAAGGACGCCATCATCCTAAACGAAGCGGTGACTGACATGATAACTAGCGTGACATACAAGATCGCCACCACCCAAGACGCGGAGAATCTTGGGTTATAACATATAACCTCACTCATAACAAGTCAAAGTGATGGTCAAGAACTCATACTCACCTAATACCTTATCGAGGTTTAGATCATTGTAAGTCACCGAGATCTTGGTTCTTCACGACGGAAAAGAAGAACACATCTCACTCGTGATCCTTCAATACGCCGTAGACGCATCAGCATAGACAAGCAACTAAGTCAAGTCACTTATCTATATCGCAGCTTAAACCGACAACTCGTCCTTAAGTTGTCTCACTGTGAGACTTTTATATCTCATTTTTCGACCAATCATACTGCACTTCGTGATCTTCTACACATCGTATGATCTAACTTATATATGAGATAAGGGACACAAATATATGCAATCAAGTATTCAAAATGATAGGAGATTGTAATAGTGGTAAGTAAAATATTGTATACAAGCTCAACCAAACCGCTCAAGATACAAATCCAACAATCTCCCACTTATACTAAAGCAAACTTTTAGTATACAATGTGTCTTTCTACTAGCTATTACAAACAACCATCACTTTGCTTCTCCCACTTATACAAAAGTTTTTTCTAAGTGGGTGCCATCATGCGCAATCCAAGTCCTCTAACGTGTCCATCGTAGACTTTTTGCGGCGGGCTCTTCGTGAATGGATCCGCCAGATTTGCCGTCAGATCAATCTTTTCTATCAAGACGCCACCGCCTCAACGATTTCGTATGACATGGTACTTTCTCTCTATGTGTTTGGTCGCTTTGGGTCCGTGGTTCCTTCGAGTTTGCCATCGCACCGAGAGTTATCACAAGAACTATGATACTCTGGGCAAACCAGTACCACATTTAGATCCACGAGGTAGTTCTTGAACCATACAGCCTCCTTAGAAGCCTCCGGCGGCTACATATTCGGCTTCCATGGTGGAGTCCGCAATGCATCACGCTTTGCACTTCGCCAGATACGGCTCCACCTCCCAAGGTAAACACATAGCCCGAGGTCGACTTTTTCTCATCACGGCCGCCTTGAAACCCAGTCTCAGATAACCCAAAGGCATTAGACTATCTCTGCATGGTAAACCAGCCTATAATCTCGAGTCCTTTTCGTGTACTTGAGTATATGCTTCATCGCAATTCAATGAGCTTTTCCGTGGTTAGATCGATATCTAGCTACTATGCCACCGTGATAGCGTATATCGGGCCTCGTGCATAGCATTGCGTACATGAGACTTCCTACGGCGTGTTGCAGTGAACTTGTCTCATTTCCTCTATCTCCTTTGGTCATAGGTGATCTGCGTCTTAGATAAAGGAACGCCATGTCCGAAAGGTAGCAATCCTTTCTCGCGGTCCGCATACTAAAACGAGTAATCACAAGATCAATGTAAGACGCCCGAGATAAGCTCGACATTTTCTTCGCGATCTCGGTAAACCTCGATCCCAAGAATGTACGCTGCATCTCCTAAGTCTTTCATTTGAAATCGATCGGATAGCCAACTCTTTACGCCTCGATAACGACTTCACGTTGTTGCCAACTAGAAGGATGTCATCTACATAAAGTGCAAGAAATACCACATCACCGTTGACATCTAACCGATACACACAACTCTCGCTAGGCAATTGGGTAAATCCATAGGACTTTACTACCTCACAAAGCGTAAGTTCCATGATCGGGAGGCTTGCTTAAGTCCATAAATCACTTCTTAAGCTTTCATACTAGATGCTCTTCACCCTTTACCACATAACCTTCTGTGTTTCGTGATATAGATGTCTCTACCTTCCTCAAGGTAACTGCTTAGAAAAGTGGTTTTAACATCCATTTGCCAAACCTCTAGGTTCAAGTGGGTGCTATGGCTAGAAGAATTCGATGGACTGAGTATTGCTACGGCGAAAGGTCACATCGAAATCGATGCCTCAACTGAGTGTACCCTTTCGCCACAAGCACGGGCTTTAAAAGTCAAACCTCTCCATCGGAATCTCTTCCTCTTGTATATCCACTTACTACCTATGGCTTCCTGCCATCCGGTAGAGGTGTCTTTCATATACATCCATAGCCGTTATGGACTCCATTTCTAAGTCCATAGCGGTATGCCATCATCTTGCATCAATATTCAGATCGCCTCCTTGTATGTCCATGGGTCGATTATTGCATGTTCGTCACCGACTAAACCAAGATTCACCCACGAACATAAATCGCCGGTCGACGAACAACCTCCCACTACGACGAGGTTCTACAGCACAATGGCAACGGTGCAGATACTTGTGGTTCTCTAACTTGCTCAACTTGTCGTGTAGGTACCACTTGTACGGTCGGTATCTCCTGGAACTCGACCCACTTCAATTTCTTGAAGTATCCGTGTCGATCCCTCCCACTAGACTCGACATCTCGCACCTTCGCCTAATCGGTGGTGGAATACGATCATCTTCTAATTCTTCAAGAATGATTTCAACTTTGGACTTATGATTTTCATATAATCCTTCTAAGAATCGGGCATTAGTGATAATAATGACCTTCTCGATCCTTACGACTATAGAATAAACCACCTTCGCCCTCTAGGATAGCCAATAAAAGCGACTTTTGCGTCGGATCTAGCCTCCAACTTGTCACCTTCTTGTTCAAAGACGTGTCTGGATCGCCCATATCCTTATGTGGCTTAAACCAGGCTTACGCCCAAACCACAACTCGAAAGGGTCTTTTCGATCGACTTGGACGGTACTAGATTTAGCAAGTATGTCACTGCCCTAAGGCATACCCCCGTAACGAAATAGGCAATGTAGCATAACTCATCATAGATCTAACCATTTCCAAAAGAGGACTATTTCTTCGCCTCGACACACCATTTTGTTTGTATGTGTCCGTGAAGGCTGCTGGGAGGTAATCCCACACTTCACTAGATAGTCCATAAACTCACATCGAGGTATTCGCCACCGCGATCGTAACGCAGATGACTTGATACTCTTACCTAGCTCGCTCCACTTCCGCCTTAAACTCTTTGAATTTCAAAGCATTCAGACTGCTGTGTAAGGTATATGTATCCGCACTCTCGAGTAATCCTCAACGAAAGTGACAAAATACTGCATTCTCCACGAGCTTGTGTGGACATCGGTCCACACAGTCGAATGGACTAACTCCAACATTTCTTTGGCTCTATAACCTTCGCTTTGAAGGGTCCGGTCGACATCTTACCTTCTATACATGATTCGCAGATCGAAGCGAGTAACTGTGAGATTACCCAACGCCAATTCTTAGCCGGCCTTTGGATCCTATTTAGATTGATGTGACCTAATCTAAGATGCCGAGAAAGTAGAGTCATCTCTTAAGAAAACTTTCTCTTGTTAGGGTTTGATGAAGATGCAACATAGTGATAGGTATTATGTTCATGTAAATAAGATAAAGCTTAATTATATAACGTACAACACGATAACTTCGTCATTTCTTATGATAGAAACACCACTATCAAAATAATGTAATATCCATTAGAAAATAATTTCAAATGAAACAAGGTTCCACTAAAATCCGCACATATAAAACGCCTTTAAAACTAAAACTGCTTTCTCAAAACATAAAGTAACATCTGCTGATTGTATCGAAAAGCGTTTGTTGAGCTTGTATACAATGTTTCGTTACCACTATTACAATCTCCTATCCGATTTGAATACTTGATTGCATATATCCGTGTCCCTTATCTCATATATAAGTTAGATCATACACGAGTGTGTAGAAGATCACGTAGTCCGTATGATTGGTCGCTTAATGAGATATAAAAAGTTACACCGTGAGGCGACTTAAGGACGAGTTGTCGGCTTAGCCGCAGATAGATAAGAAGTGACTTGACTTAGTTGCTTGTCTATGCCGCGTCTACGACGTATTGAAGGATCACGATGAGATGTGTTCTTCTTTTCGACCGTCGGAAGAACCAAGATCTCGGCGACTTACGACGATCTAAACCTCGATAAGGTATTAGGTGAGTATGAGTTGGCCGACCATCACTGACTTGTTATGAGTGAGGGTTATATGTTCTAACCCAAGATTCTCCGCATCTTGGGTGGTGGCGATGTTTTATGTCACGCTAGTTATCATGACGAGTCACCGTATCCGCTAGGACGATGACGCCCCTTAATGAGCTCAAAAGGTTTATTGTACTAAACCTTGCGAGTCGAGTTAGCTCAAGTACAATAATAAGGTCGAGTGGTACTACTTATGAAATGAAGTTATTAATCGTTTTAGCAATGATTGCTATAAATGATTAATGACGCTCGATATCTTAAATACGGGATTCGAATGTCTAAGTGCAAGCCCGACTCAACTTCGGTAATAAATGGGTAAGTCAACATTCTTTCTCTAGTGGCATGATCGAATGTTTATAAATTAATTTATGTTACGGCTGAACATAAGATAATTAATTTATTTGAGGCCCATCTTTATTCCTTGCATTTGATCCCTGGGCTGGCCCATCCAGGCCCTTTAGCTTGTATGAAAATCGGCGCCCCATCTATGCTCTCTAAGGCAAGATTTTATTCTCTTTATCCCACAAGGATATAATTATATTTATGGTATATGCATAGATCCTTTCCATATAAGATTATGGTAATAATCCTGAGAGTATGGAAATAATCCTGAGAGTATGGAAATAATCCTAAGATTATGGTAATATTCCATATAGGATTATGGTAATTTCCATATAGGATTATGGTAATTTCCATATGGGATTAAGGTAGTGCATTATAAATATAAGGTATGAGATAAAGTCTAGTTAATGCTCACATAATTAACACAATTTTCGTCATCTCATTGGCTTTGAGAGAGAAAATTTTCGTGAGTTTTGATAAGAGTGCATTGGGTGATTTTCCAAGCATTCTCCATAGATCGTCCTCACCGACGCTGGAGATTGGGCAACCGGATACAGTCCGGAAGGTCAAAGCACGAGTCCGATCCGCTCGATCCATTCATCTCGCTCCATCGACCTCTTCGGATCCAAAGGTAAACACGTGAAAACCCCACGTGTTGCGATTTAATTATATAGACGCATGCTAGGTTTATAATCAATGTATGGTGAATTAAACACCCAAGATGGATCTCGGGTAGGGTTAACATATGTTTTCCCTACACTGGTATCGAGCACTCGATCGTAATCTTGGCTCTGCTGGATTAATTCACGCTGATTATTACGCGTGCTTAATAATTGTGGATCCGCTGCTCATCGTGGCTCGCTTATTGTTTTGTTGGTTTTTGTTTTTACACCATGAGAAAATCCGTGGTTAGATTAGATTTTATTCTCAAATCTTATCGTCAGAAAAGAAGAACGAAGGCGAAAAGAACGAAGAACGAAACGACGGGAAAAATAGGTTTCTCGGCTGTCATCTGGGTGGTTTCTCACGAGCGAGCCTCGCGGTCGCGAGGGCGATCGCGAGGGCTGCGGGCGACGGGCACGCGTTCTCACGCGGGATCCCTGGCGCCTAGCAAGCGAGCTCGCGGTCGCGAGGATTACCCGCGAGGCTGCGCGGCCGTGCGAGCTAGCGGGCGGCGGGGCGGCTGCTCGCAAGGCGAAACCCGCGCGACGCGACATCGCGGTCGCGAGGTATGGCGGCCGGGCGACGACGCCTCGCGACGCTCGCGTTGGGCGTGGCCAGCACGCTGTGCTCGACGGGTCGCGTCGCATTAGCGATCGCGAGGTAGCCCATGGCAACACGCGGCAAAGCGACGCAGTGGCGGGCGCGGTTGGGCTTTGCCCTAGCGACCCGGCCCAGACAGATGAATGGACCCGCCCGCACTGCTTTTTCCGTGATTTTCGGTCCGTGCCTGCACGCGAGGCCCATTTGTTGAATCCGTCCGCGTTCGCACGCGAGGTCTGCCAAGTTTATTTTTGTACTTTGTAAATCTATGTAATAGATTAGATTTAAATGTCGCGTGTTTCACGATTGGGCCGCTGATGAACGCTTTTATTTTATTTGTATCGTTCATATGCATGTCGTGGATGTTTATCGATGTCAGAGCATGCTATGTATGTTTATATTACGCTGACAAACCTTAAGTGTTTTACGAATTGGACGCGATAGTAAGCATGCTAGGTTTATCGCGCTTATCAAGCATATTTTAGAATTCTCATGCGAGCATGTTTTATGTTGAGTTCTATAGAAAAGCATGCTAGGATTACGTGATCTCATGGACAAACCTTTTGAATAAAAAGACTAAGCAAGCAACCCGACAAATTAATTTTCAAATTAAAATGTCAAGACCTCCACTTTTGATCTCTAAACAAAGTGAGACGATCGTGAGTAAACGTCCACACGCATTGGCTTGCTTCGCATTGCTTATCATAAGTTTGTTAGATGAGATTTCTAAATAAAACTTTTTAAATCTATTGAGAAGTGGGAGCTTCATGTAACGTCCACACGCGTGGCTTACGTGTGCGATTTTCATAAGTTCTCTAGAGATAGATATAAAATGAGATAACAAAAGAATTTGAATTGAAGCGGTATGGTCCGAGTGAGTATACCAATTCTAAGAATTCATTTTTCTGTATTAAAATTGTGGTCAACGTTAGACATCACCTCAGTACAACTTCCCGCCAAGTCCCTTCTTGCGATAGTGATGTGGTCTAGTAGGTCCAATCGTTAATTTCATTTGTCGTAAGGATAAGTTGACATGGATTGAAATTAAACGACTAAAAGGTATATTTTAGTCCGGTCGGGGTTCATGTGTAAACGCCCACACGCTGCGGCTTGCATGTGGAATTCCTTGGGCGATTGGAGGTTTCAATTATTATTGTTTTATCAAAAGGTTACAATATTATTATTCATGAATTATTTGCGATCGTATGCTATGTGTTTTACATTATCGCTTCGAGATATCTCTTACGCCGATTATCAATATGCTCGCACAAACTGTTATCCGTCCAAATTTTATCGAGTGGAAACGAAACATGAATATGTTCTTATCATTTGAAGAACACATGTTTGTTCTCACTACTCCTAAACCCGATGCCTTATCGACAAGATCGACTAATGAGCAATGAGAGTCGGCGGATTTGGAATAAGTCAAACAATATGGCTAAATGCTATATGATGACTACTATGTCCAAAGGCTTGCAGCCGCAAAGATCACCAATGGTAGACGCGACCGATATTTGGTCAAGTCTCGAGAGTAAGTTTGGGCGATCGGATCGGACGATCCGCTTCCACACAATGAGAGAAATCTTGGCGTGTAAGATGGAAGAAGGAAGTTCGGTCCATGAACATGTCTCCCACATGACTCATCTCATGGATAGTCTTGATCGGTTGGGAGGAGGTATTGACGGCGGCCAAGGTCGATATCATCCTCAATACACTACCCAAGTCTTTTGAGAACTTTCGCACAATGCGATCATGAGCAAGACCGAGTTTACACTTAGTCGCTGTTTAATGATCTCGTTCTTCGCGGAAGGAGTTATGGGAAAAGGAGCACATGCTCTTGCTAGCACATCTAAGGGCCCAAAATTTTCATCGCAAAATGGAAATAGAAAAGGGGTGACAAAGGTGGTAGAGGCAGGAAATAGGGAGTAATGGAGCAAGAACATGGTTGCACTGGAGGCTTGAAGAAGCCAAGGAGAAGGCAAGTGCTTCAAGTGCGTGTAAGACGGGCATTGAAGGCCAAGTGCCCTATGCTCGAGGCTCAAGCTACGCCGTTTGCTTTAGTAACGAAACATGTTTAGCGACTTGTTCTACCCATTCTTGGGTAGATACTGGCGCAATCGATCATGTTTGTTACACCTTGCGGGGTTCCCGCGACAAGGAGTCGCTTTGATGGCGAGATAACGATTCCATGGGCAACGCGCGAAGTCGAAAGCATTGCGGTTGGAGATGTTTCTTTATGTTTTGGGACAACAGTTTTAGTTTTGAAAGACGTTTTATATGTGCGGATTTTCGGTGAACCTTGTTTCTGTTTCAAATTATTTACTCATGGATATTCGGTTATTTTTGATAGTGGTGTTTCTATCATAAGAAATGACGGTTATCCGTGTTGGCACCTTATATAATTCGCTTTATACTATTTCTCGCAAAACATAATACCTATAACTATGTTGCATCTTCATCAAACCTTAAAAGAGAAAGTTTTCTTGCAAGATGACTCTACTTTTCTATGGTATTTAGATTAGGTCACATCAATCTAAATAGGATCAAAGGCGGCTAAGAATGGGCGTTGGGTGATCTCACGGTTACTCCGTTCCGATCCGCGAATCTGTATAGAATAAGATGTGACCGGACCCTTCAAAGCGAAGGGTTATAGAGCCAAAGAAATGTTGAGTTAGTCCATTCGACTGTGTGGACGATGTCCACACAAGCTCGTGGAGGAATGCAGTATTTTGTCACTTTCATTAACGATTACTCGACACTAAGGTGCGGATACATATACCCTTCACCGCAAGTGCGAATGCTTTGAGAAATTCAAAGAGTTTAAGGCGAAGTGAGACGAAGCTAGGTAAGAGTATCAGTCATCGCTTGCGGTCTGATCGCGGTGGCGAATACCTCGATAACGAGTTTATGGACTATCTAGTGAAGTGTGGGATTACATCGGCGCACTTCACGCGCACACCACAACAAAATGGTGTGTCGAAGCGAAGAAATAGGACTCTTTTAGAAATGGTTAGATCTCGATGAGTTATGTTACATTGCCTATTTCGATTCGGGGATATGCCTTGAGGCGGCATGCATACTTGCTAAATCTAGTACCGTCCAAGTCGATCGAAGAGACCCTTTTCGAGTTGTGGTTTCAGGCGCAAGCCGGTTTAAGCCACATAAGGATATGGGCGATCCGGCGTGTCTTTGAACAAGAAAAGGCGACAAGTTGGAGGCTAGATCTAACGCAAGGTTGTTTATTGGCTATCTAGGGGCGAAGGTGGTTTATTCTATAGTCGTAAGGATCGGAAGGTCATTATTAGCACTAATGCCCGATTCTTAGAAGAGGATTATATGAAAAATCATAAGTCAAAGTTGAAATCATTCTTCAAGAATTAGAAGATGATCGATACGACGCCTCCTTTTCGCACGCAAAGAGTGTAAGCCGCGAGGTGGTAATAAGATATCGTTATCCAGAGATTGTATCACGAAAACATAGAAGCTAACTCAGCGACAATTCATTATTATCAAGCACGAGAATCGGGTGATAGGTTTAGGGGCTTGAATTTAATCAGCGAAGATAACCAAACGAAATATAAAGCAAGCAATAAAATCACGAAGATAACTATAAAGAAAGACTAACCCTGGGATGCACCAATCCTATCCACAACGATGTTTATCCACCTTATTATTAACCGTTTTAATCCGCATAAGACGGAAGATCACATATATAACCAACAACTTCGATTCACGACAATTATGGTAGTTGATTACTAATTTTCCCTATCGCGATTCGTCTACAGGAAAATAAGCAACTCGAAAAGGATCACTAAGAATATGCTTCCTCACGATTGTCCTATCTCAATTACGACTCAAGGCTTAATCGTATCATGCATTCAAGATCGATTGACAATTAATCTGATTCGTCATTAATCGGCAACTAGATATGCATCAAGATTGATTAGAAATCAACACATATAAATAAGCACCATGAATCATGAATCATGCACGGAAGGTAAATAACAACAGCAGAACTCACAACATATAGGATCGAATCATGCAAACCCTAGGATTAGAATAGAAAACTAGCCGGACATAATAAGCGGAATGAAATCTGAATTAATCATAAAAGCGAAATTTAAATATATAAAACCCGTAGGGAAAGCGTCGGATGAACAAAGGTTGGTCTTGAATCCAATCCCAAGCGAATGAGCAGGAAACAACGGAAAACGATCGGACAAAACGTTCCGATCGTCTGAAACGAGAACAACGGAAAATTAAAGCAAGAACTAAGCGGAATGAAAACTAAAGACTAAAAGATGTAAACTGAGGAAAACTGTGAAAATAGGTGCGGGGGCGAATGGGCGATCTCGAGAGGCTAGTGTTGCCATATATAGGCACACCCAAACCCTAATTTTCTCTTCGTCACATTGCCTCGCGACCATCCTTCGTGGTCGCTAGGTGGTCACGCGAGAAGTCTCGCTGCCTTCTCGCTGCGGTCGCCTTGCGCCGCTTTGTACTCATGACCGACTAGCGGTCGCTAGTCGCATGAATCGGGTCGCGAGAAATCGCCCAAAGGAGTTCTCGACGCTAGCCGTCGCTGGGCACGAGGTCGCTGGGTCACGGCTCTTCCGGGCTCGCTAGTTTGCTCATGACAGACTAGCGACCGCTAGGCTGGCTGCTAGAAATGGGTCAGCTTGTTCATTTGGTTTGTGCTTGCCTTGCTTCGATTTTCAACACATAAACCTACAAAACACCAAAATAACACCCAAGAGCAAGATCTTCTAGAAATAGATAAAACATTAAGAATCGATACATAAACGCACATTAAACGAAAGCCAAACTCAACTTCAAATATCAACTATAAACGTGTAAAATGCGCTGCTTATCAAACCCCCAAACTTAAAGCATTGTTTGTCCTCAAACAAAAACAGTAACAGTAAAGACAAACGAAAGATCAACGAAAGAGAAAGAGGATAACCATTCTAGCCTCCTCAAACATATCAACGCTCAAAACATTAGTGCACATGACGACGTTAGTCCACTCAACGCAAACAACTATCGAGGGCAAAAGCTCATTTATTTCAACCTCTCAACGGCATGTGTGTAGTAATATATAGGATACACTCAAACTCATAAAGAAATTAAGGACGGTATACACTCAACGATCAATGCACGCAACATCTTACCATAGGCTTGCTGTTCTAACATCTCCACCAAGGCCAAATGTGTTCAAATAAGGATCAAAGAGGTCTTTCTGATAGGTTATAATGTAGGCACATTGGTTAAGGTAGGATAATATATGGCTAAGTGACTCAAGACTATTCCAAGCACCATCATTTATACATTTTAGCACATATGGACTTTCATTCATTTTCCTCTTCTTTCCCAACGTACAAATCAACGCTTAATGCCAGTAAGGTACCTATACTTTGATTAAAGACCCTTTATGCTCAACACTCATAGTGAACTTAACATTTTTCTTTTTCTTTTCTTTTCTAGAGCTTATAGGGTTTAACTTTTACAACAAAGGTACTATTCTTCACCACGTATGTATTTTCTAAAAATAAACTTTTCTCGCCATAACTTACATCAAAATTTCACCCCTTTGATTCCATATCCATCCTCACCTCCTATCATCCGTTAATCAAAGAAAAGTCTAATAAAGGCTCAAAGAAGGCAACAAATGGTATATAACATCGGGTTAGTGTTTGGGTGAATATGTGGTTAACAAAGATGGCCTTTTATCCTTTCCAAATTCAAACACATATCATAGCGTCGATACGTAAGAACGGCAAGTTCTAGAAGATAATCACATGCATGATAACACACAATTAAAAGAAATCAGACAAGATGTTTATACAAAGAAGCTCAAGTCTCACGTGATAAGCAAATGGTGAAAACAACAAGCCTCAAGCCATCTCACGCCATTCATGCGTCATTTTCTAACATATCATGCGCACTATCATTAAATTTCACAAAAATTTCTATCGTCATCGCCACACGGATTAACACACTTCACTTAACTCGTTGATCGATGCACACGAAAACGAAAAAGAAAATGTAAACACGACAAAAAGCAACACAAACGAAAGACACGACAAAACAAGAAAACAAAACAAAGAAAACGCTGGGTTACCTCCCAACAAGTGCTTACTTTAACGCCTTTAGCTGACCATCACTAACCTCGCAATCTGGGCGTTTTAGTAGCATAGACATCTTTCTCGACTTGTGGAACCTTCTAAACCGTGATTACTGATGACCACCACCGATCGTGGAAGTGGCCCCCAAACTCGAACGAAACACTCGGAGTTCCATGCCGAGTCCACTTTTCTTCTCACGTACACTTCGATCGGCCGAGTACCCTCTAAACGCGAGACGTGATCGCAGCAGCAGTTAGCCATGATCGAGCAACAATCTTCCGCTTTTCAACGCCGTGTTGCTTGATGGCCAGATATGGAAATTTTGAGCTCCTCATCGTTAACACGAAACGTGAGGTTTCCTTCCGCACATCAATCAACGCACGCACCAGCTGTTAAAAGGTCTACCTAGGATTAGTGGTTGTTGTTTGAATTGAATATCAAGAATAACAAAGTCACAGGAAAAACAAAACCTAACTTTACCAACACATCTTCGACGATACCTTTTCGATATGTGACTGATCGGTCAGCCATCATCGTGAAATCTTCGCGGCTTCATTTTTCCTAGGTGTAGCTTGTTGAAAACGCTCAACGGCATCGATTGATGCTCGCCTCAAGTCGATAACACATTTGGAAAATTCGCCGCGATCTCGCACTCTAACGTGAAACCGCCGATCCTTTTGCTTCAAAGGGAGCTTTTGCAAGACGGCATCAAGACTTCGGATAGGAAATTTTCTCACCCCAAGTTTCTTCTTACTTGCAAGCTGCTTTTAAGAATTTCATGTAAGCAAGCATGTTTCAAGAACGCTCAAAGAGAGGCAAATTTATCTCAACTTTTCAAATACCTCTTGAAACGAGCAAATTTCGCCATATTTCGACTCGACAAGTCGACTCTAAACGGGACCTGAGGAATATACGCAGCGGGATTAGCCTCTCGGGTGCCATCGCGTCGACCTCGCCGATCACTGGGATGGTCGCGAGAGTATGCCGCGTACCGATCTCCTTGTTTGCGGCGAGCTTATGGGCTTAGGTCGCCACGAGCAACCGGGCGCCGCATGCTGGACGGCTCACGGTCGGTTGCAGGCGCGCTTTCGGCCGCATGGGCCTCAGGACAAAATTGTGACGGCTCGCGATCGGGCTCGCGTCGCGAGCTCGACCGCGAAGTTTCACGCCGAACGTTCTCTTTGCTCTTCTTTCTCGGTAGGGCTCTGGCAGGCTCGCCCACCTCGCCCCGAATGGCGAAGCATCGACTCTTCGTTCACCTCCATTACCTCGGAAATCGCCCGCCTTTGTAGGCATTCACTGTACGGCAATTTGACCGATTTTAGCTTCCAACATCTTTATGTGTTTCCCAATAGCCATCACAATGACCCAAGTGATTTATCTTCCGCCGGCAGTTGCCGATGAACGACTCGATTCACGTTGCCAATTGTTGCTTACAACCAATCTGCGTGCATCATGTCTCGAGACTTGGCTTACTCGCTCTTGAATCGGTTAAGTATTGAAGCTCCGTCAAGGTTGTGGAAATTTGAATGACTCTCCGATTGATGTGGCTCACGCTCGCTTCAATCGACTCTTCAAAAGAGTGAACTTCTTCACGAGTCGCCATATTTCTAATCACTCAATAAAGAATGCTTTAACGATGGCGTTCTCTCCGCTGGCTATTGATAGCTGTTGGCAGCCATCTTCTATAATACGCTTGCCCTTGCCGATCCGGTCGGTTTAATAAACAAACCCCTCACGACGATCTACCATGCTCCTCCCCGCTATGTCACCCACCGTAGAACTGCAGTGATTTGTTGCTCCTGGAGAACCCATGTTGTGACATCGCCTCAATAGACCTCTCAATCCTCCCATGCCTCGAATAATGATTCATCGTGGTTTTGGCAAAATGAGAGATTTCGCGATGATCTTCAAGGCCACGGCTGAAAGTATTTCGAAAAGAACTTCTCACAAAGTTTCAAGTGTCGACGCCACCGTCCAAACTTCAACTAATCTTTTCGCCTGCCGCAGCGAAGAAACCGAACATGCAAGATCCGGACAGGTCTTGTGGCACCCCATTCGCTTGATGGTGTCACAATATCGATAAGGTCTCGAGATGCGCATTCGGTCTTCAGGACTCCTCCCCAAACCGCTCCTCCTCGACCATACTAATCAGTACGGGTTTGAGCTCAAAATTATTTGCATCTATGCTGGCCCCAACCGCCTCCTTGAACTGCTTCGCAGGGATGTCGGTACATGTGGTTCGTGGGTCTTTCCTCCGAGCAGGACAATGATTCCCATGTTCGCTATCCGACGCCGATCTCCGAAAGTCGCCAAGCATACGTAAGCAACTTGCTCTCGGAGGAATGCCCCGCTTTTGCGGATCGGTACGCCATTGCACTCGCCTCTTCTCTCGCCCTCTCCTTTGAGCTTTCGATCTCGGGATTCAATAATATTTCGAGGTCCCGAGATCTAGACGCATAAACCACCCGAGAAACGAGAGAATTTAGCACCCACAAAAATAAATAAATATAATATATATATATAACTTGAATTAATAAATCCAAATCGTCAAATTATTCCTATGTGATCTTAACAATCCCGGCGCCAAAATTTGATCGCCTCCTTTTCACACGTCAGCAGTGTAAGCACGTGTGTGTTAAGCATCGTATCCACAGAGATTGTATCACCGAAAACATAGAAGACACTCCGCGTCTTCCTCGGGGTCTTCCCCTCTCGGTCGTCTTCCCCATCCGATCGTCCTCACAGGTCGTACCTGGATGGTCTGCCGCTGGCCAACTGTGGTATGTCGAGGGTCCAAAGTTATCACGCATACAAGTCGTGGTTGTGGCGGATCGGTGTTATACTCGGGTGGTCATATCCGAAGGTATCTAATACTCATCCGCTGTCCGGCGATCTTGGTGGTGGTGGATCGGCGTGGGTGGTAGGGGCGGTGGCGGACGCTGGTGTCCAGCTGCTGGTGGACAGGGCTCCCATAGGCTCTGGGCGTGCGCCATCTACCTCATACATCACCTTTCGTCCATCCGATGCAGGGGTATCCTTGGATCAACCTGTCTGGAACCTCAAAGTACTGACCACTCGCGACTCGTCACGCATGAGTGTACCGTGGAGGAGATGGGTCCCATAGTGCAGCTCAGTGAATCGTACCGTAAGTGTCGGTGACTCGCGAACAGGCGAGATCCCCAAACAAATCATAACCTCGGAATGTGATAGATGTGGTCTCAGATACCTCTGGGCATAACCATCCGTACAAGGGAGCATAGCTAGGTCTCTGATGCCATCGTGTCGGTTGCGCCATAGGCTCTTCTCCGCAACCGAGGTGAGTACGCGAAACTCACCTAGGTCTTCCCGGCGCATCCATTCTATGGCGCATCAGCTCCTCGGGTGGGCATGAGGTCCTACCCTCCTCCAGCGATATAGCGCATCTCCTCCATCGCCAGCGGTTAAAACTAACGTAAGTCGACTATCGTTATCTCAAAGCAGAAAGGATAGCATAACGAGGAAGCAACTAGGCTAGAACTAACAATTCTATAAGGTAGGCAACATCATAATGTACAATACATACCACAACTTACCTTTTAGTCTTACCCAAAGCGTATAACATATGCGCTAATGATATCTTAATATACGCTCGCGAGATCCTTGTCTTATATCAAACACTTAAGCTAGAGTTCAACAGACTCTATCGTATTCTGGAGACAGAATTAGGGATTCTGTTCTTCATAACAAATGAAGATCAGTGCGTTAGGAGTACGTAGGTGAAAACCATGCGTAAATCGGAGTCCTAACGAGGGAGATCTAGCTAAAACAAATTTACTGCGCAGTGCGGAAATTTGCGCGATCGTGCCAAATTGTAAATCGAGAGCGTATGTCGCGTCGTCTATCATCTTCGGGTTCTTAAGTCGAGGGCTGAACATCCGAGCCTTAAGTGACGCTCCATGTCGTGATTCGTGTTGCTGCTCACCATGTCAAAGTGATGGAAGGCCGCGTCGACTTTAAGGTCGAGGTCGCTCTCGTCATCCTTCTCGCCTGCTTTCATCGTCCGTCTCAAGGGTATCCACTTTCATTCTTCCCTATCGTCTCTTTGTTCGCATAAGGAAAAGTTCATACTTCTATGTTCTTTCATGATATGTGAGCATGCTCCTTAGGGTCTAAGTTAGCCTCATTGATAACATATTGTTTATCATAATTAAAATTTTAAAGTCGGAAAGTAAAGTTTTCTTTGCAAATTTGAAGTATGATTTCAAAAGACAAAGTCATGATCAACTCATATACATATTCAATAATGGATTCATTCGCTCCATGTTGATCATTCAACTCGATACTACCATACATTTCCATCTCAATACTTGAGCAATAGTATTGGTTCAATTCAAAAAATTTGGAAAATTTTCGCTCAACTTCAAAAATTTTCATAATCATAAAATTTCTCAAAGTTCTTCTAACTTGTCTCATGCGATATTTTCCATTTCATGAGTTTGAGAAAGAAATGCAGCTTACCTTATTCCGTTGAGCTCGATGTGATGGAGTGTGAGAGGAGTCGATGGTTTCTAGATCCAGGTACTCGATCTAGACATAGAATACAAGGTTTTGGGTTTACAAAGAGCAAAAGCGCTCGATACCTTTATCATTCCACCACCGGACCAACCCGGTTGGAGGCGACTAATACTAGGAGTAGTATTTAGGGTTACATGGGTAAAATAAAGATGCTAAAAATAAACTAACATGCTTGAGCGAATATGAGGTGATGTCATAATGTTTTTGAAAAGGTTTAGGCCATCGGACCCAAAACTTGGCCCGATCCGATGGACCTCGATAGTTTGTAAACATAAAGCATAAATAAAGGTTGAGTATAGCAGCAAAGTGTGTGAATACATATACGACGATATGCGTGCGTATAACCCACAAATTCAAGTAAATCGGTCAGGACCGACTCCTCAAACATCCCCATCATCATCACTTCACTGCATTTAAAACAAACATGCTAAGTGAATTGCACTCTGGACTTTGGAAATTTGATAATATTAATTATACCCAATATCAAAGTCTGAGGTTTTAGTTAAAATGATTCTTACTCAAATCATTCATTCAATACTTCCGCATTCGGTGTGTATGGTCCGTATCTCATAGTCCATACATAATAATAAATAAATAACGTCGAGGAGGCCCATCTCGACGCCTGTGACCGTAATCCGTCGACACAGATCGATCTCGCAAGCATATGTTAACACGGTATAGTTCCAACCTTCACGCCAATCCTTGGGCATTTATCATCAAGCCAGGACGACATTAAAAGGTTGGGTGCTACCACAACAATTGATATAATAGTTCCAACTATCTCCACAATACAGGCATGAGATAGGATCCATACACAAGCGAAATATTTTGGCGGTAATGCGGTAAAACATTTGTTAAGCAGTTGTAGGATAAGTCTTTGTAAATAAACTCATTTGAAATAACGATAAAGTCACGTTTAGTGGGTTAAGAAAAGGCCCCATTTTAAAGATAAGAAGCGCTTTGGACTGGTTGTAAAAAGTCTGAGTTCGTTGTTACGTCGAAATCTGTTCTCGTTTGCGTCACACGCTACATGCGAGGCTTTAGTCGTCGCTCAGTCGCCGAGACTTTCAAAAGCTATGATAAACTTGATATTTCATATCGATGTAGACAATTCATAGTGAATTCATAAGCTCTAACTGCGTATCGATTGACTTCCGTTCGACGGATCGTTCGCGTATAAATCGTTTTCGATATATGGATTTCTTTTGAAATCTTTTCTTACTAATGGTTCATACTCAATTAGTATATCTTACGCGTCTTGACGATTTTATAAGCGTATATTAATGCGTTTGACTGAAAAGTCAGCTAAGTCGACATGTCAACAAAGTCGATGATTTTGACTTTTAAAATAAAACTTCTACTATTTTGTTTTATAAATCGAATTCGATCGATTTGAAAAGCTAAAGTCCTATTTTTCGATTTACCTCGTAAATCGGGGACTTCTCATATTTTCGCATTTAAAAACCCTTTTATAAATAAAAATGTATTTTGGTTTTAAACGTTATAAAATGAGCGTTCGTCTCAAACATATCAATCTATGTCTATAAAATTTTGTAAAATTAAATTCTGTCAGAATATTAATTTAGCAATTATTTCATTAATAAACTGTTTTAAAAGGATTTAAAATCCTTATTAATTATCAAAACTGATAATTAATTTAAAAATGTCAAATGACTTTTGAAAAATTTTCTAAATTAATATAGTGCATTATTATACACTATGGTCCAGAATATGAATTTATAAAATTCATATGGTATTATTTGCTATTTATTTGTATATATACATATATACATTTACGGTAATTTCAAATAAATAGGGAATAATTATCCAAAATTCCCAAAATTGATATATACTTAGTATAATATCCCAACATCAATATACATCACCAATATAACCTATAGTTCATCATAACCATTCATTTAATAATATATAGCAATTATTCACGATTGCTTGAATTACCGAATAATTAGCAAATAAATTCTAAAAATTCTAAATAAATTCCAACATCATTAAACATTATATTATAACATTGTAACATCATAACATCAACCAAAAACATTTGAATCATCACCATATGGAGCTCAATAGCTCTCGGCTTTTGGATTCAAAATGTTATTTGATTTTCAAAATTCGATAATTATATACTATGTTTATACACTATAGTATACTAATATAACATCATAATATTTATCAAAACTAATTAAATCATCACCTTCAAGAGCAACAAGCTCACGGCTTATTTGATTTAAAATAGTATTTGATTTCCAAAATTCTAATTAATTCACACATGCATAAATAATATACTAAAGCATTAAAACATCATTACATGCTCAAAATTAAAATCATACACCAAGCTATACAATTATAAGCTCACGGTACTTTTCATAAATCATAGCATATGGTTTTCAAAATTTCTAATTAGATCATAGAACATATAATCAAGGTTCTAAAGAATTAATATGTCATTACATGCTTGAAATAAAAATTTTACACTAAGGTATAACATAGATAAGCTCGCGGTTCTAATGAAAATTCAAGCTGTGGGTTTCCTAAAATTTCTAAATTCATACCATAGTCTTAAATCATAACATAGATCAATAGTACATGCTTAGAACACACTAATAAGCATTAGGTCACTCATATTATTTACTGGTTTTCAAAATTATTTCAACACATACTTTGGTTCGAATATGCATGCATGAATACATTCATACATTTCATATATAATATCCTGTTCATTTACACATACTTCTCATATATTTTCAAAATACAATCCTCAAGAATATGTATGTAAATAATAGCTCATCTCAAGAACATCTTAAACACATATGTATACCTATATAACACTTTCGAACACATATATACATACATGAACAAGATCGAAAATTTGATTAAAGAGATGAATAATCGAAGTATTGGTCTCATTTAAAAATGGTATAATATCCAGGATATGATATGGTATTAGACTTGGTGAAGGAATGAGAAGAAGGAAGAAGCAAGGCTCTCGATTTTTTTAAAATGGGGAATTGTTAAATTTTCGGAGAAGAAATGGGAGAGATGGAGGATTTTGGTTCAAAATTGTTGGGAGAGTGTATAATGAGAGTGGGGTGAATGGGAGGTCCTCCCTCTATCTCTCTCTCTCTCTCGATTTTGGCCAAGTGGCACAAAATCTGCAGCACATTGATTTGTTTTAGGGTGATGATTAAGGAGTGTTAAGTGAGCTCTTCATGCATTGGTCCTTTTGAAAAAGGGTAATTATTTTGTGGGGAAGAGTGAGAGGCCGGCGGCGATGGGGGGTTTTGGCTGATTTTAATTCATTATTATACACTAATACATAATATATATCACACATTATTATAGATATATAATACAAGTCATAAAAATAATTAAATCATCACATGATCCACTTTCAAAATTACCGAAAATAAAGAGAAAATAAGATTTAAAATATAAATTACACCTATTATTGATACTTATGTAATTTTGGTCATATATATCATAATATATGATTTAGATATTAAATAAAGCATAGGATAAAATTATTACACATTTCGCATATAAAACCCTAATTTAGAAAATTAGGGTTTCAATTTATAAACTAGAAACCTTGATTTTTATGGTTAAAATTCTGATTTAATGCTTAATAATATCTATATATATCATATTATAAAGTTTAGATACCATAGGATAATTTAATGGTATCATTTCATGTGATAAAACTCTTATTTATAAGTTTAGGGTTTTCGAAATTAAATTTAGAAAATATCGAGTTTAATAACTCAAATATTGATTTTAATAATCATTAATACTGTAATTATATAAAATAATAATAGGAAATTAATTATTATAATTTCACAGCATTAAACTCATTTTCAAAACGTCTCAGACGTTGGCGCCAACGTCTCAAAACGTTCAAAATCGACTCATCTCAAATGGTCGAGAAGTTCATACTTACTAAATAAATATATTCCTTTAATAAAGGAATTAAGATGGAAATTAATTCCAAGCTTCATGCTGAAAATTTCATGAAAGGCGCGTTCGTCTGCGTTTGACGTTAGAATATATTGTGAATCATTTCGTAATATTTCAATCTAAATTCACAATCCTTAGTGAATTATAAAGAATTCTTTATAACGATATCGCATCGGAATCACAAGATTCGATGTCGTAAAAGATAATATTGGAAAACCACTATTACGGGTTTAGAATCTAATCGTATATTTGTTTCTTTGGAATATTACATTCCACCCCTTATACGTAAAATTTATCACGAAATTTGTATACCTCTAGAAAAATAAATCGATATTTTCCTATGAGCTTCTTCAAGCTCCACGTGGCAACTGCGTCGATGGTGTCCTAAACACTTTGACTAACGGGATCGACTTTAACAGTAAGTTCTGAACTTTGGTCGATATGGCTGCGGGTTCTTCCTTATAGCTCATGTCGGCTCGAGGATCACGTCGTGCTTGGTGAATCACGTGCTTTGGGTCGTGAGCGTATTTTCGTGGTGTGAGGCGTGAAAAACATTATGGACATTTCTAGGTTTTGGCGGAAGAGCCAACCTATAAGCTCTTCGGACCTATCCTTTCTGGGATCT